>JBBBDQ010000191.1:5482500-5907500 GCA_037127315.1 Ascarosepion bandense
ATGTAGGAGATGATTTACCCATAAAGAAATGTAAACAGTTATTGTATTTATAGATACCACTATCATAGGTATGAAAAGGGCTGTTGCAGGGGTTTAGTACATCCTCCAAATCTGAGATCCCCACTCATTCTACCAAATCATAACCTAATATTCATATAAAATTCAAATTTTACTATAACCAAATTTTGTACAATAATGGATCATATGCAATATATGTAAACAATTCAACTCGAAAAAATAAAAAATAATCATACACTCACTGTTTATATACATATTAGAAAAATGTCAAAACAACATTCCATCTTGCATAAATCAACAATTTTTTTGCAGATATTTTTTAAATATTAACTTCAGATTTTTTTTCAATAAATTTCAAACAAATTCACGAATATGCACAAAAAAAGAAATCGCCAAGAATGACTTCAAGATTCGGGAATTATTTTTAACCTTCAGTTGAGCTTAGTTTAATTTGCAACGTATATAACTGTAAGTAGAAAAAACAAAAGTTTAGATAGTGAATATCACTAAACACTGCCCGGGGACCCTAATCATTTGGGTTTCCGAAGTAGTACGCACTGTGCATCAATAAATGTATCTAAATACATTAGGCATTATACATATCCAAATATATTAGACACAAAAAAATATTCATGAACACACACACGCAAAAATAGAATGGACAAAATTACCTAGACGGAAGTGAGTGCAACTAAACTTCCCAAACACGTATTTGGTTGAATAAAGGACATATAAGCACATTTTCTTCTGAATTAAAAATACTTGAAGTCTAAGAAGCCTCTTCATTATAAGGTAAACTCAAACCAACACACACACACACACACACACACACACACACACACACACACACACACACACACACACACACACACACACACACACACACACACACACACACACATATGGGAAGTAGTGGTAAGTCATTCTCTTAGACTATTACAAATGCCGTGCGTTCGATCCTTATTGAATACTCAGGTTTTGTAGTGCTATAATTAATCACATTATTTCTACGATGACATGCGCTGTTTAAAATTTGTTTCTGTAGTCATATACATATTCATTACTTTAAGAAAAAAATATAAATGCCTATATGTATATATAAAGGTAAGTTAAAGATGGATAATAATAGGATGATAATGAAACTCATTTTGATTCACAATTATGATCCTCTGTGCATCTGTTTGTGTGAGCGAGAGAGAAAGACAGAGTGTAACTTCTATTGAACATTTTTGAACACAGTCATGCACATCACAAACACATTTTACTTCAATTACAAACATAGCTGTTAAAGTTTATATATATATATATATATATATATATATATATATATAAGTGTGTGTATGTGTGTGTGTATTCGTATATGTCCCTGTGTGTGAATACGCAAATGCACACACGCACGTCTATCCGTCTCTACAGTAGAGAGATAGTTATTCATTGTGACTTCCACTGATACATATTTCCGAATATTTAATAAGTTTTCTTAAGGTAGGTTGCGCTCATCAACTAATATATAGGTAATTACGGATGCAAACATACATATTTTGGGGGAATTATACTTACACAAATACCCTCCCACACATTGATGATGAACAGGTGATGTTAACAACTCCACGCGCCTCAAACACTGAAATAGTAATCAGTATTTTAAATGTAGGCATGAACAAGCATGTGCATACACACTGAAACAAACATCAGTTCACTAATTATAGACACTGCAAGATAAACATATTCTTGTATATATGTATATATGCATATATATGTATATATGCACAGCTGTGCGCAAATGAGCACGCCCGTTCTGGTCATCCTTATACACATTTGAAAACGAAGAACTTTCCTTACAAATAGTATCAACAATTACATTTAAAGCAGAGAATTTAAGGAAATTAATGAGAATAACAGTTAGAAAAGCAATTAATAACGAGCAGCTTGGATTGAAACATTCGCTAAGGTCTTTTCTTTTCGATTTACTTCAATGTTTTATAAAGTATTTTGTACGTGATTTGGTCATAAATATGTGTAATATATAAATACTGTGTCCACACACACACACAGAGAGAGAGAGAGAGAGAGAGAGAGAGAGAGAGAGAGAGAGAGAGAGAGAGAGAGAGAGAGAGATACCCGAGGAGATGCAAGGAAAAGTTCAAAGGCTACTAGTGTGTGTGTGTGTGTGTGTGTGTGTGTGTGTGTGTGTGTGTGTGCGTGGTAGTATTCATATTCTCATTAGGCGACTCCAGTTTATGGTTTGATAAGCTCATTAAATATTTGGTGATATATATATATATATATATATATATATATATATATATATATATATAAAATCAAAAAAAAATATATATATATTCATATAGATAGGTGTGAGTTTGTTTTGAGTACAAACTCACACCTATCTATATGAATATGTCTGGTCTGTCACTGATATTGAGCGCTTTTAAATAAGTACCACGCATATATAATATGTAAACAATATTATATATATATATATATAACAAATTTCATATGTATATATATATATATATATATATATATATATATATTGATATTTATAATTATATACATACACTTTTCACACACACACACACACACACACACACATATATATATATATATGTATAATGAATTTCTTAATATTTTTTCATTTGTGAATACAACTATTTGAATAGACAACATGTTTTTTAAAGAAAGTATTTTAATACCGACTGATGTTTGTCTGTTACTGCGCCGTCTAAAGCACGCTGGATCAGATGATAGATCCCCCTATAAAGGACACTGCAGTTTCGGACCCTGTCAGAGCGAATGCGCATGCCGTTAGACGTACTGCAGACTGTTAAATATACAAAATGGACTGTCAACACCAAAAAATGTATTTAATAAAATGACGTTTGACGAAATAAACAATATTTGAATTAAAAATAAATCAATTAATTTTCTCTCTAGATATATATTCGATACCGACCGCTAATTAGTATTCTTTTTAAATACTGCTTTATATCTTCTAGGAAAAATGTTATTTTATTACATGGATAAAAGATAAAACACATGTTATGCTAACAAATTGATATTAGTTGTTTGCTAAATAAATAATAACTAATTATATTAATATTATTAATACTAATAAATTACTTTTATAGTAAAAACAAATTACTTTTTATAGTGGTGTCATTTAAAAAAAAACATTGTCAGTTTTAACACCATCATTGTTATGAGTAGTCTACTTTAAATTCACTAACGTACTTTTCGAGATAAATTTGCCTTTTTCAATAATGTGTTTAAATGCATGTAAATTAATACTTATGCATCAATTTGATTGTTGTTAAGTCTGTTAGCATGACAATTAAAAATCATTTATGAACCGTAATTAGTACTATATAATTAATAATTACGAGATACTTGTTTCTGATGTTAAAATACAAGGCAGGTTTATAATTGCTTAGCTATTTAATGAACTATTTTTCTGCAGAATCTACACGCTAATGATATCTATTTTAATGATAAGGATTCTTTCTTGCCGAAAAAATTAAAATATTTCACACTATTTTTCATTTATAAAAATATGTTTCTATGGTATGCTATTGTAATAACAAAATAGGTATCTTTTGTATGTATAACAAGTTTATATTAATCTGATAAGTTATATTAATTCTGATAAGTTTGCATGAAAGAATTATCTCATTGTTGTTGGTTTATAAATAAAAATAATATAAAAAATAACGTCATTTCAGTTATTTCCATACATATTTTCCCAATTTTTGTAAATGATTTCTGCGAAATGACATTAGATTTTTCAGTTTCACAGCATAATTAGATTTACTTTTGATGATTAAGTTATTATTACGCTCATATTATGGCTATATTACGGATATATATATATATATATATATATATATATATATATATACAGTGCGTGTGTATGTGTGTGTGAATAATTAAAACGTTACAATAAATGTAGATATTGACTTTTAATTAAGGAGTTTTTTGTTTTTTTTTAAATAATTATGAGCAATTTTGTTAACGTTATTAAAGAATACTTTGATTTTATAAAATAATAACTTTTAGTAGAGAAATTCAAAGAAATCTGTTTTCGTTCAAGATAATTATGATCTTCTCAGCCTCTTTACATGTTTATATTGGCACTTGACGGATAAAACAAACTACGCTAATTAAATGTTTTGCCAAAATAGAAACATGCAAGGAATACATGTTAATGAATCAACAATCTTTTTCACATTAATGCCTATCATTTAGCTTTATACAGACATGTAAAATGATCAATATGTTCGTAGCTTGAAACTTAATTATTAGTAGAATTCTAGTGTGAATATTTCCCTGTGTGAATTTTGATTTCCGTAATTACCATGCGGCACTGAATTAAGTGGTTTTTGCATTAAAGGAGATTTCTTGTAAAATATATTTGCTTAAATTTTTAGGATTTATTTCATTATTTAGCTGCAAAATTATCGGTGTACCTGCATATATAGATACATATATTTTTCTAATAAAAGTAAAATATATCTATGTACACACACACTACTCAAATAGATAGATAGATAGATAGATAGATAGATAGATAGATAGATAGATAGATAGATAGATAGATAGATAGATAAAAAGAATTATTTTTAAAGGGGATAAATACTTCTGATGATTAGACTGATGCAGTTTGAATTTAATAACGGTTGAAAGTCTGTTAATTATATGCAAAAATACGACTTTTATTAATTATTTTTTTATTCTTTTTTCTACTTTTGACAGATCTGAAATCATTTGAATTATTCATATATAATTTTTGTTAAATTCTATGGTATATTTTGATCAATTTTAATTATATCTGTAATTTGAAACAAATTTTAATTGCCCAATATAAAAAAGATATATTTTTGCTTATTATACTCATGTAACTGTATGTAAAATTTTATTAATTATTCATATGATTTTTTTATAACTAGATGTAAATAAAACAATTTCTGAAATATTCTAACGTGTTAATTTTCTCTATATTTTATTATATTTAAAATTAAATTTTTTTGTACTTTGAGTTGACTTTTAAATAACTAAAAAATATTGCATTGTAATTTTGTAGCAGAAAGCTTGATTCACTGGTTAAGATCTATTTCAACGGGATTTTGCTTCTATCAAGGGAGATGTATACATTTTATTTGTATCCAAATACTCGAAAAAAATAAACAAGATCAAGACGGCTTTTTTCATTCTTATAACTTCAGACAATACTCTACAATACATACGATATATTTGGGGTTGTCTTTTCTTTTTGTAATTTTGTGAAAAGGAAAAGTAGGAAAAATAGGACAATAATAATAATACTATTAAATAATAATATAATATATTCATAATAATAATAATAATAATAATAATAATAATAATAATAATAACACATGGTTTTAATACCTGAATGATGGGTATTACGTGAGAAAAATCATCACTGTAAGAATATTTACACTCAGAAAATGCACATTTTTATTACAAAACTATTTAAATATTTTAAGTGACATTCACGCACGTACGCACGCCCTAGTACTGATTCATTCATTTAATGTATCTGCAATTTCTTCGCCTTTTTTTTTTGGCTTTGTTCATATGTAAAATAAACTTTGATCAAGTTGAGCACGGAAGAATATTAAAGCCTTGTGTGAATAATAATAGACGCTGAGTAGGTGAAATTGTTAGCTAACGTTAGCTTTTACTCTTGAATGGCTGATTGACTAAAAGTTTTTGGAAAATCATATATTATTTCGTTTTCTTATGCAAAGTGAATAAGACATAACGTTAAAAGAATAATGAGAAATAATTAATTTTCATATATAAAATGTAGCACTGAAAATGTATATACTCAGCTATAAAAGAGATTCCGTCAAAAGTTCATTCTATCCCTTAGTGATTTTTTCTTAGAAGTCTGTCGAACCAAGATTTTTCAGTAATTCACTTATTCCTATTTAGATATACATGTAAGTCGATTCTATTTTGTATTTATTTAGCTTTTTTTATATATATATAATTTCCCCTAAATGAAGAGTTTCATCTTTCGTTAGATCTCAGGTCAATCAGCAGAGTGTTTTATATTGAGATGAGTCCGAGTGAATAACAATAACATCAACATTCTAATTTTACTGATGAGACAGAAATTGAATTGTTAGACTTTCCGTTCGAAAATAAGTTTTAAATTTATTTATCTGTTCGTATGCACTCAGATGTGTGCTTAATTTCTGACAAGCACACACTGTACACATATATGCATACACGCAAACATACACACATCAAATGTAAATATTGAACCAGCATACATACTCGTTGAGGGACCGCTGAACTTTTCTTCACCTTTTCGAATATTGAAGCTTTTTCGTTTTCTTCTTTTTTTCAAACAATAAATGTAGATTTTTAAATGCTTTATTTTCTTTACTTTTTTATATTTCCGCGTAACCGAAATAGGATGTTTGATAGTATGTTCTTTCAAATCTTCCGATAAACTAGTGAATATGCGTACACACCCAGTATAAACTGAATTGATCTAGTTTCACCAATGACTAAGAGACGCAATACAAAATAAATGATCGGTGTCACTTTGTTTATACAACGATTGCCAAACATGTTCATAATATTTTGATTTCGAACAGAATATTTAAATTATTATGTAATTATACAGATTCAGTGAAAATCAAATTTATAATTTTTTGCAATTTGCTTCATACACAAAAATTTGTCTTATTTGCAGTTTATTCACCATTTAAATGTCATAGGAATAAAAAATATTTGATGAATTTTGGCGAAGAAAAAATGAATTTAATTACTTTTTGTGACTTTTCAGATGTGCTTACGCACACACACACACACACACACACACACACAAATTAGCAATTGATTGAGAAAATATTAATGCTCCATTACAACTTGAATAAACACCTTTTAGCAATGCAATTAATTGATCATCAAACAATATACGCTGTTTTAATTAACTTATCTAATTGATAAATAATTTCAATCTGTAATCATAAAGAAAGCGGGGGGATGAATTACAAAATTATAAAGCGTGATTCTCTTCTTCATTATTTACATGAGATAATTATTGTTATGTTAATAATATGACTAAAAATGCCCCAGTAAAAAATGTTTTTATTTCTCTGTTACTGCTACAAATTCAAGATAATATTGTATGATTTGAAGGGAATATTGTGAGACTGATATTTTTTATTAAACATTAGTTTCTATTTATTAATCGGATGAAATAAGTATTTGAATTAAGCATTTGTTGAAAAGAAAACAAATATGTAAGAAAATACTCACGTCATAGCTTTTATATTGTTGAATGAAAATTGAATTAAATTTGCTGATACAATTAAAACATAATTCTCTTGTTAATATTAGAATAGGAGTTGCTAGATAGGAATACGAACAGAGAACATAATTGTCGAAACATGAAATGAAGAGGTACGATGATAAATAGAAAAAAATAAAATCGAATATACAATGAACAACTAAAAAGTACAATACCATACCACAAAAGCCAATATGTATATATATATATATATATATATATATATATATATATATATTGTATGATAAATTTTAAATTTCTCTAAAACTAAGTATAAAGAAAATAAGTGAAGAGAACTTGAAAGAAAGAAAAGGCTAATATATAAAAATATACAAAATATGATGTATAAAAAGTAAGTAAAATTGATGTGTTTGACTAAAGATCGTAAATGATAAAAGTATTACAAAATTGCCAAAAAGTCATATTTTGAATTGTAAAATTATCATATTTTGCTATAAAACTGTAATCAGTTTTTTTTTAAATTTCAATTAATTTATTTTATTCGCTGTTGACCAAATTTGGATCGTCAGCTTGGGGCTCTGCGGGGAATGGTCTAGAAGACTATCATTAGTCGTGAGTTTGATATTCACCGGGTGCCCACAATTGTTGTCTAAACCAACCTAAATATTAGACGATCGAAATAATTAGAAGGAATTTACCACAGGCACATTTATTGTCACTCTCTGTCTCTCTCTGTGTCTTTCTCTCTGTGTCTATCTGTCTCTTTCTCTCTCTCTTTCATTCAGATTTCTCGTTGAGCCGGGTTGTATCATCTCAGAATGTGATGCTGAATACTAGTTAGTGTTATGAAATCAGAAGATATACCAAAATTTGAATAATCATATATCGTTTTTCTTTTTTTTTTTTTTTGGTCTTTGTTTTTTTCCACGGTCTGTTCTTTTTAAAATAAAGAAAAACAAGGTGACAACCAGCAGATTAATTAATGCAAGGTTTATGTATTTACACAGAATTGTTCGTTCTTGTTGCTGTGAAACGGGGGAAAAAACAGACTCAATAAGATCTTGTGAGTTAAAGAATATTGATGATTATATGCAAGAAGACATTTTTTTTCATTTTTAGTTGTTTTATGATAAAAACTGCTATACTTTAACAAATATCTACTAATCTCACAAACTCTATGATGCCTACATCATTTTTGCGCTTTGATGTGTGCGGATGTATTGGTTATGCGTCTATAGTTGAAAACAAAAGCAGACTAGCCGAATATGTTTTTACATGCATTTCAGATTATTGTCTAGTTTCTAGCGTGTATACACGTGCTGATTCGTCTCAGCTTGGCTGGAAAAAACGGTAGCAGTAGTACAACTATTTGTAAAAGGTAGTATTAATAGAAAGGCAAAAAAAAAAGAAGGAAGAAAGAAAAGGGGAATAGTTTTGTTTCTTTGTCGTCTATGACTTTTGTTCTTTTGCTAGCATTCTTTGTTCTGTCTATATCATTGGGGAGTTCTCTTTCGTTTTGTCTCTATTCGCTCTCACTTCCCTCTGTGTTGATAAATCTGCGCTTCCTTGTTTGCCTATAAACCTGTTTCAGCTTATTCCTTAGTCGTACTTTTTATATACACTTTGTAATAATTTATCAATTCCTCTTTCCTAATAATTATGTTATGCTTCATTCAATAATTTTTTTTACTTATTTCCCTATTTTTTCTTCTTCGCCAATTATTTTATTCCTCCTCTTTTTAACTTGATTTCTTATCTCCCTTCCTGGTTTCTTAGGACATACACGATTTTCATTCTTACATTTATATGTATCTCCCTTTTCTCTTTTCCATTCCATTTTTTTACTTTCTGTTTTTAAAATAAACCTTTTACATTCAATCGTTTTACCTGACTACACCTACCTCCTCGCTCACAAATTACACGTACGCATCAATATATATATATATATATATATATATATATATATATATATATATATATTGAAAGAGGGATCCAAACTGAAGTTCAGAGGACTCCGCAAGACATCCCCCAATACATATGAAAGACAATTAGAAGTAGAGTTGTATAATGAAAGGTAATAAATGTATCTCATTTGATATTCACAAGTACATGACATATTTATATAATTTCAGAATCCACATTATTATGGCTATCTCTCTATTTATTATCACCATCCATTAAACAATCTTTTTAACAATGATATGAGATTATATATATATATATATATATATATATATATATATACTATGAAATATATATATACGATAAAATAAATATATGAGATAAAATATTTTTTTATTATTTCAAGGCATGTTATAATTAAGAGATAAAGTGCTCAATATGAGGGATAGAGACTATGTAAATATAAAAGAGGACATTGAAGAAAACACCCAGAGTCTGAGGATTGCGTTTAGCCTCTGGGTGTTGACATCAATACACACACACACACACACACACACACACACACACACACACACACATATATATATATAGTTATGAATTAATTGTACATTGCGACACGGAAATATCTATGTTTCGAGATAGATTCTATAAGGCAATGTTTGATGTTGGTAGTACAGATAATATATATGCGCGTGTGCGTGTGCTTAGGAAATGAATTAAATCTCATATATTTTAATTTTTTTATTTGGTTAAACGTTATTTTTATGGATACTCTTATTTGAGTAGATGCTGTTTCTTAATTCTAGATTACCGTTAGTTTAAATAAATAAATATACGGATATTTAATAAAATGTTTTCTTTAAAGTGTATATTTATTGTTGTTGTTATTCTACATATTATGATATATTATGTGTCCATAATCGTATTCACTTTAACATTATTGGTAATGTGATTAATAGTCATTAATAGCATCATGGACACTTAATGTAACATAACATGTATAATAATAAACAACAATAAATATCCACTTCAAACAAAAGGTCCACGGCGTCTCACACTTTATTATTCTATACCAATTTCTCTCGTTGGAACAACATTTTATATATATATATATATATATATATATATATATAATGGTGAATAACTAATTACTTAATTATAAAAAAGATAAAAGCAACAAAAATACTAACATGGATACAATCTGCTGAAGTTTATGCAAAAATAAAACATTCCTAAAACTTATATATATAACCCACATTCCGTTAAAATTTAAAAAAAAATGTTTAGTCTGGATAATGGCTAAAAGAATAACCGAAAGCGCTTGATTATGCAGAACATTTAGACAGTTTACATATTTTCTGTTCAGAAAAAAAAAAAACTTTTACAAAGACATATATGAATGCAATCTTGCTTTCTCAATTAGGTATCAATACGCTGTGGTACATCAATTCGGTCGGGTTTCAATCTTGGGTAAAAGGCAAACGGTTGTCTAACCGTACTGATGAGCTGTGATACAGCGAAACAGATCTGTCTACGGATGATATGAGATTATATATATATATATATATATATATATATATATATATATGGATGCATAAATACATGTACATATATATATATATATATATATATATATATATTTATACATTAAATATGTACTTATACACATACGTGTACGTATATATATATATATATATATATATATATATATATATATAAAAGTCATCGTATTCCTGGCTACGGTATGTCTTACGATATCAGTAATTATTCAAACATTTAAATATTGACTCATCAGTTTAGTGCATACATACGCATATACACGACCCTAATATTTTCGTGTACATACTGATCTTAATTAACGGGAATATTTTTTTCCGAAAGTAATGTGCTTATATTTATTTTGTGATCACAGATATATTTACCAAAATATATCGCATTACCAAGTGTTATTAGCGAAGTACGACTAATCAGCTTGTTACGTCAGTTTCTAATCAGCAAAACCACACATACAAGTTTTGAATCTTGCAACTATATATTGGTAACTGTTTTTTCATTCATTGCATAATTACTGACTGCTATCTTTTCAAGCACATAGATGTCCGGTATCAGAAACGCTATTTTAGTTTTAAATAAGTTGTCTCGCTCCCAAGAATTTCTCATTATTGAACGAGATCTTGCTATATATGATTTTTTTATTTTGTATGAAATAATTTAAAAGTTTATAACGACATAGTCAGCGAATGATAAAAGCAAACGTGCTTTCAGGGTAAAACAATAAAAAATATTCAAATATTATGCAAATTGTTCTATTCTAATAATATTACTTTTTAAAATAATATTGTTCTATATTTAAAGAACGTAATCAGTAAAACTGTCATTGTAAAAGAGAATAAAAAACAAGTCCAAAATAAACTTAGATTAGTACTAAATACATCTACATCATTAGTAATCGGTTTCAACAAGATAAATTTGATCTTGTAAAACATGTCACCAGAAAAATATAAATAAAAAATAAATAAATTTATAATCCGCAGAAGAAATTGTGAGAAGGTTTTAGGTAGTGTAAGGCTTATAGAATGGAAGTTTTTGCAAACATTTTTTATAGATACCCTCATGTCGGTAAGAAGTGTATACGAAATATTTTTAAATCTCTACTATGAATAAATGAATGAAAATGTCGGCTTTGATATATGTATATTTATATATACATATAACTATATATATGGATGTATACACAAACATATAAACACACATATATCAGTTAGAGTATCCCAAATATAATGTGAGAGTGTACGAACATACACCTACATGACAAGATGAAAAATTATTATAAATAAATATATATATATATATATATATCCCGAATTAAAAGTATTATATATATATATATGTATATATATATATATATATATATATATATATATATATATATATATATATATATATATATATATATATATATCCCGAGTTAAAAGCAATCGGATGTCTAACCGTACTGCCGAGCTGTGATACAGGGAAACAGATCTCTCGAGGATGACTATATATATATATATATATATATATATATATATAAACAAACACGCAAAGCGGATATATATATATATATATATACATATATACAAAAAAATAAAAAAAAATATATATATATATGAAAATATAGATGCAATATGCACACAAAGGATATATATATATATATATATATATATATATATATGTAAGCAGAAAGGTACATGTATACATATATGCGCAAGTATACACATTTATGTATATACACATATATGAGATACCAAAAAGATACGTGCACACAAAATATATACATACACAAAATATATACATACACAAAAAAAAAAAATATATATATATGTATACAGATTTACAGAAACATGCATATACAAATATACACACACATATATATAAGAACATACATACGCATATGCATACACATATACATACAAACATATATAAAAATATACATTCAAACGTGCATGTATATATCAACTTACAGAAATACACACAATAATGCACACACATATGTATATATACAAATATATACAAAAATATAAAACATATGAAAAATATCTATATATATATATATATGTAAGCAGAAAGACACACGTGCATATATACATATATGCTTAATTATACACATTTAAGTATATTCACATATGTAAGAGATAAAAAAAGATACATGCACACAAAATATATATATTTATATATAGAATATATATATATAAATACAAATTTACACAAACATGCATGTAGAAACATACTCACATATATATAGGAACATACATACGCATATGTATATGCATATATACGCATATAAATACGTAAATATATAACAATATACATACAAACGTACATGTATATGTTAACTTACATATATGCACAAAATCATGCAAACACACACACACACACACACACACACACGTATATATATATATATATATATATATATATATATACATACAAATATATAAACAAACATAAACGTATATATAAACATTTATATACACATACAGTTTGAGATTTCACTCGCCCGATCGACTCAGTCGATTAAAGACTTAATAGTGCTATTAAAGTTTATTGCTTTACTCGCCCACGGTCGATTAAAAATCTCGCAACGAAATGTGTCTCTTCAATTATAGAAAAAGAAATCTGTTTTTTAAGACCCATAAGTATGCCATTGAAGATTCACAAGTTACTTAGCATTACCTATATTACTGAACTCTTTGGTCTTTTGCATGGCGCCTGATTTACGTCGAAATGTGTGGTTAAACAAAAGACAGTTATGTACCGCAATCATCAAAGCAAGATCTGACAAATGGAATTTAGATTGACAAGCTCCTGTCTCGCTTTCATCGTCCCGGCCAATGTAAACATTCTTTTAATTAACACTTCCAGAGTTGAGCCAAAATGTATCTGTCGCCCAGATTTAAGACGCTGATAGTTTTTAGAAACTCATTTGGAAAAATATTATCCTTGACTCAACATGTACATTTCCTCCCGTCTACGAAAAGTGAAAATGAACATTTGAAAGAAAGAAAAAATATACATACTTCTTTCAACCTTGCACCGAAAAACAAATTATGCAAATAAGTAATTATTTTATACGAAATCGTTGAGAAAATCAGAAAGAAGCAACGAATTTAGGTACTTCCACTCAATTACCCAAAAACCGCATATCATGATGTTAAATGATCTCAAACTTAATAAAAACAAAGTTTTATCATCAAAATGTTTATGCTATTATTAAGAAGAAAAATCAAATTTTGTCATTATTTTTTAAATTTTTTAAAATCCTTTCGAACACGTTCGAAATTTTAATAAAAATTTCACATTTGTTTTCCGTCATCGCTTCACGCTATGTTTACGCAAGACGACTATTAAGAAAATAGAGTCGGTAGCGTAAAATGATTTTGCTTAGTAAATTTTCCCTCCTTCCCGATCGCCGCTCTAATGATTTTTCTTTCAAACCTCAAAGGCTGCAACAGAAATACACATGTATACACAAAATCATACATATATACGTATAAACAAACACACACACACACACACATATATATCTATATGCATATGCGTAGATATTACCATATCCGTAGATATAGATATATACACAAATATATGTATATATATAAAGAGACATAACGACATATGTACACAGGGTCACACACACATATATGAGCACAAAAGACACATATCTATATGGTAGAAACATTTTTTTTGCTGAGGTGATGTGTCGTCCCACGTGGGGATATTCATATCGAAATGGCCATTCAACATCTTTGAATTAATCCTTTTTTAATATATATATATATATATATATATATATATATATATATATATATACGAACATAAACATATATATATATATATATATAATCATGCAGTTATATAGAAACACAGCCACATATATATACAACTATACGCACATATATATATATGCAAAGAAAAATATATGTATATACATGCAATCATTCAAATATATATATATACACGCACGTACGAACACACACACACACACACACGCACACGTACACGCACGCACACACACACACGGTCATGTCATGTTCAATACACAGGTTCCCGCTCGATCTCGAAGTTAAGCAATGTTGAGCCTGGTCAGTACTTAAATGGGTGACCGCTTGGGAATACCAAGTGCTGTAAACGATTATTGATGGATATGCCTTGTAGTGCGGTGGATGTCGGCTTGGAAGGGGAAATTGGTAAGCCGAGTTTTAATTCCAGTCAAACACCCTGCATTCACTTACGCTCTGTTACCCTTGGGAAAGGTATTAACCCATCCCTTCCTTCAAATCATGGGTTAAATATCTGAGGCCTGCTGTTCATGCGATCTGTGGCGCAATTTTACACCGATTGTTTATCAGTGAGGATGGTGCTACACAAGCCTTCGCCTCTCTAAACAGTTCTGTGTGTGGCAGTCTAACTTGAGTTAGACACTCATACGTCGAAATCGACGGGAGAGTCCATAATATATATATATATATATATATATATATATATGCACATACACTCATAGATATACATATAAAAATGTACAGACATATATACATACAAACTTCCATCTATACAAATGCATAAAAGCTTCCAATATATATGAATAGGAATATTTGTGTATATATGCATATATATGTATGTATGCAAACAATCATATATACACGCTGGCATGTGCATATATATATATATATATATATATATATAGATACACCTTATAGTATCCCAAATTCCAAATATTTGAACATTTGTATATATATATATATATATATATATATATACAAATGTTCAAATATACATATGTGCAACCACCCTTATATCTTTATATATATAAGGTGATTTCTTTTTTATTCCTGTCTCCCGATCAATTTGGTCACGTTACTATTTCGCAGGGTTTTACAGGTAGAGAAAAGTGTTGGTACTGCAGTTTTTGTTGGTACAGCGGCAAGGATAAATGATGAATAGTATTCAAGAAGATTGAAGGAAGCAATTGACGTTGCATGTAAAGTTTTTGTGATTTTAGCCATCAGAGTAGCAAATAAACGAATGGGTGTTACACAGGAGAAAATTTCGACGATAACAATATTGGTGTTTAAGTCAGTTACACGTAACTGTTTTAACGGTAAATGGATTAAACCAAGATGCTAATCTTGTCACATGCTTCGATTTATTTGGTCGTGTCACCAGGGAAAAGAAGCTCCTCGGAGTATTTGCTATAAAAATCGAAATGCTATTTCAGGATCTATTACAGTATTGATTTTTCTTTGCATTTTGTCAAAAACTTCCGAATGAACAGCAGTTCTAACTGGCCAGACATGACAACAGTATTCAATATACAGTCGAATGCTAGTTTTATAAACGTGCAAGATTGGTTATGACGAGAAAAATTATCTCGCACCTTATAGTATCCCAAATTTCCCTTCAGTAGATGCGGTTATTGATTCAATGTAGTCGTTCTTCTTCAGGTCTGTTGAAAAATTAAGACCAAGTGGGCTCACTCCGTTGGTTTTCAGCAGATTAGCATCAACCATACTGATGGCACAAGAACATTTTCGATGGTAGTTAAAAGATAGCAGTTTTATTTTGCAAGCCATATCCTGCCTCAATTTACCACTGATTTGAAATCCTTTTCACGAGCATTCAGTCTTTACTGATTTTCTTTTGAGACAGGAGTAAATTTGGTTTTATATATATATATATATATATATATATATACGTGTGTGTGTGTGTGTGTGTGTGTGTGTGTGTGTGTGTGTGTGTGTGTATTTTATAAAATCGTTTTGGATTTTATAAAATCGTTTCTCTCTAATCGTGAAATAAGTTCATCTTGAATGGACATCCTTCGAAATACTTTCATACAAACGCGGTCGTTTCTCAAGGCTCTATCCAAGGTTCTACGCTTTTCCTGATCTTCATCAATGATCTTCCTGATTATTATTTTACAAGTAGACATCTATGCACATAACACCACTATTTACTCCCGTCTCGATAAGGAATCTGTCAAGTTAAACAAAGTAAACTTCGATGATGCTTTTCGAATGGACCCCCCCATCTGTGATGGATTGTAGAAGTGGCGCGTAAATTTGAATGCCTCCAAAACAAAGATGCTCTCCCTTAACTACTATAGAAAAACTTGCGCATCTTTGATCTTCATGAATGACGCTAATCTTCCAGAAATCAACACACTCCGCCTTCTTGTTCTCACACTTTCAACCTACTGCAAATGAAACGACTACATTGAATTGTCCTGCTAAGAATGTTGGGTTACTATCTTGGGACAAAAGACATTTTAACCATTCGTCCGTACATTGAATATTGCTGCCATACCTGCTAGGGCGCTCCAAAGAAGTATCTGCAATGTAATCGATCCGAAATAGAAACTCGACTTCAGTTATTTCCCCACCAACGTGATGTGACTTCCCTCTGCCTTTCTACAATTATTATCTCCGCTTCTGCTCCGACGAGAGTCCTTCCTTGGTATCCCGACCGTATGATTTACTCGTGCTACTAGACTGGCACGTAGGTCCCATCCTTTTTCAAAATAGTCAAATTCTACTCCCCAGTTTCTTCTCTCGCACTTACAGCCTGAGAAACTCTAACCCATATAATAGCTTCCCTCACAGCTACGATCTCCAAAAGATTAGGTGCAACGTCAAACGCCATCTTTTAGCATCTTCCTTCCAAACTTTCTCTTATCCTTTCTCTGATATCCCCGATAATTTGTTACAAGTTTCTTTTTCTTTCTTTTTCTTTCACTGTAACCCACTTTACATCAGTGTCGGTACTGCCTTGCTTTGGGTGAAACGATTATAAAAATAAAAAAAAACATTCATAAAAATAATACGGTGTTTTGGTTTTATTTTTGTATAATTTTACATGTAATCGCTTATTTTTCCGAAAATAAATTACGTGCATAATGTTCGAATGTTTTATTTATCCAAGCCCTTACGGCTATACGTTTAGCTATTACCAAGGATGAATTATATTTTACATGTAACTGAATTTATAAAATATTTTGTGTATCTATAGAGAGTCATAAAGTCAATGTTTTATATTCCAAACACGGTGAGCACATTGTGATCGTATTCATAGCTGATATGGATGCGTTTTGATTATTTATTCATTATTAATTCTTCCATAATTTTAGTATTTATTTTTCCTTTTTTTAAATAAATGATCCTATCATATTTGTATTATCAACGAGTATATTACGGATAGAGTAGGTTTGAAGTGTATCTAAATAGATAAAAATAGATCAATCCTCAAATTGATGTAACGTGAAACTATTTATTAAAAATAGAATATTATATCTAAAGTAATTAGTTACGAACATGAATTGATTTATAACACAGTTCTTAAACGGGCCTGCGAATTTGGAAATAATATATGTTCTCTACACATTAAATAGTTTTTTGGGGGTTTTTTTGACGATCAGGTTTTAAATTTTCTGTAAAAGATGATTAAAGTTTTCATTGTTTATGTCAGCTGTAGTTGTGCATTTTCTGATGACTACGTTGTTGCAATATTCATGACGTTTCAGCCGTTGTATGCTCCGAGGTCCTCGCAAGATTGGAATACCATTTCATTAAACGGGGTAATTTGTTATAGTTCCACTATTCATGACATTTCGAAATACTCAGACTCATGGAAGTAGAACAATATATATAGTTCTGTGGGTGCGTGGACATAAATGCAGCTTTATATATATATATATATATATATATATATATATATATATATATATATATATATATATATATATATATATATATATATATATATATGCACAGACATATATAAATCTGCAAACATACACACGCCTACATATATATACATACATATATATATATATACATACAGATATACACACACACACACACACATATATATATATATATATATACTAACAAACAAACACATAGATCGATCAGAAACCAGGTCTGGACGACAAAGTGAACCTCGCTGCCGTACTTGAAAGGGACCTCCAATCCGTAGTGACCTGGGGTAGGGAATGGTTGGTAAATTTCAATGCCTCCAAAACAAAGCTGTTATCAACTAATCACCGTAGACAATCGCATCTACCTCCCATTAGCATGGGACAGGCTAGCCTCCAAGAAAGTAAAATACTACGCCTCCTTGGCCTTACACTCTCGGCGGACCTCAAATGGAATGACTCTATTGAATCCATTGCCAAATCTGCTGCTATGAAAGTGGGCTCCCTGTGCAGGGCCCGGAAATTTTTCCCACCTGAATCTATTCTGCACATATACAAATCTACCATCCGCCCGTGTATTGAATATTGCTGCCATATCTGGTCGGGTGCCCCTGCTGCTCTCCTTGGGCTTCTTGACAAAATACAAAGGAGGATCTGTAACGTGGTTGATACTGACTTGCAGACCGGCTGCAGCCGCTCTCACACCGGCGTGATGTGGATTCCCTGTGCCTCTTCTACAAGTACTTTCATGGCTTCTGCTCCGATGAGCTTAGATCACTGGTGCCGCCTAAGCACGAATTTACACGAGTTACTAGATTAGCAACTAGGTCCCACCCTTTTACAGTTAAACAAATAAGATGTAACCGTAAATTCTACTCCAACAGCTTCTTTTCTCGCGCTTCCCGCCTGTGGAACTCCCTTCCACAAGTTTGCTTTCCCGACAGTTACAATCTCCAGGTGTTTAAATGTAGGGTCAATAGACACCTCCTATCACACTAACTCCCAACTATTCTCACAACACTCTCATCTACCCAACCCTCATTCTCGGTATCCTTACCCGCCTATCACCCACCCTCTGTCATTTCCTATATTTAATCAGCCTTTCTCCACTCTACGTAGCCCCCTGCACAGTAGTGGCAGTGACATGCCTTGCTCGGGGTGAAACGCTTAAAAAAAAAAATAGATAAACATAAACACTTTTCGATACAAACATATCATGATATATATAGTCAAGCAAATACAGATATAAATCAACACAAACATATATGCTAGCATATATACATAGACATATATATATACATACATACAAAAATATATGTACACTTACATATATCTATACATAAACGTATACATATATATACACAAATATAGGCACACATACATACATACATACATACATATATATATATATATATATATATATATATATATATATATATACACGTACTGACACGTATGCACTCATGTACGTACATATTTATGTACACGCACCCACAGAAATATCAGCTTCGGACACATCTATATATACACATATCGAAAGTCCGATATATATAAACAAACATATATATAAACACTATGGCACATAGTTATATATGCATACGGAGGACACAAATATATATACACACAGACACGCATACGTACGCGTAATTATATGCACACACCACAAATATATATATATATATATATATATATATATATATATATATATATATATATATTCCATTTGTAAACGAGTTATTACGCCTAATAACTTTTTTACAAATAGAAAATATTCAAAAGTTCTACAAATTTATTGAACACTTTT
Source organism: Ascarosepion bandense (assembly GCA_037127315.1). Lineage (NCBI taxonomy): Eukaryota > Metazoa > Mollusca > Cephalopoda > Sepiida > Sepiidae > Ascarosepion > Ascarosepion bandense. Next base: position 5,502,742 of record JBBBDQ010000191.1, read on the forward strand.
TAATCCAAATATGCACTGGTCTAATTTTTTTTATGATCAAAGACTAAGTGATTAATCAAACAATATATATATATATATATATATATGCCCTATTGCTGAAACATATATATATATATATATATATATATATATATATATATATATATGCATGCAGACACTTATATATAACGCATACAGAAACGCATATAAGCATACACATACATGAATGCATACAGATACATACCCGTTATTATTCACATATGCACAGGTATATATTTTAATATACTCATATGATATATATATATATATATACATATATATATATATATATATACACGCATTTATACATGTGTAAACATACAGACGCTTTTTACACTGTATAATAAAGAGTCATTTACATATATAAACACACACATATATATACACGTATGCAGATACTTATATATGCATACACATACAGACCTATACATGCGCATATACAGAAAATTATATATCGTCATCCGCAGACATATCTGCTTCGCTGTATCACAGCTCATCAGTAAGGTTTGAGAGCAGATTGCCTTTTAACCAGGATTGAAACCCGACCGAATTGGCGTCAGTCGGCGCTTCTACCTCTGAGCTACACGCGCTCGGTAGGAGGCAGACTTTTTAGCGTGTATATTATCATTATACACGCCCAATACCTGAGAGTGTTCTAATTCATTGCTGAATAAACGATGCGTAGATGTCTGAGTAGCTACTGTTTTTCAATGTCTATCATTCTTCCAGAGTGCTCAATCAGGTTGTGAGAGCGTAAATAGTCATAAGTCAGACAGATCTGTTTCGCTGTATCACAGTTCATCAGTACGGTTAGACAGCCGATTGCCTTTTACCCAGGATTGAAACCCGACCGAATTGCGTCAGTCATAGATCAAGCCAATCCATGAATTCCTTCAAATTCTTAAATCCACAGCCATAAACCATGATACCCTCGCGTGTTTGATGCTGGAAACATATTCATTAACGTCCCAGTCGCTGAACATATTGACATAATCATTAACTCCTTATAAACATGTGTCAATAACACCAACTATCGCCCTTCATACACTAAAAAAAAACTTTTTCTTGCATGCACCAACTTTTTACGACCATGTATGGCCACATTTACTCTCAAATTAACGGAGTAAATATGGAAAACCCTTTTGGTTCATGGTTTTCTAACTTTTACACGTCCCTTTCAAAAAACACGTTTCTTAAAAAAATATAAATCAAACCAATATATACGTTCGCAGTGTAGATGTTATCTTCATTTTTGCTCAGAACAAAAACGATATAGATAATCATAAATCTGCATTCGTAGAAAATTTCGTCCTCAACATCACATATGAACTTAGCCAAAAAATAAAATCCTGTTATTAGACGTCCTCGTGGTGTTTCATAATAATACTTTCATTACTTCTCTATATAAATATAAAATCACCAGTAAAATTCGTGTCACCTAAAGTTCATAAGTTAATATTCTTTTAAAAAATCGACTCCATTAAAAACTTCCTTACGGGAGACAACGAGATGTCCTCTTCTCGTTCACTTTTTCTGCAAAGAAATCCATAACTCGAAACGGACACTTATCAACAATGGATTTCCAAATTATTTAACTGACTACTACATTAGACTTTTTCTTTCAAAATTGAGCAATAACACACACACACACACACACACACACACACACACACACACACACACACACACACACACACACACACACACACACACACCGATAATAACAATAACATTAATATCTTTTAAAAAAACAAATTCATAGCATTTATGAACAGGACGAATCTTTAGTTCTAAACATTATCCGGAAATAAGCAAATCCCGTCGACTTAAACAAAAAATAATAAATTAGTTCTCTACCCGCGAGATCCAAACTAAGATTAACAAATATTATTTACGATTTTACGTCACTTGAGAAACTTCTTGATCTTAATTTCGTAAACAATTATATCGGCCATGTAACTACGAATGTATCTTGTAGATTTACGCTGTAACTCACTCAACTGAGCTTAATTCGATTCCACACGGAAACCGCCAAAACCTATTCGGAACATACTTTTCGACAACAAAAATATCATAACATCATCCACATGCAAAAAAGATTAAAAATAGTTGAGGTTTTCTTGATAAAAACACAACACTTAATAAAATCAACTATTAACACGCTAGCAACATACTTACTGTGTTCGGTACATAACATATACCACTACTCTACATAATACATAACAAAACATATATTCTGTTATACGTAAAATAATATTCACCTTCAAAAATGGCTAAATGTATAGCCGAAAGCGCTTAGAGAAGCAAATATTTGAACAATCTTTATATAAAAGCACACACACAGAGACACCTGTAAGATACGTATATATATAGATACGTATATATATATATATATATATATATATATATATATATATAGACACACACAGCGTCACATACACGTATACATACATACATACACTGACATATAACATAGAAATATATATATATGCACACAGACATTCAAACACCTTGTTCTACGCAAGCTCCGGTTCATGCACGATCCAAGATGTTGAGTAACATCGATCTTAGATGGGAGGCGCTTCGGAATACCAGGTGCTGTAAGATTCAGTTAAGATCAGACTATGTTTGTTACTGGTATCACGTAACTCAGTATTACCTGCCACGGGGCGGGTTGTCGGTTATTAAACTGAAGCCCCCATTGGGTGCAAGGATAATGTTGTAGACATCCTGCAGAACCAAAAAAGGGAAACAAGACCTATATGGGAGAGCTTCTATGAGCCAGCGGCCACTTACAGAAGTAAACAACTTCGGCAAACCAAATTTCCAATTGATGAAAAAAAACGTGTGTGTGTGTGTGTGTGTGTGTGTGTGTGTGTGACAGAATGTCCGAAATGGTTTGGAAAACCGACAAATTTAATTTGTTTGTTTAAACATTATTTTTAATCGATACTCGTATTTCAGTAGGTATTCAGTTTTTAATCTAATAATATATTTATGCGGATGTGCGTTGTGGTGCAGTGGATATCGGCTCGGATCGAGAAATCTGGGAGCCGAGTTCGAATTCCAGTTGAATTCATTGCATTTACTTACGCGCAAATACCCTCGGGAAAGGTATTAATCTGTCTCTTCCTTCCAGTTATGAGTTAAATAACAGGACAGATTGGGTTCTATAGCCTTGGTCGGCATCCAGTATACCGCAGAAAGCAATGGCAACCTTCTGCGGGATAATCTTCTGCTCAGTCAGTCATGTCTCTTTCGAGACATGATCGCCCAAGCGTATGGCACTTAACTGACTGTTGGGTTTGCGTTGTGGTACAGTGGATATCGGCTCGGAACGAGTAACCGGGGAGCCGATTTCGAATTCCAGTTGAATCCATTGTATTCACTTACGCGCAAATACCCTTGGGAAAAAGGTATTAATCCGTCTATTCCTAATCTAATCCGTCTTATTCTAATCTAATAATATATTTATGCGGATGTGCGTTGTGGTGCAGTGGATATCGGCTCGGAACGAGAAATCTGGGAGCCGAGTTCGAATTCCAGTTGAATTCATTGCATTTACTTACGCGCAAATACCCTTGGGAAAGGTATTAATCTGTCTCTTCCTTCCAGTTATGGGTTAAATAGCAGGACAGATTGGGTTCTGTAGCCTTGGTCGGCAACCAGTCTACAATCAAATCGAAGTTAAATCAAGCCTTATATCACACAATTTTGATTATACTTAAATAATCATCTCTGCTCTGAAATGTATCATGTAAACATAAAATGTTACAGAAAGTCCCGAAGATTAAAGAAATGGTTTAAAAAGCAACATATTTAATTTATTTGTTTGAACATTATTTTTAATCGGTACTCGTATTTCAGTAGATATTCTGTATGTAATCAAACAGTATATTTATATATATAAATATAAATTTATATATATGTAAGTTAATTATGCGCACGCATACAGACACATATATAACACACAAATACAGACACTTATGGAAATGTGCACTCATATAAAGAATCACACACACACACACACACACACACACATATATATATATATATATATATATATATACAAAAATATTAAATACAATTATACCTGTATATATGTATATATATACAGAAATATATAGTCACTTACCGGCACTTACATATGTATATATGTTCATACACATACAGATAAATGAATATATATATATATATATATATATATATATATACACACACAAATGCAGGCATACATTTATATATGTACAAACACAGACACACACGTACATGTTTTTTTTTCTTGTTTTTTTTTAATCGATTCACCCCAAGGAATGCATTCCACTGCCACTATTGTGCAGGGGGTTATATAGGGGAAAGTGATGAGAAAGAATGGTTAGTTATAGGAAATGTCGGAAGGGGACGGATCTTTGAAAGAATGAATTCGGGTTAGTGTGATAAGAGGTCTCTGTTGACCTTACATCTAAATTCCTGGTGATTGTAATTGTCGGGGAATGAAGTATATGGAAGGAAATTTCACAGGCGGGAAGTTCGAGAAAAGAAGCTGTTAAAGTAGAAATTGCGATTACTTCTTACCTGTTTCATTGTAAAAGAGTGGGACCTAGTTGCTAATCTAAGTTTTGGGGTATTTAGACAATATAAAAATGATCTGACTGAAGTTAGTATGCAGATGAAACTAATATTAGCTTTAGAGTTATGAAACATAGATTCAAACTATTTTCTTTTTCTTATATGTTGAAACATAGGTAAACGATGTGTCTTACATCTGCTGAAGGGCTTTGCAGAGGTCATCGAAAGAATGTTGTTTAAATATATGTTGAAAACTCAAAGAAAAAGAAAGTGTTTTAAGAACTTGCTTCCTCGAGATAAACGTAAACTGATGCGAGTTATAGATACACAAACACTTTCACTAGCGCTGATATACTGTAATTAGATGAAACTGAGAGATTCAAAATCGACAATAGGTGCAGAATAGATTGTGAATTGGGATCCTTAAAACAATTTTCTGGCAATCTCATCTCACTAAAGGAAATTTTATAAAGCATAAAAGTTGGGCCAAGAAATATACGAAAATTGCCTTTTTCAACGTAATTTTTCCAGACGAATCACGAGTGACATGTGATAGACGTGATGGATGGATTTAATCCAGTTCAGATTTGCCTGGGGCTAAAAGAAGGCAACAAGGACGTTTGATCGACAATTTCAGCCAGTATCATAACACGCATACAGGCTGAAATTGTCGATCAAACCAATATTCAAAGTCGATGAGTAAAATGAGTTAAACTGAACAGTACTACTGCAATTTATTTTAGCAAGATGTCTTTACATGGTACAAGTTTCAGTCTTGCAGTTTCAAAGTGAAATGTGTGTTGATGCACAACAATGCACCTTCTGAAGTATCGAAGCTTACTCGTGAATTATTTTAGCATGAAATATTTACAGGAGAGAAGGTAATAGAATGGGCGCCATCATGTGCAGATCTGAATCCAATCAAAAATTTATGGTCAAGAATGGTGAAGAAAAAATTATATGAAGTTAGCAGACAATATACAAATAAAACAGAGTTATCGGAAACAAAATTATGTCCTCGGAAATTGAAACATCTGATAAAAATCAATGGATAATAAATAGATCACTGGCTGTTATTGGGAAGAATGGTCACTACTTTAAAATCTTAAAATATTCAAAGACTTAACATATGTGGTTGTTGTTTGTTCTATTATATGTGCTGATCATTTTTTAAAGTTTCAGTACCTTTCTAATGAGATGAAGTGTGATTATATATTGTATTGCTTAATAACTTCAGACGGTATTTTATTCAGAATTTATTAAATCCCTCAACAAAAGATATTGATACGAGCTAAAATACTACACCGGATTTGTTTTGACATCAGAATAAATTGTTTCAAAATTGACAATATTTTTTAAAATAATTTTCAATTACTGAAGTTTATGATGTGATTTGCTTACTAACTTCAGACATAGTTTCCATACACACACACACACACACACACACACACACACATATATATATATATATATATATATAGAGAGAGAGAGAGAGAGTGAGAGAGAAAGTGATAGATGAATTGCTGTCCAAAAATAGAAATAGCAATAACAACCCATTTTAGAATATATATTTACCACAATTACACAGAAATATCTTGAACCACTAAAAAGATGTTCAAACAGTAAAGTTATCCAGACGACTTCAAATATAGTGCAACTCTTCTAGAGGACCTCCGTGTCTAAGTTTGCCATAATCCTTTCCTTCAATTCATTTTCGGTATTATAAAAGTATGAAATGGCGACAATTTGCCCTTCTCATTATGTATATATATATATATATATATATATATATATATATATATATATATATATCGAGAGATAGAGAGAGAAAGACGTAAACGAAGACACACAAATGTAAATAGAGAGATAACGATAAGTAGCTAGTTGATTATCGAAATAGATAAATAGATATTTATAATATATAGACAGATAAGTATATATATATATATATATATATATATATATATATATTAACATAGATAGATAGATAGATAGATAGATAGATAGATAGATAGATAGATAGATAGACTGACTGACATAGATATATGTTTATAAACAAATAGTGATAAATAGATATACAGATACTGATAGAAAACTTTAAAAATAGCTTTATATTAATAAATACAAACATATTTAGATAGATACATACAAATATAGAAGTACTGATAGATAATTAAATACAACAGAGATAGATAGATAGATAGATAGATAGATAGATAGATAGATAGATAGATAGATAGATAGATATACACGTATGGACAAACACTGATCGTTAATACATAAGGACAAACAGATATATCGATCAAATGAAATATCTTAAAAACAAATTTGAAAGTCTAAAAAATGTGCCTGTGAGCTTGCTCCAATCTTCTCCAAATATTGCAACTTTTTTCCTCTCTGCTTCCTGATTTCCGGCTTTTTAAAAATTTCATCTGTAATTCCTGTTTCTAAGAACACTGGTAAAACCTCTAACCCCACTAATTACTTCCCATTTTAGATTCTTAATGTTTTCGGCAAAATATTCAGGGCTCTAATCAGTGCTGAAGTAGTTAAGCATCTCATACCTTTCTCACTACCTACTAACTGACAAACAAGATGGCTTCCGCTTCGTCAGGTCTACTGCTGATGTGTTAACGGTCATCACTGAATATGTAAATCAGACTCTTTAAAATAATATCGAAGCTCTAGTTGTTGCTTTAGATATCTCAAACGCGTATAACAGTGTTTACCATGCTAGCCTTCTGCTCAAGCTCCCGGGATACGGTATTTCTGAATTATTCGTTTATTTAATCCAATTACATCTATGAAATCGTGAAATGAAGGCCGTTTTGAACCGTTAAACTTCCAGATACTTTTCGCACGAATGCAGGTGTTTCTGATCTTTATCAACGATTTTCCCGATGTTATCAGTTCCCAAGAAAGCATCTGTGCAGATGACACCACCATTTACTCACGTCTCAACAGAACATCTGCCAAGGCTGACAAAATGAACTTGGCTACTGCTCTTGAAACGAACCTCCAATCAGTGGTAAACTGGGGCAGAAAATGGCTTGTAAATTTTAATGCCTCCAAAACAAAATGGCTTTCCTTTCACCAACAAATTCATTTCCGCCAACTATCAGCATGGCTGATGTAGCCAACTAGAGAGCAACACACTGACTATCCCTGACCTCATATTTTCAAAAGACTTGGTTAACATAGATGACATCTTTGTTTTAGCTAAGAATATCGATCAAATTACATATCTTAAAAACAAATTTGAAAGTCACTCCGTTCTCAAATTTACATTAGAACTTAACATTAATAACAAAATCCCATTTCTTGATCTATTCATTGATTCTAGCTCACATAAATTTACTACTTCTCTATGTAGGAAACCAACTAGCATAAATTCATGTCTTCTTAATTATAATAGTGAATGCCCTCAACGATATAAGTTAGCTGTTATAAAAAACTTACTTCAACGCACATAAATGATATCTTCTTCCAAATCTATATTTTATAAAGCATTAAGCAAACACGAGTCGATAAGGGATTTTCTAACTCCGTTATTGATCAACAAATTAAAATGTATCTCAACAAATTTAACAATAGCTCTAACAATAATGATAATATTAATAATAATGGTTTACATCAAAATAAACATAACACTATTTACTTACACTATTGCAACCAAATATATAATAATTATAAACAAGATGAAAAAACTCTCAAAAACATAATACGTAGAAATGTTAAACCAGTGGAAAGTAATAATCAAATTAAACTCATTATATATTATAAAAAGTTTAAAACAAATGACCTCATAGTCTATAATAACCCAACAAGCACTAAACTAAATTCTCTACAAAAAAACAATGTAGTGTACCAATTTACATGCCCATTCAGAGATTGCATCTCTGATACTAATTAAAAACCTAGTATATATATTGGTTTTACTAAAACCACGCTCTCCCGTACACTTACATGTCATCTTTCTGATCAGAGTACTATTAAATAACATTTCTCTGAAAAACATGTAGGTAATATCAGACAGATTTTGGTCAGCAATACGGTGATCCTTACTCATACACACAGTCAGAGGAACCTACAGATAATGGAGGCCATGTACATCAAATCTAAACAACCAACACTCAATAAAATCAAATTTAAATCCGGAAATAACATATTATATTGCATTTGGCTACATGGTTTTGTTGTCATTTTGCGCTATCAAGCGGTGTGACGTCATAAAACCGCATCGCAAATTTAAGAACTGCGTTTATCATTTTTAGTAACTATTGCCGTTGCCAAGCGTAGGTTTATGTCAACACAAAATAAAATCGTCGGTGATGGTGGATGCTATAATATTTCAGTCTAAACAACCTCTCTGAAGATGGTTCATGTGAGCCGAAAGCTTAGAAGACAATCAATAAATAATTATCCAAAGGATGGAGAATTTTTGTCTTTCTTTTCAACTGAAATTAAAGCAAAAATACGGTGTTTATGATTAAATATAATAAACATTCGTTGTCTCTTATATTTAACAGCATATGTTTAGAAAATAATTATTTGATGTCTCGATACACTATATATATATATATATATATATATATATATATATATATATAATCATCTGCAGAAAGTCCTGTTTCGCTGTATCACAGATCATTGTCAGTATCGATATATATATATATATATATATATATAGATAGATAGGTTTGAGTTTATAACCCTGGGTTTCACGCATTTGCAATCTTCAGACAAACTGATTATTTTTTTTAAATATTGGCTATATGTAGTGCTGCTTGTATTGGTGTATTTTTGTGGAATTGGGAGGAAAATTTGTAGTCATGACAGATGCAGAAATATATACACATTTGTACACCCATTGACAAACATATATGCGAATTGTACGGGGCTCGGCATATATATGTATATGTGTGCCGTTGCGCACATACATACGCAGTATTTTTTAAAAATTAATCAATTTGTCTGACGATCGCAAGAGCGTGAAACAAGCTCACACCTAGCTATATTAATATGTTAGCTCTGTCACTGATATTGAGCGCTTTCAAATAAGTACCACGCATATATAATATATAAATAATATAATATGTAAAAAATTGCATATATATATATATAAATATATATATTAATATTTATAATTATATACATACACTTTTCACACACACACACACACACATACATATATATATATATATATTTTTTTTTTTTTTTTTTTTTTTAATCATTTCACCCCGAGCAAGGCAGAAACGCCACTGATGTGCAGGGGGTTACATAAATGTAGAAAGATTAATTAGAAAAGAGTGAGGAGTACAAGCTAGTTAGAAAGGAACAATAGAAAACTGAGAAAGCAGGTGCAATGACAGGTACATGGGCGGAGAGAAAGGGAAGGTTATACAGGGGAGGGGAGAGAGCTAGAGGCCAGTGGTTAGTAGGTGAGTATTAACTTTGCTTTTAAATTTCTGGAGGTCGTAGCCGTCAGGAAAGCAAGAATACGGGAGTGAGTTCCACAGGCGGGAAGTGCGAGAGAGGAAGCTGCTGGAGTAGAATTGTCGTCTGCGTTTGGCTAACCTGACTGTGAATGGGTGGGACCCAGTTGCCAGTCTGGTTGAACGGGTAAACACCTGTTGAGGAGGCATCAGTGACTTAAGCTCATCCGAGCAGAAGCCATGAAGGTATTTATAGAAGAGACAGAGGGAGGCCACATTTCGACGATGGGAAAGTGGCTGCAGACGAGTCGCCAGATCAGAACCTATCACATTACAGACTCTCCTTTGGAGCTTGTCGAGAACACTGAGGAGAACGGCAGGGGCACCTGACCATAAATGGCAGCAGTACTCCATGCACGGACGGATGGTTGACTTGTATATATGCAGGATGGATTCAGGTGGAAAAAACATCCTGGATCGACATAGTGACCCAATCTTCTTAGCAGTAGATTTTGCTATGGATTCAATATAGTGCTTCCATTTGAGGTCTGAGGACAGGGTAAGTCCGAGGAGGCGTAGTGTATTACTCTCCGGGAGAATCATCTGGTCCATGCTTATGGGAGGCAGAAGAGGTTGCCTGTAATGGTTGACAGACAACAGCTTGGTCTTCGAGGAATTGAAGTTGACAAGCCACTTCTTGCCCCAGTTCACCACAGAGTGTAGATCCCGCTCAAGGTCAGCAGCGAGATTTTGTCTGTCCGCCACGACAGGTTTCTTACTGGAGCGGGAGTATATTGTAGTGTCATCTGCGTAGATGCCTACTTGGGACCTGATCTCATCTGGGAGGTCGTTGATGAAAATAAGGAAGAGCGTTGGGCCCAGGATAGAGCCTTGTGGGACACCAGCATTCGTGCTGTAGGACGAAGAGGCACGCCCATTCAGAACGACCTTCATTTTGCGGTTATTTAAGAAAGATTGGATTAGGTCAAGCAGGCGACCGGTAATACCATAACCGCGTAGTTTGCATAGGAGGCCAGGGTGCCAAACCCTGTCGAAAGCCTTGGAGATATCCAGAGCAACCGCGCGAGCCTCGTCAGACTCATCAAGGGCCTGTAGCATGTACTCCGTTACAGTAGTTAGCAGGTCGGCTGTGGACCTGTCAAATCGGAATCCATATTGCCTGTCGGAGAACAGTTTGTGGGCGGTGAGATGATGAACTATTTCAGCATTTATTATAGCCTCGAACACTTTCCCGAATATTGGTAGAAGACTATATATATATATATATATATATATATATATATATATATATATATATATATATCGTTCGTTCAGCAACGAATTTGATCACTCTCAGGGATAGAATCGCCGACTGATGTCATTTCGGTCGAGATTCAATCCTGGCTAGAATCAACCGGACCTGTAACGGTACTGATGAGCTGTTCTAAAGACAAACAGATTTATCTGCGGATGACTATATGTATGAGTATCTAAACATTGAGACAAACATTGTCACCATGTTGGACAATTTTTGTCTTTATTTTCACCAGAAATTGAAGCCAGAACTCGATGTTTGGAACGGCTCATGATTAGACATTATAGACATTCATTGTCTGTTATATTTACCAATATATGTTTAGATAATTATCTGCTGCCTCAATACACTATATATATATATATATATATATATATATATATATATATATGATTGAATACAGAACATATATATTGAATACAGAACATATATATATATATATATATGATTGAATATATATACATATATTCTGTATTCAATCATATATATATATATATATATATATATATATATATATATATGATTGAATACAGAACATATATATATATATATATATGATTGAATATATATATATATATATATATATATGATTGAATACAGAATATATATATATATACGATTGAATACAGAACGAAGAAAGACTACTTACAACGTCCAAAAATTGTTTTGTACAGTATTTATTAATTAAAAATTTAATAGAAAAGATATATTCCCTAAATCCAAAGTTAAGATTAAATATACAAACTTACATTAATTATAAAGACTATGCTTAAATTAAAAATTTCCGTGCCAACCACAACCGGCTCTTCTAAGGATATAGTCTAGTCACTAGATAATAAAAACTTACAACTGTATAGAAATCAAAGAATCTTATTAATCAACCACTTAAAAACACGCTCTGCAAAAAGTCCAACGGTCAGAGACTTATTCCCCTATCACCTACCCCCACCAACACCTCTAACAAAACTAAATATATATAGGGAAAAAGGAGTTCCATTACTTTACACACTGCCTGATGGGTCATTGAAGTTTCAATGTCGAAACAATCGTAACTTTGTAGCGGATATATATAGAATGATTATGTACATGTTCTAAAATATAATATATATATATATATATATATATATATATATATATATAATATCATAACTGAGTTGCCAAAGTTTTTCAAACGTACGAACAGGAATTTTTACGAATGCGTGATTGAAATTTTAAACAACTAAAAATTTTCAAAAATCAGAGAAGAGATACTTAAAGATTTTAAAACACTTTTATCCAGGTTTGTAAATCTTAATCTGTATCTATAGGTGTGATTACATATGGAAATACTTCTGATTATTAATTCAGTAATTGTTTTGTTCTGCAAACAACATAATCGATAACTATTTCTCTTGGCTCAATCTGCAGACATCTCCACCGTTGTATGGTTTGGATTTTTTTTACTATATCCCATATTATATCAGTCTTTTATCATTTTTCATTTTCAATTTTCACGCGAGGCTAGTCAGTTTGGTACAATTTTTATAGTTAACCGGTTCAAATATAGATGTGTGATTATTCCATCTTTTTTAATAAAAATGTTTTTTGTCCATCTGTATCAGGTCAAACTGCATTGAAAATAACCCGTTCTGCATTACGAAGTCCATTAAGTAGTCATTTGTTTTTGTCCTTACTGTTGCGTTCTTTATTACTGATGTTATGTTGCTCGTTATTGTTTTGGTTTTTGGTGTTTTTGTTTCTTTGTATTTTTTTAAATGACTAGTACAGCTAAAACTTAATTTGATAGTATTCTTATCAAAATTTAATTTATTCTGAGTGATTTGTAAAATATTTATTAATTTATTTAAATAATATTTGCCCTTTTTGAGTTTTTTTTCTAATTAAACGGTGGGTTGAACCAAATAATGTTTCGATTTCTAGTATTATTTTTCGTTTTGTTTGTTTGTTTGAATTTTTTTTATATTCTAGTTTGTTTTCATGTACAGATTCACTTAAGGCCTGTTTTAACGAAATATATATATATATATATATATATATATATGTGTGTGTGTGTGTGTGTGTGTGTGTGTGTGTGTGTGTGTGTGTGTGTTTGTGTGTGCGTTTCGTTAAAAAACGACAAGGAAGACTGCAATATTTTTTAATTTAATTTTTTCAATATTCTTAAATGTTTCCTTTTTGCTTGAAATAAGGAATATACAAATATTCCAAATTTTTAATATTCCAAGCGCTTTCAGCCCTTCACTGGTCATTCTCAAGAATGTTATTTTTCCATATTCTTATTTTACAATCATATTTTGACTGTAACGTAATTTATTTTATTTTTTGAAAAAGAAACATAACGGAATATCCAAATTTGAGATATCTTTTAAAAGCGGAAAGTTTTAAAAAACATTTTCCATAAAACAAAAACAATAACGTACTTACAACCAAAATAAAATCAGCTACAAAAGACTTACACAATAACACCAATATCATCATCAGACGTGCTTACAAAGCCAATGATTATTTATTTCTCAACCGACTAGATCACAATAAAGAATTACAAATTATCCTAAGTGATACAACAAAATTTACTATAATAAGAAAAAAACCCACAAATTAATTTTAAAAAAGTACGTAAATAAACTAATAACAACAAACAACTCTGACATTAGGGGTTTAAAAATAAAGAAAGTTTTCGGCGATTACCAAGCAGGATATGTTTATGGCAATGCAAAAACATATAAACCAGGTTTCCCTCTCCGACCTATCATTTCACAAATACCAACACTTCTTTACCAACTAGCAAAAACCCAAAATCACATTATTTCTCTATATATACCTAACAATTACAGCATCGTATCAACAAAGGAATTCCTCTATATATTAAAAGCAACTAATCTCAAAGGTAATATTTTAGAATCACTGGATGGAGAAAATATTTTACTAACTTCCCAGTTAAAGAAACGTTAAATATAATTATTGACTCTTTCTACAATTACCCATCAAACCCTCCTTCAAAGATTCAACCAACAATCCTTTGGAAAATACAGATCGCCTGTACCACAAACCTCCATTTTATGATTATAATGGTAGCACCTACATCCAAACTAAAGGAGTCAGTATGGAAAACCCATTAGGTTCTACTTTCTCTAAATTTTACATTTCCTATATCCAAACAAATTATTTAAAAAAACCGATATATCAGAAATTTATGCAAGATATATTGATGACATTTTTGTTTAGATAAAAAAAAATAGGGACAAAATTGTAAATCTGAAATAAAATTTTGAAAATAATTAAACGCTGAAATTTACCTATGAACTCATAGACAATAAAAGATCCCGTTTCTTGATGTTATTATACAGTTAAAACTAAAACTATTATCACGTCTCTGTCAAAAACCTATCAGTAAGAATTCTTGTCTTCTAAACTATAACAGCCCATGCCCGAAAACGTATAGAATAGCAGTAATAACAAACTTCTTAAATAGACACACACATTAGTCAACAATAATTTTCCCAACTATATCATTGATAAACAAATTAAATTATATTTACAAAAAATACACGAAACCAGTATTAAAATAGCACTCACACTAAAAACATCAGCATATTTTTCTGCATTGTGATGCAGAAAAATTATAAGAAGAACTAATACGCTAAAAGAATAATTTCATGCTGCTAACCAGTCTTTTCTGTTATTAAACATCATATCTCTGCCATAATTCCTCAAAAACATGTAAAATTTATAATATATTACATTAATAGAAAAGATAAGACTGCAAACCGTTTTGTTTCTACACAATATAATGTATAAATTTCGATGCCGAGCACAAGACGGCGTTTTTGTCATAAATCTATTTATATTGGAAATACTACCACTTCATTGTCTAGACGTCTTACATAGCACCTATTCAACTAAAGTGCAATATAAAAACATTTATTAACCATCTGATTGGCTAATGCAAATCTTGATGCCATTATAAAAGTAAGATGGCTAAAATTTGCATTATGTGGTCAAAATAAGTGGAGAGGCTGTCTGTTAACAGGTCGGGGTACCTGGCTGAAAAGATCTGATGTTGCAATACTCAAAATCCGTAATAAAGCCAGGGTAACATCACTTATGACCTCTACTGTTCCATTTTGTTAATGTATCTCAAGAATATTAAGTCACCTTGTTTTTGATGAATTTTATATCCATTAAAATTGTTAAAGAATTTGAAATATTCTTAAAGTAAGTCTTTTTTTTTTTTCCTTCTGCCTAATTTTAAATTCTAAGCTTTTCATGTTTAATTGGTTTTCTTTAATTCTTTTTTTTTAAATTCCTTTTTTTACTTTAGCAGAAATCTCTTGACTGGACTTTTACTACCATGTTTTTTCTTTCAATTGGAGTAGATATATCTATCTATCGCCCGGTTCACACTCCACCCACGTCTATTGAACAGGTTAAGAGGGTCATCCCTTTTTCCCTGTTTAGGATGTGGTTTCCGGTTTTCTTTTTTCAAATCTTCTCACTTTGTTTTTTTTCAATTGGAGTAGATAGATCTATCTATCGCCCGGTTCACACTCCACCCACGTCTATTAAACAGGTTAAGAGGCTCATCCCTTGTGACCTGTTTAGGATGTGGTTTCCGGCTTTCTCTTTTCCAGTCTTTTCACTATTACGTTGCCCCCGGCACATCAGTGGCGTTACCGCCTTGCTGGGGGTGATACGATTAAAAAAAAATTACTAAAAATTTTCTCCGAAAATACGAGAATGCTATTTAAATCACAATCTCAGAGCATCTCTCTATAAGAGAGCTACGATACATTAAACAAATCATGGATACTTTTTTGAAAACTTCACTGAAATAAAAAGTTTTCGCTGCATTAATTATTTAATAACTCCAGAAATTTGCTGACGATGCTGATGATAATAATAATAAAAATGAAGATAATGCTTGTATGTTGTTTATCATGTTAAGTCTACATTACTAATTATGCAGAAAATAATCGCTGATGCTTATCTCCAAAAAATAAAAAGTTAGTTTTAATAAATAAGTTAGCGGCAGATCAGATTGAGACAGAGGAAGAATTTTCCTAGTTTCCCTTTTAGGTTAACTTAAATTAAATCATTCGAAATCCCGATTTGACTACAAAATCAAACGAGCCTATCTTCATCTTATTTTATCTAAAGCAATTCAGTAAAATTGGCGAGATGCTCTTCATTTGCCGTTCACTTAATTTTGTTTCCCTTCTTTTTTACGTAATATTGATTTTTTTCTTTATTTCGTATTTACTATAGAATTATTATTATTATTATTATTATTATTATTATTATTATTATTAGTCTGCGTTTGACCGACGTGTATTGACGGAGAGGATCTTAGGGGAAATAATGCACGATTCGCTAATGTCAATTTGATAAAATGAAAATGAAATAAAGAAAAGAAACACATATTGAATCCTATTTGTTTATCATGTTTGTTGTACTTTCGAGAGAAGTAAAACCCGAGCAGAAAATTACGTCTGCACATCTACAGATAATGCTTGTAACCATTGGTATATATCCGTACTCTTGAGTTATATATATATATATATATATATATATATATATATATATATATATATATATATATATATATATATATATATGGAATAAAAATACTTGAGAAACAGCAAAATACGGATTTATTGTAGGTAACCAACACTGATGATTGTTATAACAACCGAAACATTATAAATGTTGGCTATCCTACAATAAATCCATATTTTGTTGTTTCTCAAGTATTTTGTATCTCACATTGTCAGAATTTATTTTCTATTTCCCCTAATATATATATATATATATATATATTTATAATATTTTATCGGAAAAGATCAGTAGAAGTATTTATAAACAGACGTCAATATGCATTTTATAATACCCATTTATTGCATCCAATATGCACACAACTAAACTGGATGTTATTATATTAAAGGCTATACTCATCGCTGTGGAGCTGCATGACTTTTTATCGGTAAGTATGTCGACAGTCAATTTCAAATTGTCATTCGAATTCTGTTTCCATTAAGTTTGAACACGGGTGATGAAGAAGATTATTTTATCATGTGAAGAACTGCAATCAAAACTCTATATTGTTAGCAGGGTGTATACATTTTATCTACGACTAAGTAAATATTTCCAATTCATTTCGAAGAACTTCAAGCAAACTTTAAGCATATCTTCCCGTTTAATTTTCAGCGTACTAATCCATTTCCCTTCTGCATTAGCTTTCTTGAATTCCATCACAGCATTTGCCTATTATTGAGCAAAGACTGTTTGGAATTTATTTTCATGTCTTTTCTTAATCAGGAATATATATTCTAAATATAATCATTTTTCAAAACACAATCATTATTATGTACACTTGTATATAAACTAATAATCTTGTTTGACTTGGAATTGTCACGTTTTCTAGGTTATAATGTAATCGCTTTTTCATTTTTAGTATAAAATTAATGTAATAATTATTAGCAGAAATTTAAAATTAAATATAAGAGAGTGACAAATTGTGAAAGATGTGGTCATAAGCGCAACAAATATTGAAACTAATGGTAAAATTCATAGTAATGACTGTTTAATAATTATGCTGTTAATAATAATGGTGTTAATAGGCTGATTAAATTAATGACTGGCATCAGTTAAAAATGCTATGCAAATGCCATTACCGTATTTACTAGTCACTTTGATACATGTCACTTTGCCCTTCGTCTATTTAGAATAGTGTATGTATTAGAAAATATCAGTTTAAATACAGAAAGATTCAGAAAATGACTTCGAAGAGCCACATATTTCCGCTCATACTCATCCCATTACGTAGCGCTTGTTAGCAGAAAAAAGTGAAATTAGCCTTCAAAACACAGTTGCTCACTTGAATTTCATTCAAATTGGATATGAATATTTGCACGTGAGCATATGCATTTTCCTTCAATGATGGACCTAAATGTATTTCTACAAAAGTTTAAAAATAACTTTAAAAAATAATTCTGTTTAGTACTGAATAATTTCAGAAGATTTCAATAAAATCTTATAAGTGTCTGATTTTTAGGGTTTAAAAATTTAACATTCTTGTTTGTTTTTCCTTATATCTAACATTATGAAATTATTGCTCATCTCAGGGTACGAGTAGCCCAGAATAAGTGAGAGGGAATGCATTATTCCAATATCTTATTTCAAATTCAGTGAAAATGTGTGAATTTCCTTGAATGTAAACTAAATAGTACAAGCAGATGGCAGTCACATGAACACGCAATTCAAATAAATATATTACATAAGCGTATGCATAAGCAGACGCTAAAATCTTTTCATAAACGAAATATTAAGAATTTTAGAGTATAGATTTAAGCAAAACAAAATATAATGATTATTATATTAATGTGAATGCTATCAACGAACACCTGGAATTCAAGATGAAAATGAACCGATTAATTGATACATTGTTACTAAAATAGCAACACGTCAATAATAGTAAATTTTACGAGAAAATTATTACAGTTAGTGTTATGATTTACTTTACCGTTTCTATTGCCTTCAAAAATAATAATTATTACCCCTCATCTGTTCTGGAGAGTACTATCTTGCAATAAAACCATAAACAGTATATGTTAAGTATCAGTTAACATCAGAAATTGGGAAAAACGCATATATATACTAACTTAACTTACTCGATTATCCCGGGTAATGGATTGTCATGAACAGAAATGTAGTAGTAGTAGTAGTAATAATAATAATAATAATAATAATAATAATAATAATAATAATAATAATAATAGAATTGTCATACAAGACAACAACTATTGGCTTACCTAAATACATTGAAACAGCAAAGGACTTGTTGATACAATTAGTTAAACAACGTGAAAACAGAAGAAAAAATATTCAATAATAAAAGAAGACAGTAAATACAAACAAGATTTACATTTAGTAGATACTGTAGAAAAGCAAAACAGAAGCCAAGAACCAACTTATGCGGCAAAAAATATGAAAATGAAAGCCAAGGATAAAGCTCTTGAACAGATGAAACAATGCTGGCAAGACAAATCTCTGCATGGCCAATATCCAGATGCCAATAAATCCAATGTTGATACAGTTAATACTCATTGATTGTTGGTTACGTGCATTTGGATTAAAGTCTGCGACTGAAGGTTTTATTCTTGCAGCGCAAGACCAAATCTTTTCACTAGAAACTTTCAGGCAAATATTATACATAATAATGTGGATCCAAAATGCAGGTTCTGTGATAAACACCAAGAAACAATAGAGCATCTAATCTCAGGTTGTTCTGTACTTGCCCCAAATGAATATAAAAATCGTCACGATAGAGTGGGGCAATATTTACATTGAACAATGTGCAAACACTATGAAAAATCTGTAAACAAAAACTGATATGAACATCACCCAGCACCGGTTACAGAAATAGAAGATGTCACCATTCTATGGGATTACACCATCTACACAGACAGGAAAAATTGAAGCAAATAGGCCAGACATTATTGTTAAATACCAGAAAGAAAAAATTGTCTATTAATTGATATGGCTTGTCCAGCGGATTGTAACATAGCAACCAAGGAATTCGAAAAACTGTCAAAATATAAAGACCCGGAAATTGAAATTGAAAACAAGTATCATACCAGTGATAGTAACTGCACTTGGAATGATAAAAAATGAAACAAAACAACACATTGAAAGAAACCCTGGAAACCCAAGCTTAAAAGCTTTACAAAAAAAAACTGTCTTATTAAGTACAGCCCACACACTAAGGAGTACTTTGTCTATGTAACTCTAGGGATGATAGGGGAGATATAAAAAACATGAAATGGAGCCATAACAACACGCCACGACCTGCCTTATGTCTTCCCGCAGAATTGGTTGGTAGTACAACCATAGCAGAAATCGAAATATGATGAAAAATGACGTAATAATAATAATAATAATAATAATAACCAATCTGTTTCATAATCTGTGACGTCCCAATAAATTCAGTTTTATTTTTCTTAATGTAATTGTTTTATTCTTCATCTTTTTTGCGAAAATCTATTTTGTTTTCTTAAAAATTGATCAAATCAGCATCAAAATAACACCATCTTTTGCATCGTTTCTTTCTTGCTCTCTTTCCACTGTTTATATTTAATATATTTTATTATCTAGATAAAAACATCATCCAATCGGATAATTTTTATTTATAAAATATCCTAATATTTTCGCGTTATCTATTAATCTCTATTCAGTTTTTCGCAAATTTATGCAGAATAATTTAATATAATGAAAGCAAAACACATTCAAAAAGTTATCATACCAAGAATCAAATCGTGAAATATATAAATATTAAAACGAAACAATATTGATTAGAAAAGATAGGAATTCATTTTCCTATATGAAATTAAATATATTGAATAAAGCAGATTATATAGCTAGACATAGATCCACTCACTGAATTTGTGAAGACATCCACTTTTTCTTATTGCTTGATTTTTTTTTTAGTTTGATAGATAATTTTATCAGTCGATCTTCATTTTAAAAAGTGTGTAGTGTGTGACTGAGTGATTGTATGAGAAAAGCATTTTAGCATCGGCCATAACAGTCTGAGTAATTCACCAAGTAAAAATCATGTCCGCCTGCCTCCTTCATTTTTACCGATCGTCTGCCCGTAGAGATGCTTGCTTTCTAATAGAAAGTATTCAATATTTAAAGACTGACGACTGGAGATGTTGTTGAAAATGAAGTGAAGTAGACAAACAGAAAAGAGACTGGCGGGTATAGCGGGAAGAGACGAAAAAAGAAGATAAGAATAACAATTAGATAAGGAATAATGATATAAAAAGAAAGGAAAGTAACAAAAGAAACACGGATTAAGAAAAATAATGTAAAGTTTTAAAAAAAATTAATAACACATAACGAATAATAATAAAAAGAATAAAATAAAGGATAAAACGTAAAACGAAAGACAGCAAAGATAAAAGAAATAAAGAAAAATAAGATTAAAAAATAAGTATAAAAAAAGGAAACAACTAAAAGAAAATAGGAAATAAAAATAAACAAAATAAAGAATTAAAATAAAAAGAATAATAAAGAAATAAAGAAATAAAGAATACAAAATCAAACCAAGGCAGAAGGACAAGAAAGAAACAACCCCATCAATAAAGCAGAATGTAAAGAAGAATAAAAATAGGAGAATAAAGATCATCAATTAAATTAGTTTTCTGAATGCTAAACAAAAAATATCAGTTTCATACAAGTTTATTTAGCGACTGCAGATCAGATTTTTTGTTCTAAATTTTGGGCAGAAATCTAAATTATAAAAGAAACAAATGAAAAAATTACTGATATTTGGAAAAAGAGATGAAAAATCAATAAAAAATTCCATTCAAAAATATTATCGTCATATGAGAAGATTTCTAGACATCTGTTTCATAAAAGAAATATATGTGGAAAACGTGTCCATTTCTTTGATTACATTCAAAATATTAACAGTATAAAAAGTTTTCCAGTATTAAAATCCATAATTTGCATCATAATTTCCTTTGCATTAAGAATATATTATCATTGAACTAATAATTAAAGTTATACCTAAAGTATACATGTTATAAAGAAGTTACAATTTCTGAAGTATTTCACGGTGATTAGTACAGAAATTTATTGACATACAACATTTGTGTATATGTGTGCGTATATATATATATAGATATATATATATACACATATATACACAAATACAAATATATATATATATATATATGCATACATGCACACACATATATATACATAAATACGCACACATTTGTGTACATATGTGTGTGCGCATATGTATATAAATATGTGTGTGTAAATGTATTCTTATATATGAGTGTGCATACATAGATTTTTATGTGTGTGCATAAACATATTTATATGAGTGTGCATATATATGTGAATGTATGTATATATATGCGAGTAAGTGTGCATATACATATATATGTATGCATGTTTATATATATATATATATATATATATATATATATATATATATGAGTGTGTGTCTACATATATATAGATATATAATTAATCTGATGCGTCTTAAATCACTCGACCACGAATGATACCACATACATAGGCGCTAAACGGTAGCATCATTCGTGGTCGAGTGGTGTAGGAAGCACCAGATCAACTGATAAATTCCTCTAGGTTGATAGGGGTGGCAGGTTCGAATCCTCCTGAATGACGCACATTTTCGTACAAAATTTATCGTAAATAATCAGGCCGGTAGAAATAAATATATAAATATACGGTTTGATTAGAAACTGAGAAACTACTCAAATACGAGTATCGATTAAAAATAATGTTAAAACATATAAATTCATATAGATAGATATTCGTTCGCATATATATTTATGTGTGCAATTTCACACACACATACATATATATCTGCGAGTGTGAGCATATATATGCATGTATATACAGAGTGCGGTCGGTAATTTATTGCAATTCATATATTTAATTTCGTGCATATATATAGTTGTTTAAAGTTAGTTGACTGCGCAGTACATGAAAGGCAACTAGACATACTCTGTGAGAAAAAGTTAACAATGACGCAATTCACTCCACCAGAAATTTAGAAATCTGTTTAGCTTGGAATTCTCAGCGGAATCTTCAATAAAAATATTTGTGTGCCAACCTGGTAGTGCAGAGGATTCAGAAAAGAATCAGAGTTTGCTGAGTTTAACAATAATTACGAAGGTGTATGGTGTAATCACTAGTGATGGCAAGGTTAGGCCTCGGTTCTTCTTCCTACAGAGCCAAAGATTCAACGCGGAGGGCTATATCAATTCTCTTTGTGGAGATAATGCTGGCCTGTGAGAAGATGGTGGCTGCAGGTAGACGATATGTATGGCAGGATGAAACAGTCATGTCTTCCTGGCAATATCTGACACTATATCACACTTTATAACTGGTCACCTAATTATCCAGAGAGTCAGTCAATTAAGTGCCATACGTGATACAAGCTTGGGCGATCATGTCTCGAAAGAAACATGACTGACTGGGGAGAAGATTATCTCGCAGTAGGTTGCCATTGCTTTCTGCAGTAGACTGGTTGCCGACCAAGGCTATAGAACCAAATCTGTCCTGTTATTTAACCCATAACTGGAAGGAAGAGACGGATTAATACCTTTCCCAGGGGTATTTGCGCGTAAGTGAATAAAATGAATTCAGCTGGAATTCGAACTCGGCTCCCCAATTTCTCGTTCCGAGTCGATATCCAATGCGCCACAACGCACATCCAGACAGTAAACAACTTGATTATTATGTGTGGGGCAAATTTGAGCGAGAGATCAACAAAACTCTTTAAAACATCATAGATGAACAGAAAGAAAAGATTATGGCGGCATACACAAACATAAAGAAGATGAGCAAACAAAAGAGATATCGACGGTTTCCAAGATTTCTAGTGTCCGCAGTTGAATCGCAATGAGTTTTTTAGGGACTAATTATATTTTTGGTATTTTAAGATATTTTTGTGTAATTTTGGTAAATATATGTTTAAATGAGATTACAGTGTTATTTTCATTTTTGCAACTTTTAGCCATAATTCAACTAGCACACCCTATATATATATATATATAATTTTGTTATTAAATGAACATTATTGCTCTTTTCAAGTAATATTTTAAAAACAAATATTAAGCACTCAGCTGTATTGAGCCCGTTTCAGAAAATTAAATGCAACGAACTCTAGATTTTTAATCTAAGTCTTTTCACTTCCATGTAATATTATATATATATATATATATATATATATATATATATAACTGGTCATACAGTGAGCAGTGCTTTGTTTACATCTGAATAATAATACTATACGTATATATAACCTCATATGTATATTTATTAATTCAGGTCACTATATATATATATATATATATATATATATATTGATTGATTGATTGATTGATTGATTGTTTAATACTTAGATTTTGGTCCTAATATGGTTCTACCCGTTATTAAAAATCGCCTGAAGACACCACTCATGGTAGAAACCAACGTAGCGACATTAAAAGTTGTCGTTTGTGTTTATTGGAGAAGATTCTGATTTTGAAGTATCCTCATCAGGACTTACTTTTGAACTTTAGGAGGGAATTTATAAACAAGTGCCGCCATAGGGCGGATTTTAAAATTTAACTTCTAATTTTTAATTTTTAAATTCTAAATTTTTCTATAATTTTTTTTAATATTTTAAAAAAATTTTTTAATTTTAATTTTAATTTTTTTTTTTAATGTATATGTGTATGTTTGTGTGTGGATGTGCATATTTGTATATATATGTATATATATGTATATATGTATTTATGTATGTGGGCTATATGTAATTTTGAAAAAAATTTTTTAGTTATTTAAATGCTCCTTTTCATAATATTCATTAATATGTATGTGTGTGAGTGCATATGGAATATGTATATATATATATATATATATATATATATATATGTGTGTGTGTGTGTGTGTGTGCGTGTGTGTGTGTGTATATGTGTGCATGTATGTGTACACATGTATATTATGTGTATATGAATTTTTTGTATATAGGTGTGTACACACATATATATGTGTGTATGCGCATGTATATGTATATAAGTGTGTAATAAATTGAATGTATGTGTGTGTATGTGTATGTATATATGTATTCTTATTCGTAGAATTGTGTGTGTATATATATGTCTGTATGTCTGTACTTCTATAGGTATGTATATAATAATTGTAATTAATTTTTTTTTTTTTTTACCTAGTGTTGTCTTTATTTAGTTTAATTTCAAATGACCTAATTTTTTTTTAAATAATTTTATTTTAAATCCTATATCTTTTTATTCCCTTTTATTAATAATTATGCCTTTTTAAGTAAAGGCCTTTTTCTAATACTTCAACGTTTTGGGGAAATTAGGTTTTTGAATTTGTCCAGCGTCTGTGATATTTAAAAAAATTTTTTTCTTTAGTTTCTTTCTTTTTCCCTCCCTTCCTTCTTTTATCTCTCTTACTACCTTTTTTCCGTGTTGCTTAAACTTACGTCGATTTAACACGGCTGTCTGTTAATTTTTAGTTACATTCTCTTTTTTTTTTGCGAACCCAGACGATGTCAATTTTTTTTCTTTTCTTATTTATTTGATTTTATTCTATCTTTTTCTTTTTCTTTTTCTTTTTCTTTTTCTTTTTCTTTCTCTTTCTTTTTATTTTTATTTTATTTTATTATTTATTTTTTAATTTCTTTGCAATCTATTTAAAAAGGAAAAGTAGACTAATTTTTCTCCAGTTTCTGAAAGTTTTTTTTTGTTGCTGAGGTGATGTGTCGTCCCCCGTGGGGATCTTCTTATCGAAATGGCCATTCAACATCTTTGAATTAATCCTTTTTTAATATATATATATATATATATATATGTGTGTGTGTGTGTGTGTGTGTGCAACACACGCATAAACACACACACACACACACACACACACACACACACACACACACACACACATATATATATATATATATATATATATATAGTGTATCAAATAAAACACTAGAAACTTAGGAAGTGAGTTCCTCACCAAGGTCTATATAAACGTACGGCCGAAAATTCTTTGTCTTTGAGTTAAGTTTAAACTTAACGACAGACATGAGCGTCTTCAGAATCCAAGTTAAAATATAGAAACACTTATTACCATAGTTTGTGGTGCCATGGATACTGCCTCAGTATCGTGACGATAAACAGCAGCAAATTTTGATGACTCGGCTGTCTTCTGTCAGGAAAGGCAATGCGATACAGCAGAGGAAACTTGCGTACATTACCATTCACGCGTATGTAAAAATCATATCTGCCTTTTCACGATATGAATATTTTGTCATTGATTAGTGGAATATATCTCAGTTAACTCATAACGGCAAACGTTAAACGTTGGAGACAGAAAAGACAAAAATACGAAACGAAAATACAAACTTATATATATATATATATATATATAAATGGACACACAGACACAGACACACACACACACACGCACACACACACACACACACACATATATATATATATATATATATATATATATATATATATATATATATAAGTGCTTATATATATATATGTGTTTGTGTGTGTGGGTTTGCATGTAGGGGCATTCAAACACGTACACAGGTTTTTTATAAATATACATACGTATGTACAAATATTTTTATAAATGCATCTACTTATATATATATATATATATATATATATATGCAATGTTAGAATTTTGGCCTAGGTGGCAGGAGATTGCGGGTTCGATTTCCAGCCGTGTCATACCAAAGACTTCAAAAATAGCAATCGACGTTTCTCTAATAAGGACTGACTAACAAAGATATTAATCGAGAGTAGGAGGAGGAAATGGAAAAATCTAGGGATAGGAGCCGCGATCACACATGGCGCAAGGAAGCTGTGATACAAAAGGGAGCCTTCTGGTCGTCTTTGACATAGCGGTGGATCAATTACTTATATATATATATGCATTTACATATGCATTTACACACACACTCTCTCACACACACACTCTCCCTCTCTCCCTCACACACACACACACACACACACACACACACACATATATATATATATTCTGTGGTTATAAATTAAATTAATTTCTATGAGCTTAATTACCTCATTTCTTCAAACGATATTTTTTCCATTCAGTACAAATATTTTTCCGGAATTAACCTTTCTTTGAAAATTAAATGTAAATGAAGGAACATGATCCAGAACAGAGACTTTGGCCTTATCTTGGTTGTGGTTTATTAGGCTGGAAGAGATGTATTCATTGTACTGAAGTAGTGACCATTAAATCATTACACGCTCAGTGTCATGGACATGGATACGTATACATATATACCCTACATATTAATACACTCACGTATACGCACCTATATCTACATACACATGAGTCCATTCTTCCACATATGTACATACACATGTGTCTGTGCGCAAACCTACATATACACACAAAGATATTACATGCGTAGGCGGACATGAATATGTATATGTATATAACTCTACATAGAAACACACTCACTATACACACTTGTATCGACATACACTTATGTCCATATTTCTATATATGTACATACAAATGCATCTGTGTGTAAACCTACATATACACATTCATCCATATTCACATATAGATATCATGTTCGCACACTCATATACATATTTATGAAGACAAGATTTATACTCGCCATTCATGGACTTGACATAATTACCTATATATATATATATATATATATATATATATATATATATAAGCGTTTCACCCCGAGAAAGGCATGTCACTGCCACTACTGCGCAGGGGGCTACATAGAGTGGAGAAAGGATGATTAAATATAGGAAATGTCAGAGGGTGGGTGATAGGCGGGTAGGGATACCGAGAATAGTTAAATATAGGAAATGTCAGAGGGTGGGTGATAGGCGGGTAAGGATACCAAGAATGAGGGTTGGGTAGATCTGAGAATAATTGGGAGTTTGTAGCTGTCGGGATAGCAGACTTGTGGAAGGGAGTTCCACAGGCGGGAAACACGAGAAAAGACGCTGTTGGAGTAGAATTTACGGTTACATCTTATCTGTTTAACTGTAAAAGTGTGGGACATAGTTGCTAATCTAGTATCTCGTGTAAATTACTACTTAGGCGGCACCAGTGCTCTAAGTTCATCGGAGCAGAAGCCATGAAAGTACTTGTAGAAGAGGCACATGGAAGCCACATCACGCCGGTGAGAGAGTGGTTGCAGCCGGTCAGCCAAGTCAGTATCAACCACGTTACAGATCCCCCTTTGTATTTTGTCAAGAAGCCCAACGAGAGCAGCAGGGGCCCCCGACCAGATATGGCAGCAATATTCAATACACGGGCGGATGGTAGATTTGTATATGTGCAGAATAGACTCAGGTAGGAAAAACTTCCGAGCCCTGCACAGAGAGCCGACTTTCATAGTGGCAGATTTGGCAATGGATTCGATATAGTCATTCCATTTGAGGTCCGCCGAAAGTGTAAGGCCATGGAGGCGTAGTATTTTACTCTCTGGGAGGCTAGCCTGTGCCATGCTAATGGGAGGTAGATGCGATTGTCTATGGTGGTTAGTTGATAACAGCTTCGTTTTAGAAGCATTGAAATTTACTAGCCATATCCTACCCCAGGCCACTACGGATTGGAGGTCCTTTTCAAGCACGGCAGCGAGGTTCGCTTTGTCGCCCACACCTGGTTTTTGATCGATGCGAGAGTAGATTGTTGTGCCATCGGCGTACATGTACATCAGAAAGAGCGTGAGACTATATATATATCGATTTCATTAAAAAATGCAGATAAGGTATTATCTTAATTTTTTTTATATAATTTTCCACCTTTTGGTATCATATTTTTCAGATGTAAATTTATAAAATGAGTCCAAAGGTTATGTATTTTCGAGCTCATTTTTTAGCAATTATCAAGAATTAATTTTGTTTTCATTGTAAATAAACATTTGTAAAGTTCATGCTCATAGAGTATTGTGTATATTAAGTTCCGAACTTGTAATGGAAATTTTAGCATGTTCATAATTTGTATTATTAAATGTAGGATTTCTATTTTTTATCAGTAATGTTTCCATTATTTCTAATCTTCTTTTACATAAGGATGATGCTATTATGCATGTATCATCAACAAATATGTAACGGATAGGTTCTGGAAGATCACGATGTGTGTTTAAATGAGATAACATGGAACTGCTTTGTGAAAGGTGCAATGTCAATATTCTCATCACTTTTATGGTGGTTTAGCAAATGTAATTATTTACGGATTTGGATAGTGGAGGAATACAGTTCTTTAAAGACATATAATTCGTAATCAACACTGGTTCTCTGCAGTTTAGATTTTGCAGGTAAATTATTATAATTGATAATCAGGTTGACAGCTTCATTTTTTTATAATAGATAATTAATTTAATTTTCTTTTTTGAAATGGTCGTTGTTGATTAATTCAAGATGATATTGCGAAGTGAAGATTCGTACTGTCTGAAGTTATTGTGCATTTGATTTTTGTAAAAAGAAAATTAATATTATTTTTTTTGTTCATTTATTTTTAGTTGCCGTTGGTTACCTTACGACGAAAAAACATTGATATGATCATACAATACTCAAAATAATGGGGCTATTTTTTTATCTTTAAAATAGAAAGTGTATGGTTTTAAAAGTAAAAGTACAGCCCCATATATTGACACGTTCTATGGATTTAAAAATGTCTTATTTGATACAATAAATAATATCACTTTTCAATAATAATAAATAATCACTTTTTCAGAAAAGAAAAAAATATTTACATCAGCACCTTGAAAATGTAGTGAAAGAAATTAAAACATCTGAAAAAATATTTATGAAAACGGAAAAACAGTAAATTCCTATAAAACAACACCAAAGAAATATAATACTCTGATTATGAAAATTGTAGAAGATACTATCAAAAAAGTGAATAAAAATATGGATAATTTATTTGATAATACACATATTTCTAGTAAAAAAGAAAATTACCGATAAACTGAAAATAAGCGATAGTGAAGCAAATCTCAGCACAAAGCAGTGTTATATCACCATACAATAACATAAGCAAAACTTTAATACAAATCCTACCTCTAGGATGATAAATCCCACAAGACCTGAGATTGGAAAAATAAGTAAAAATATATCCGAAAAAGTAAATAAATAAATAATGGAGCACCTTGAATTAAGATTATGGAATGACACCACCAATGTAACACATTGGTTTTATAATATAAAAGAAAAAACAACTGTTTTTCATTCAGTCCGATATTGAGAAATATAAACAATCGATATCAAGGAAACTATTTTTTACTGCATTAGAATTTACCACTGTTTATTTGCATTTATCGAAAGAGGAGAGAGACATCATAATGAATCCAAAATATATGTTCTCATTCATAATAAAGTACAGTGGTAAAAAATTTAGATCCAAGGAATATTTTGATATAACAATGTGATCTTTAGATTCTGTAGTGTCTTCAAATCTAGTTGGCTTATTTAGGCTATACAATCTTGCAGCTCATATAAGTATATAATGCAGAAGATATTGTATAATACAGGGATGATGACTTTATGGTAGTGAGGAATTCAACAAATTTCAAATTAGATAAAATTAGAAAATCAATATATAGTGAATTTAAAAGCTTAAATTAAAAGTGACTATTAATAAAAATATAAAATGTTGATCCCCTCGATCAGACTAGATTTTAAAAAAAATATCAAGCATGTAAATGAACAAATATAAATCCTTTATATATTCACTCATTTTTAAGCATATACCTACATCCATAAAATTCAGAATTAGTAGAAATTCCGAAAATAAAGAAGTGTTTAATAAGTATCTTAATTTTTATAATATTGCATTGAAAATAATAGATATAAAAGCCTAAATATTACATATGTAAAAGAGAAGGTCTACCTCCGTAGAAAAAATAGGAATAAAAATAGTATTTATTATACACTTTCAACCAAAGGTTAGCAGTAAATTAAGAAAAAAAGTTCTTGCTTTGATTAAGAAACATTTTCTGAATATTAATTCATTAAGCAAGATTTTTAATAAAAATACTCTAAAATTAAGACATAGTTTTACGACAAATCTGGAAAGATTTTAAAAAGTTTTAATAAATATATTTTAATAACAATTTTAATAAATATATTTTAGATAACAATTTAAACCTACCTAAAAATAGGAATCATACAATAATTAAAATCAATAATTTAGATAATAATAATAATAAATGTAATTGTAGAAACCCTATAGAGTGTCTTTTGCCTTACAAAGTCAATTGTTTATAAACGTACTATTTTTTATGGAAAGCCCTAGATATATAAAGATTTATGTGGGTAGTACTAAGAACTCACTGAAAAACACACGTCTTTATCAAATTATTATTTAATCTAAAAGAAATAATTAAAACGCGCACATTAAAATGGAAATCCTTAAAAAATGATCGAATATTAAACGACCCACGCCTCTTGTATTTACAAGAAAAACCTATATATTATCAAGTTACAAAGATACTTCATAAGGAAAAAATATCCATTAACTTACATATATCTCATAAATTATTTTGTATTATGATGTAATAATGATTAAATAAATATTAAGATAATTAAATAGATATTAAAAATTTTTTACTATGATATTAGAAAGTGTATTATGAAAATTGTATTATGATACTAAAATTTTGTATTATATTATTATAATTAAATAATTTTTAAAATAGCAAGTAGGATATTTTTAATAATCAAAAAGAAATTTACTAATTTAGAGTTTATGAAAAATTGGAATAAAATGCATTCTGAATGTAAATAAAAATAGTATAATTACACTCAAAAGTCTAATTAAGTCAAATCAATAATATAAAATATTTTCTTTTTTCTCTGTTTTAAAAAAATTCTGGAATACAGAAAAAATTAAGACAATGATCTTGTAACAATAATGGATACATAAACGGAAATGGAGTCAAGACAGGGGTGAAATAGAGTAACACTTTTCCTGTTAATATTGTAAAAATAAATCCTGTATTCCCTAAAAATATAACGTATATTTTCAAATTTAAAATTGATCATCATTCTCATTACTTAAATACCACACATAAATTTTTCTGTCCTTCCGCATCCATACTTAACAAACGTATTGTTTCTTAAATTGAAATAAAAATCTGGTCTTCTATGCAAGCTGCTCAGTGACAATTGTTTGACCTAATCCAATCATTCCACTCAGATTGTACAGTAAAGTTCGTATTGAACGAACATTCCTCAAAATACTATCACACGAACGCGGGTGTCTCTCAAGAATCTATTCCAGGTCCCACGCTTTTCCTTATCTACATTAACGTTTACCCCGATGTAATAAGATCCCAAGTAGGCATATATGCTGACTATACTACGGTTTACTCTCGTCTCGATCAAAAATCTACCGAGGCTGACAAAGCAAACCTCGCTGCCAAGCTTGAAAAAGAACTCCAATCCGTGGTGGACTGTGGGTAAGGAATGGCTCGTGAATATCAATGCTTCCAAAACGAAGCTGCTATCTATTAAACATCTCAGCCAGTCGCTCCTGTCATTCATTAGAATGGATCAGTCTAGTCTCCCTGAAAGTAAAACACTGCGCCTCCTCGGGATAACTCTCACAACAGACAGTGGAATGATAATATAGAATCCATAGCTAAATCCGCTGCTAAGATGATCGGTTTTCTGTGCAGGGCCAGGAAGTTTTTCCGGTCTGAAACAATCCTGCAGAAATACAAATCTACCATCCGCCTGTGCATTGAATACTGCTGCCATATCTGGTCGGGTGCTCCTGCTATCCTCATACTGGTCCTTGACAAAATCAAACGGCGAATCTGTAATGTGATCGATCCCGATTTGGCAGCTCGGATAAAATCACTTTCTCACCAGCACAATGTGGCTTCCCTGTGTCTCTTCTGCAAATACTTTCATGGTTTCTGCTCAGATGAACTTAGCTCAGATGAACTTACCCTCTATACATGAATTTACTCGAGTCACAAGATTAGCAAATAGGTCCCACCCTTTTACTGGGAAACCAATAAATTCTACTTCAACAGCTTCTTCACTCGCACTTTCCGACTGTGGAATTCCACTTCGTTTACTTGCTTTCCAGACAACTGCAATCTTCAAGAATTCAAATGTAAAGACAATAGTCATCTTCTATCTCACTAACTTGTATTCTCTCTCTCTCTCTCTCTCTCTCTCTCTCTCTCATGCTCCTTTCTTTGTCCAGTCCACTCCTATCAGTATTGTCATCCTTCTCCTACTCTCTTACATAAATTCCCTGTAACCTGTCACACTTTCTCATAACTTACCTCCTATATAAACCGCTGCTCAACAGTGACAGTAAAATGCCTTGCTTGGGGCGACACGATTATAATAGAAATTATATATATATATATATATATATATATATATATATAGATAGATAGATAGATAGATAGATAAGTGTGAGTTTGTAACTCTGGGTCAGGGCTGCGTATATTGGTGTATTTTTGTGGAGGTTAGAGAAAAATATTCCGTCATGACAGACGCAGACATATACACATTTGTACGCCCATTGACGTGCGCAAAGACACACACAGACGCGAGTCTGCCCACCGGGATATTTATGTATATGCGTGCCGTTGCGCACATACATAGGCGTTCGGTTCGTGTATTCGAATAGTGTAACGATGTCAAATGCCGGGCCCCGTATGTCTCATATATGTTTGTGTGAGCCCTAGTAGGGGGGACGCGAGTGTATGTTTTACTTTGCGCACGTCAGTGGTTGTACAAATGTATATATATGTCTGCGTCTGTCATGATGGAAAGATTTCCTCCAACTTCCACAGAAATACTCCAATATACGTAGACCTACATATAGCCAATTTTTAAAAACAATTAATCAGTGTGTCTGACGATCGCAAGAGCGTGAAACCCAGGGTTACAAACTCACACCTATCTATATGAATATGTCAGATCTATAACTGATATTGAGTGCTTTCAAATAAATAACACGCATATATAATATATAAATAATATAATATATATAACAAATTGCATATATAGATTGATATTTATAGGTATATACATACACTTTTCACACACCCACACACACGCACACACACACATATATATATAGACGTAAATATAGATATACATACTCATATATATATATATGTATATATATATTTTTTTTTTTTTTTTTTTTTAATCATCTCACCCCAAGCAAGGCATTCCACTGCCACTATTGCGCATGGGGCTACATAGGGGAAGGTAAAGAGAAGGAGTGGATAGACATAGGGAATGTCAGGAGAAAGGTAATAGATGAGTAAGGATAGCGAGGATGAGTGTCGGGCAGATGGGAAGAGTGTTTGATAGAATGGGAGCAGGTTAGTGTGTTAGGAGGTGTCTATTGACCTTACATTTAAACTCCTGAAGATTGTAGCCGTCGGGGAAGCAATCGTTTGGAAGAGAATTCCACAGTCGGGAAGTGCGAGGAAAGAAACTGTTGGAGTAGAAGTTACGGCTGCATTTTATCGATTTCACTGTAAAAGGGTGGGATCTAGTTGCTAATCTAGTATCTCGTGCAAATTCGTATTTAGGGGGCACCAGTGATCTAAGTTCATCGGAGCAGAAGCCGTGAAAGTATTTATAGAAGAGACACAGCGAAGCCACGTCTCGCCGGTGGGAGAGAGACTGCAGGCGGTCTGCCAAGTCGGTATCTATCACATTACAGACCCTCCTCTGAACCTTATCGAGAAGCCCGAGGAGAACAGCAGGGGCACCCGACCAGATATGGCAGCAGTATTCAATGCACGGGCGGATGGTAGATTTGTAAATGTGCAGGATAGATTTAGACGGAAAAAACTTCCGGGCCCTACACAGAGAACCGACTTTCATAGCAGCGGATTTAGCAATGGATTCGATATAGTCATTCCATTTGAGGTCCGCTGAAAGTGTGAGACCAAGGAGGCGTAGTGTTTTACTCTCTGGGAGACAAGCCTGGTCCATGCTAATGGGAGGTAGGTGAGATTGTCGATGATGGTTAATTGACAGTAGCTTCGTTTTAGAAGCATTAAAATTTACTAGCCACTTCTTACCCCAGTCCAATATGGATTGGAGGTCTTTTTCAATCTCGGCTGCGAGTTTAGCTTTGACGCCTACACCAGATTTTTGTTGGAGGCGAGAGTAAACTGTGGTGTCATCGGCGTACAAACCTATTTGGGTTCTTATGGAATCAGGCAGATCATTAATATATATCAGGAAGAGTGTAGGACCTAAGATGGAGCCTTGGGGGACACCTGCGTTTGTATGGTAGTTCTGAGAGGCATGTCCGTTTAATACCACTTTCATTGTGCGGTTAGAGAGGAATGACTGGATTAGTTCAAACAAATGTCCAGTTATACCATAGCTCCGCAGTTTACATAGAAGGCCAGCATGCCAAACTCTGTCGAACGCCTTAGATATATCCAATGCAACGGTTCGAGCTTCGCCATTCCTGTCGAGTGCCTGGTATATGTACTCGGTGATGGTCGTTAGCAAATCAGCAGTAGACCTGGTGAAGCGGAAACCATATTGCTTGTCCGAGAGGAGCCTGTGTGCTGTGAGATGCTGAACCACCTCGGCGTTGATAATGGCTTCGAACACTTTGCCAAAGATCGGAAGAAGGCTGATAGGGCGGTAATTTGCAGGGTCAGAGGGTTCTCCAGTGTTTTTAAATATAGGAACTATAGAGGAAGATTTCCAACAGGCAGGAAAGCAGGAAGCAGATAGGCAGAGGTTGTAGAGCTTAGAAAGGATAGAGGAGAGTTCAGGGGCACATTTCTTTAAGACTATGGTTGGGATTCCGTCACCACCGCTCGCTTTGTGAGGGTCAAGTTTTAAGATTATCTTAGAGACAAGCGAAGGTGTAATGTGGACATCATTCAGTTGTGCCTCGGTTCTAGGTGAGAAGTCGGGTGTAAAAACTCCAGACGAGTCCAGACTCGAATTGTTCGAGAATCTGCGGGCAAAACATTCAGCCTTATCTGCTGGGGAGGTGAGGACCTCAAATTTGTTGATTAGCGGGGGTATTGTGGACTTGCTCTTGTTAAGTACTCTTTTACAGAGTCGCCAGTAGTCTTTAGAGCCGAATTTAGAGCATGCTATGCGTTGCTTCATTCTGGCAGCAAACAACATCTTAGCTTCGTTAAGTACCCTTTTACACTTATTACGAGCTGAAGTGAAAAGGCGCCTGTTTTGTTCCGACGCATAGTTACGATAAAGTCGGAAGAAATGATTCCGGTGGGCAATGGCAGCCGAACAAGCGGGTGAGAACCATGGAGACGAATGAGATTTAAGCTGGAATTTCCTAGCAGGGATGAAGGCATCAATGCCAGCCTTAACCCAGGAGGAGACCTCGGATGCACATTCTTCGATGGGAAGACTAAAGACGTTGTTCCAAGGGATGTCACAGAGGAAGTCTCGGAACGAATCCCAGTCTGCTCTTTGATAGCAGTATGATATTCTACTTGTCTGTGTTTCATGGGTCGGGCGGTAGTGGAGTGAAATATTGACGGACACTACAGTGTGGTCAGAGTTTCCAAGTGGGCAGAGTTGTCTGGTAGTGCAAGAGTCTGGGATGGAAGTGAAGCAGAGGTCTAGAAGTGAGTTCCTTCCGTTAGGGTTGTCGGAGAAACGCGTGGGGAAGTCCACTACTTGCGTAAGGGATTGGGTGATTGAAAAGTTCATGGTGTGGACACCAGCAGGGTCAGTGACAGCGTTCTTCAGCCACTTGGTGTGGTGGGCGTTAAAGTCACCAAACACGAATACATGGGCAGAGGGATGGGTAGAAATGGCTTTGTCAATATTGTCAGAAATGATGTCAAGTAACGAACAATCAGGGGAGGAAGGAGAGCGGTACAGAAAGAAGAGATAGCTAATCGAGCTGAGAAGTGAGAGGCGGAAGCACATGAAAGAATGATCTGGGGATTCAAAAGATGACACCCTAGCTAAGGGAAGGTGTTCGCTGACATAGACACCAAGCCCATGCATATGAACATTGGAGTCCTTCCTGAAGAGGGGAAGGTAGCCAGGAACGCAGAACTCAGATGAGGGGATAGAAGGGTTAAGATTAGTTTCACATAGGGCTAATATATCAGGTGAGTTATTATGGAGGAAAGAATCTACGCTGGGGAAGTTGGTGCGGATGCCGCGTATGTTAGTGAAAGAGATGCAGACAGGTTTGGGCGTTTTCAAATGAGCTGGTTTAGTTTTGTTATTATGTTTGCTTTTTTCCATAGTAATTCAGTTAAAGGAGTGGTCTTAGAATAGAATCAGTCGGTCAATCATTTGCAACTTGTGAAGGATGGAGACTGGCGCGGCCTACAACATAATGTGGCCTCGGGGTTGCCCACCGAACGTTCATGCAGGGACGCCCGTCCATGCGCGATATGGCACTACAAGAACCCCGGTATTATTCAACTGTTGATCAGAGCGGCCTCTCAAGACGCTACGCAAGAGTTCGGGCTCCTAACTACCAGTCGGAAGCAGCAACCAGGAAACTGCCAACCCGGTACCCTCAGAATGTAAAGACTTTGCCACCATACTCCGTAACTGCAAAGAGCTTCCAGCTGAACTAACACCAAGACCAGAGAAAGGGGATGAACCGGGAACCCCTTCCTAAACAAGAAACAAGGTGATCACCTCTAAACTCATTCAAAAGAAGGGGGTGGAGTGTGAGACCGGGCGATAGTAGAAACTATCTACTCCAATTAAAAAAAAAAAAAAAA
Organism: Ascarosepion bandense; assembly: GCA_037127315.1. Taxonomy (NCBI): domain Eukaryota; kingdom Metazoa; phylum Mollusca; class Cephalopoda; order Sepiida; family Sepiidae; genus Ascarosepion; species Ascarosepion bandense. Next base: position 5,540,384 of record JBBBDQ010000191.1, read on the forward strand.
AAACAAGGAAAAAGTGACTGAGGCTTACAAAGTTTTAACTTAGTAAAAGTCGAAAATACCCTTGAATAGCAAAATTATTTACACAAATTAAGTGACGAAAAAAAAAACAAAGACGGCCAAAAGACGAAAAAAAAAATAAATAAATAAAATAATTTCCAAGAAATTTCACAAAAACAGACTGAAAAATGGACTGAATCCCGGTTGACTTACCACAAGCAGCTAACACTGTAAAGTTGATTTAATTCAATTTCTGAAGACAAAAATAGAAATTAAACCGTTTTTTACAGAATATAGTCGAGTTATGTTGCTTGCGTTCGCTTACCAAACCGTTAAGAATTCAATCTCTCGAAGACAGAAATTTAAATCTTCTACAAGACAAAACTAATGGAAATAATTGAACCGTGATGCTATTTATCATTAGTCGAAAATACCCTTGAATAGCAAAATTATTTACACAAATTAAGTGACAAAAAAAAAAACAAAGACGGCCAAAAGACGAAAAAAAAAAAAAATAAATAAATAAAATAATTTCCAAGAAATTTCACAAAAACAGACTGAAAAATGGACTGAATCCCGGTTGACTTACCACAAGCAGCTAACACTGTAAAGTTGATTTAATTCAATTTCTGAAGACAAAAATAGAAATTAAACCGTTTTTTACAGAATATAGTCGAGTTATGTTGCTTGCGTTCGCTTACCAAACCGTTAAGAATTCAATCTCTCGAAGACAGAAATTTAAATCTTCTACAAGACAAAACTAATGGAAATAATTGAACCGTGATGCTATTTATCATTAGTCGAAAATACCCTTGAATAGCAAAATTATTTACACAAATTAAGTGACAAAAAAAAAAACAAAGACGGCCAAAAGACGAAAGAAAAAAAAAAAATAAATAAATAAAATAATTTCCAAGAAATTTCACAAAAACAGACTGAAAAATGGACTGAATCCCGGTTGACTTACCACAAGCAGCTAACACTGTAAAGTTGATTTAATTCAATTTCTGAAGACAAAAATAGAAATTAAACCGTTTTTTACAGAATATAGTCGAGTTATGTTGCTTGCGTTCGCTTACCAAACCGTTAAGAATTCAATCTCTCGAAGACAGAAATTTAAATCTTCTACAAGACAAAACTAATGGAAATGTATATATATATATATACGCATGTATATACTCATGTCTATCTATCTATCTATATATATATATATATATATATATATATATATGTGTGTATATATGTATATATAATTATCGAATGATGTCAGTAAGAGTGTGAATAATCCTAGATAGCAGTAAGTAACGCGATAAAATTACTGCTTACTGCCATCATAAGATTATTCAAACTCATAAATGTATATAAAATCATCTAAGTATATTTACTTTTTGCTATAATCTACAAACCTATCCCTTTTAATTAATTAAACACATCTTAAAACTAAAATTTATTATCTGTTACTTTGTTGTGTATACATATTTTCACTACTAGTCATCTGTTATCTAGCTTTCATTTTCAAAATTTAAATTCAATTTGTCACATTTATTTTGTTTAAAACGTTTGTTTATATAAAAACAAAAAAAGAAGAAAATTTTTTATTGTTCTTCTTTATAGTTTTTTTATCTTTTATAATACGTTAGCTACTGTCTAATTCCTTTCCTTTTTAAATACTGCTATGGATATATTAATCCTATATTTTTATGTATCACACAAAATTCTTTTAAAATATAATAACCTCCCACCCCACTATTATCATCTAATATGATGGCCTTCTTTAATTTTAGTTTAATTTCGTTATTTTAAATCTTCTCATCAATATATAAATGAACAATTAAATTAATCATATTTCACTTCCGGATGATCATATATTGAACACCGATACTTAATAGTTTTGGAGTTGCAGTATGTTATATTATTATTATTATTATTATTATTATTATTAATAATAATAATAATAATAATAATAATAATAATAAAAGCAAACAGGCCAGACATTATTGTTAAAAACCAGAAGGAGAAAACTTGTCTATTAATTGATATGGCTTGTCTAGCGGATTGTAACATAGCAATCAAGGAATTTGAAAAACTGTCAAAATATAAAGACCTGGAAATTGAAATAGAAAAAATGTGGAAATTGAAAACAAGAGTTGTGCCAGTGATAGTAGGTGCACTTGGAATGATAAAAAATGGAACAAAACAACACATTGAAAGTATCCCTGGAAACCCCAGCTTAAGAGATATACAAAAGATTGTCTTAAGTACAGCCCACACACTAAGGAAAACTTTATCTATGTAATGCTGGGGATGATAGGGAAGATAGAAAAACATGAAATGGAGTTATAACAACACGCCACTACCTGCCTTAGGTCTCCCCGCAGACTTGGTTGGTAGTGAGACCAAAGCAGAAATCGAAATATGATGAAAAATGACATAGTAATAATAAACTCTAAATATATAATTAGGTAATTTTTGGTCATAATTAAAGTAGTCGAAGTTGTGTTAAAAAGTGTTCAATGCAATTATGTTGTAAAACTTGAATATTTTTTTTCATTTAGAAACGCGTTATTTCGCGACCTAGGTGGCTTCAGGCAATTTTCGTATGATTTAATGTTTTTCTCTATGTCTTGTATTTTTGCTTTGTAAATAATCCTTTTTATTACAAAGTCAGTTAAACAGGCATTTATTTACATTTCTTGTTAAGAATTGTTTTGTCGGTTGTTATTTAGGTTACTAATTTTCTTTTTGTATTTTTCTAAACAGCTATAACTCAGTATGATTGAATTCCTATTGGAAATTTTGTTAGCTTTTGAGTTTTTTGAAAAGTGTTTATCGATTAGTTTCCAAAATATTTGTCTTATTTTGGTTTTTATTTCTAAGTTAAACGGTTGGTTGAACCAGATAATATTTCGATTTTTATTATTGCTTTTCAATTGTCTGCTTGGCTTGGGTTTGTGTTCTATTTTGTATTTGTATTGCTTTTTAAAATACAAACCACATACAGTTATAGCTGTATTTAATACCAAAGGGATGATTTAAAAAGAAAAAGTACATGACGTAAATGGTCAAAGTAAAATATATTTAGGATCAATCAAAGACAGTTTTAAAGTAAGATGGAATAATGATAAGTTTACATTTAAAATGGAAAACCTCAAAAATGTACAATACTAGCTAGCCACGTGTATAAATTGAAATTGAAATATGGAAAAGACCAAGGTATAGCTTAGAGTATTGTCAAACATAGCCAAAACTCACAGCGGTGGTAAGGTATGCATATTTGCTAGGAGGAAAAATTGGCTATAATGTTGTTCCCAGACAGAAATAAATTTTTAAATGAAAGACCAGAAATTATGTCCAAATTTAACCATACCAATAAATACCTACCAGGATCATGCAGTAATCGATGAAAGTGTTCTGAGATCCTTAAGTACCTTCTCTTAAGTTTTAAATTACGAGTTCTTAATAGATCCCTTTTACGTGAGCGTTTCAAAAACATTAAAATCAGCCGATATATATAAGAAAAATTAAGGTAGACACGTTATTTGATGATAAATCGGATGTATAGGCCTATTTCAGGCGAACCATCATCAGCTTCCGTCTTTATTGTACAAAGGATTTTACACGAATGAAATTCACAAAGACCTAAAAAAAAAAACGAATAAAAATAAAGGTCGCTCTCTTAAAAGAGAAAATTTTAAAAAATACATCATTATATCAGTTCGGCGAACACAAACACATATTCATACACAAGCATATATATATATATATATACAAGATTAATATATATATATAATCATATCACCTCGAGCAATGCGGTAACGCCACTGATGTGCAGGGGGCTACTTAAGAGTGAAAAGATTGGAAAAAAGAAAGCCGGAAACCACATCCTGAAAAAGGAACAAGGGATGAGCCTCTACACCTGTACAATAGACGTGGGTGGAGTGTGAACCGGGCGATTGTTTAGTCTATCTACTCCAATTGAGAAAAAAAAATGAAAAAGAAAAAAAGAAAAGTGAAAAGATTGGAAAAGAGAAAGCCGGAAACCACGTCCTGAACAGGGAACAAGGGATGAGCCTCTACAACTGTACAATACGCGTGGGTGGAGTGTGAACCGGTCGATAGTTTAGTCTATCTACTTCAATTGAGAAATACAAAATGAAAAAGAAAAAAAGAAAAGTGAAAAGATTGGAAAAGAGAAAGCCGGAAACCACATCCTGAACAGGGAACAAGGGATGAGCCTCTACACCTGTACAATAGACGTGGATGGAGTGTGAACCGGGCGATAGTTTAGTCTATTTATTTATTTCTACCGGCCTGATTATTTACGATAAATATTGTTATGAAACAATGTGTGTCATTTGTTAGGATTCAAACCTGCAACCACTATCAACATAGGGGAAGCCACCAACTGATCTGATATATATATATATATATATATATATATATATATATATATATATATATATTTGTTACGGATATAGATAGCCGCACACACACATACACACATATATTGAGAATGGTCTCAATAAGTAACAAGGAGATGATCCCGTGGGAGACTAGAGTCAGCTTTGGAATAGCAGGTCAAGGCTAGTTGACCCAGATATCCTTAGTAAGAAATCTCTAGTCAGGAAATAAGTATATACGCAACATATAATCAAAGAGCACGCGTAAGAGGGAATGTCAACAAAAATCCAAAGATACATTCAGCATGTCAGTTAGACTGCTGACCCGTAGATTTGAAACGTAAAGAAAGTGTGTTAGGTGTGAGAGAGAAAGTTAGCGTTAAAAAGAAAGGGTAAGTAACTAAAAGCCTAAACAAAAAGGGAAAATGAAAGAAGAGAGGGATAAGTTTAAAATAGAAAAAATATTCTAGGAGAAAATGATAGAAAAAAAATTTAAAAATATTATACATTAACGGTGAATATTTATTTTTATTTTTACTTTCATTTTCTCCTTTCATCTTTTCATTCTATTTTAAATTTATTCGTCTCTTCTTACTTCCCTTTTCGTTTACGCTTTAAGATACATACACTTTCTTTTTAACGCTCTCTCTTTCTCTCACCTATAAAGTAAAATAAAACAGAGGCTGATGATGGTTCGCCTGAAATAGGCCTATTTTCCCGATTTACCATGAAATAACCTGTCTGCCTTAATTTCTCTTATATTTGGTCTATATGCATTTATATATATATATATATATATATATATATATATATATATATATATATATATATATAAATTGGTCTTGATTAGTCAATAGAAAGCAGTCATTATAGGTTGGAGGAATGAGATTATTAGCGTAGAGGGAGATATATTTAAGATATCCTGGGAAGCTAGACTCTTTGGTGTCAGTTATGCAACATGTGGATGTCTACATTTGTATGCTACCATGTCTGTAATAGTGTCGAATTTATTCGTGAAACTTTTACGGATTTTATTTTTTAAGTTTTTGTCACTAAAAGTAGTGGAATTGTTAAAAGAACGGGAAAGTGTTACAATATAAGATACGTCAAACATATGTAGTCGATTTAGTAGGTGATATACCAGTTAACCGAAACTAATAAATTACCAGAAAATGGGAGAATCAATATATTTATGCGAGGAGTAGATAATAGATTATAGGATATAGTTATATTATAGTTAAAAATAAATTAACTATACTTTAAGGTATATAACAGACAATGATGACAAATGGAAGATACGTCGTTATACTTAACAGTTTTCATTTCGGTAAGATAATAATTTTGTAAACCCCCACACCACCGGTCATTCGCATCGACGCTCAAAATCTCGCTGCCGATTTATAGTCGATCACTTCGTTTCAAACTGGCATCTGCCCACGTTGTACTTGATTGATCACAAAGTCGGTCTGTGTTGAAAGTCACGAAAAATCAACGGCATTGATGATCTAGACATAACTGGGAGCCACAATAAGCTAAGAAGCCTTTTTAAAATTAACAACAAGAAGTTTATATACATATGTTGTGTTCGGTATAGTATTTGTTTACAATATATCACTCTTGCATGCAGACAGCTATAATACTAAACTACGCTTTCTACAGGATCTAACGCTATCTACGTTAGTTGCTCTAGCACCAGTTTAAAATCAGGGTTTCGTCTAAAGAAGGCAGTTCCGTGACAACACGTGTCCCGTGTTAATTCGTTCCGTACCGGTCTAACTCTATGATACTTACTGTACTCTTTTCTCTCAACTGACTACTCTGCTTAAATTCATTCTCGGGATAGCTGTGACGAACCTTTGAGTACACTTTGCATTTTCAAATGACCAATATGGCCTCCACTTTTTGGTCATTTTATCAAACTCATCTCTCTCTATCCTGCTTCCCACACGCAATCAGGCACGAAATGTTCTTCCGACTTTCCCGAAATCCACCGGGGCGCCGCTTTTTCCTTGGTCATCTGATTAACCCTGTCTCTTTCTCCCCTGTGTAAGTGTCTCTCAAATAACATTATTTGTCATGCATCATGCGTCTTCTCTTCTTTGTTTATATAATGCAAAGTTTTAAATGTCGTTTTTCCTTTCTGTTCATGATATTTCTTTTCTTCTGTGACCTCTTTATCCTCCACTGGGCCTAGGTGAACAACATATACTGTTGTTCGATTGGTGAACTTCTTATTCCAATTTTACTTTCGTTAATAAACTACCTCTACCTGACACTGCCGTTCTAACTATATATCTTCTGTAGCCATCACTGCTGCTGATCCATCCGGGGCATTTCCCAATGGTGTCTCTGCACCATAAATACGGTGTGGTTAAATCTTATTTGTGTCCTATGACGATATAGCTAATCCTATTCTATAATTACTTCTTCACGGAATTCGGAAATGACATAGAAGTTATAGACTCCGCTGATTCGTCCCACTTTCATTGGGAGTTCTATCATTCTGTCTATCCTTGTTTTTTCTTCTAATTAAGGAAACCGACGCACCTATATCTATCTGATAACCCCCACCATTGCTTCAAAAGTAAGTTCTTCTCTTTGAAGTCAAAAAGGAGAACACTTTAGCCATTCTCCGTCTAGGATTACTGTCCTCTGCCCACCCGAACATAGGTGCAAGCAGCAATAATCCCTTGCCACTGTCACTACAAGGGAGCCATAACTGTCTTTTTCTACGCCGGGATCCACTTGGATGGGTTTTTTCGGGTTTCCTCTTCCTACTCTTATACGGACAGCTTCTCTTCAAGTGCTCTTTTTCCCACAAAACCTTCTCAAATAATTTACGACAAAATAATCGGTCTGGTCATATGCCCAACAGCTCATTCTATCCTTTCTTAGGTGGGCCATCCTCTCTTTCACTTCTCGGGCGGCTCATTGACGTTTCCCTGATCCTATTTTCTGGGGGTGGGCTATTTAACAGGAGTCTGTGGTGGCTTTTTCTGAACAGGCACCACTTCGTTTCATAACATCGAGGACCGCACCTAGTGCAATTGGAAATATAGCCATCTGCAGGCAGTCCCTTCTTCGTTGCACAGTCCACCATACTGTGACATTCATAATCCTTTCTTTTTCTTCTATGTGACTTGTCCGTTAAGGGCGTAGGTGATCATAGCTTTCCACGTTTCCTGTCCCTGGTGTCTCTAAGCACGCTTTCTCCTGTTACACCACGCAACCCCATTTCTGTCATCCACCTGCTCAAGTCATTCAAATAAGTTGTCCGCTGCTTTCCTTTCTCTCAATCTGGCCTGTTAGTATCAGGATCTCCAAGCCCTTCTTCCTCATTGCATGTCCAAGGAATTTTAGTTATCTTTCCTGATGCTCAGTATTAATTTCCTCATAATTACAGGTCCAAAATTATCATCCTATCCAAATTGGTGTGGGCTTATAAAACCCGTGACCGAACGACCATTCTGTTTTACCAGGAACCGCTTCCCATTTTTCCTGTTCCTCTTCCTCCTGTTTAATCTTTCTATTCTAAGTGTAGGTTATTTCTCTTCCCCTCCTACCTGCCTCCAAATTCTGTGGTTTTTTTCCCTCACTCTTTCCCATGCTCTTTGGCTGCCTTTGTCTAATGCAATGGCCCTTGACAGCTTGATCGGAGCCTTCTTAACAATTTCTTGTCGTACGTGTTCGTCCTGGATTGTGTCTATATACTGGTCAATCAACTGAGGTTGTATACTTGGGTAACTTCTCACATCTTTCTCGTACGTGAAGACGGTCATCTTCAGAGCCCCAACTCTTAACTTCTCGGTAGTCTTTCCTTTCTCTGGACTAGCTCATGGTCTCAATGGCAGGTTCTCGTCAGCAAACTAGCCGAACAATATACCCCCGTGGTCTTTCCATGTCAACTGAGGTTTTTGCTCAGGTGATCCCTTATGAACTTATGAGTTTTCCTTCCTCTGCATTATATGCCAGGTAAACCGTCTCTCTATCCAACAGCTCATATATGGTATATCCTTTTTTTCATTTATGCTAGTAATTCCCTTAAATTCTCGGGGTCACCCCCAAAAGATTGGAAATCTGGGTACCCCTAGCAAATCTTTAAACCCATCTGTTAACCGTTACCTTGCTATACTTTCTGGTTCTTATGACCCGAATTCGTTCATGCTAACCCACTAGCAATTCTTCGATCGGCAAATTAAATAACTAACAAAACAAAAAGCAAAATTAGATTTGGCGAGCAACAACAACAAATTGAAAAACAATTCAGGGACAGCGGAAAATTCTCCTAGTTTGTAATGTGTTTCTTGTCTTTTAGTCATTGCGAGCTTCGATGAATAAGGAAAAAATGCTGTGGTGTTTATAGAACAATATGGTCAAAATGGCCAAAATCAGCTTGCTCTCACTCCTTACTCAGGTATATGCTATTTCTTTTTTGGTTTGGTCGTACTCAATCCGATGGCTGAATATCCTGTGTTTCAGTGTTACCAGATGTGAACCAACACACCATCGGAACAACGCGTCGAAGCCAAAAATCTTGACTCGATCTTTTCAAACCAGGTTCTGCCTACGTTGCGGTTGATTGATCACATAGCCGGTCTGGGTTGAAAGTTGCCGAAAATCCAAGACAGAGGTTGGAGTCACGATAAACAAAGGAACTCTTTGTAAAAGAGGAGTTTATATAAACACGTTCTGTTCGGTTCAGTATTCGGTTAGATTTTATCACTTTTGAATGCAGACTAATATAATTCTAACCTACATCTTCTACAGAATGTAACACTAATTTTGTTGGTCTAAAAGATACATCTCGCCTAGGCCCAATTCCTGAAGAAGAAAGAAAGGAAAATTCAATTATTACCTTTATCCTTCTCTTCACCTTTCTTCTCCCTTTCTTTTTAAAATTTTCCTGTAAAAATCGAAAACATGGTTTACGTAGAGATTTACAAGTTTTATATATATATATATATATATATATATAGATATAGATATATATAATCCATTTTACGGTACAGCTGGAAATAAATAAAACTAGTACTGAAACACAACGGCTCTTGGGTTGCAGTGGACTTTACTTTATTATTCACTTTACTTATAAAAACAAACATTTGATTGTTACCCGTTTGGTTGTACAACACACACACACACACACACACACACACACACACAAACTCACACACACACACAAACTCACACACACACACACACACACACACACACACACACACATATATATATATATATATATTTATATATATATATTATAAATTATGTTTTAGAATATGTACATAATTTCTTCTATATATGTCCTCTTCCCTACAATCATATGGTTGTTTCAGTGTTTGGATTCAAACACTTCTTCGGGGGAAATAAAGGTTTGGAATCATTCTCTGTTTCTATTTGGTTCGTTGTTGTCGTGGGGGTTGGTTGGAGTTATTGAGTCTCGTTTTGACCGTTAGACTTTTGAGGAATTTGGTGTGTAAGTTTGAAATTGTTGATTAATGGTATTATCTGTTGGAATGTATGTTTTATCTTTTTATCGGTTTGGTATATCTTTTAGTTAGGATTTATAAGAGGGTAATGTTGAGTGTTCATTTTTATGGTTGGCTATCATTTAATTGGTTGATGTCTGCTGTTAGTGGACCTAATTCATGTATTTACTTTGACCCTGTGTCTGGTTTTTCGCTTTGGGGTTTCTTAGATAGACGTGATAGGGGTGGGGTGTTTTTTCTTTCCAATTTAGAGTTTTTCGGTATGGAATATTGTTTTATTTTATAGGGTTCTTTTTATATATATATATATATATATATATATATATATATATATATATATTTGTTTTTTAGGGAAGAGGACATATATAGAAGAAATTATGTACATGTTCTAAAACATAATTTCTAATAAATAATCACTGCTCTATATATCATATATCGAGCACTGTTTTAAATTAATGTTTTGGACGGAAATTTTTTTCTTTTTTCTCTTCTCATTCTGTACTCACTCGGATCTATCTATCTATCTATCTATCTATCTATATATATATATATATATATATATATATATATATATATATATATAAATGAATAAAGAACAAAGAAAATAATTTCAACGTGCTAAATATTAATTTAAAAGTGTGCTCAATATATAAATAGACCAATGAATATTTTTTATAAATTATACTTTAGAATATGTGCAACATGTTCTATATATATATATATATATATATATATATATATATATATAGTAATCCGCAGACAGATCTGTTTCGCTGTATCACAGCTCATCAATACTGTTAGACTCAGATTGCTTATATATATATATATATATATATAGAGAGAGAGAGAGAGAGAGAGAGAAAGAGAGAAATAGATATAGATATATAGATTGATAGAATGATAGATATCAACGAAGCCTGCTTCATTGATATGTAGCCTGGTTCACGTTTACCTCATAATACAAATGTGGTTGAAGTTTTCTGGAAGGCTACATCGTCAAATGGTAACCAACATTTTCTAACACTCTAGTAGAGAACACCACAAGGACAGATCACACACACACTCAAAGATATATATATTTATGTCTATTCTATTACGTCTCCCTTCAGAATGTAGACGGCCGTTGCCCTCCACATGTCCCTATCCCTTTTCTTTTTTCTTCAGTCATTCCACTTAATCCCCGCTCCACCATCATTCTGTCCAAGTCCATCAGTTATGTTGTACGTTTCTTTCACATGCTTTCTTTCCATCTATCTGTCCCATGAGCATCAGGTTACACAAGCCCGCCTTCCTCATTCCGTCAGTCAGTTAAGTGTCATACGTGATGCACACTTAGGCGATCATGTCTGGAAAGAGACATGACTGACTGGGCAAAAGATTTTCGCGCAGTAGAGTTCTATTAATTTCTGCAGTAGACTGGTTGTCAAGACATATCCCAAGGGTATTTGCGCGTATGTGAATGCAACTAATTAAATTGGAATTCAAACTCCGCTCTCTGAATTCTTGTTCAGAACCGATATCTATTGCACCACATTCTCATCCTTCTTCCTCAATACATGTCCTAAAAACTTCAGCTGTCTTTTTTAGATGTTGATTATAAGTTTTCTTTTTGTTCCCATTCCCTCAAAATCCTCGTCATTGCTCGCGTTCTCCGTCCATGGTATCCTCAACATCCGTCTCTAAAAACGTATTTACTTTGCTTCAAGTCTTACATTACACTTTGATCAGATTTTCCAGCATTCAATGTCATATTTAAGGACAGATATTACATAACAATTCAGTATTGTCGTTTTTGATTCCAGTAAAATGTTTCTATCTCTAAATGTTGTAGTCCTGTTCTGGTATGCATTCTTGATTATGCCAACACAATTTCGGTTCTCCGTGTCCTTCTCAGTTAGAAGACTTTCCAGCTATTTAAATTTCTGCACCTTTTAGATTTTGGTATCAACAACTTGTTGGAATTTTGGGCTAATCATTTCACTGATTACCATACATTTTGGTATTTTGTATTTAATATGTAGTCCATTCTTTTTGCTTCATATATATATATATATATATATATATATATATATATATCAACATATATTCATATATATACATATGCATACACTCATATGTATATATATACATACTCATATATATATATATATATATATATACAAATACATACAAGATTTTATATATATATATTTCTATATACACATATACACATATTCATATCTATAGATATATATACAGATATATATATATATATATATATATATATGTATGTATTCTCATATATATGCATATTAACAACATATCAATATATATATGCATATATACATATATGTATATGCGTAAATTCATACACACACACTCTCTCTCACACACACACACACACACGCGCGCGCACACACACACACACACACACACACACACATATATATATATATATATATATATATATATATATATATATATATATATATAGTCGTTTAACTGATCAGCGTAGCTTCCGTAATGCCTTACATGACATGTTGTGAATGTATTAGAATGCACTCACTCATCACTCATGAATGTTAATTATTTAAACTATTTACACTGTTCAGACTGTTGTCATATTCAAGACGACTCGACCATAGTACACTCCAAACTTCTTTAGGTCCCTGGAATTTTGATCTGAAACCTTTATTTCGTTCACGATGGTAGATTTTTCTAGTTCCAGGAGCCATGCTACTTCACCATGTTTCAGTATCCGTTATCTCCCTTTTGTCTTTTCTTTACCAGTAGCCAGATATTGAACTCACGGAATATGAAGGTTTCATCTAGGTATCTTAGACATGAGGTTGGCTTTAATGATGAACATTTTAATGCCATCTCTTCGAAGTATTTCCTATACATGTTATCCATTGCTGATGATAATGGCGAGCTCTTTGCTCGGCTTTTGTCCTGTCAATATATGTCTAATCATATTCAAAATTTTCTTATGTACAGAAAGTTAACCTCTCCATCAGGTTCTTTATTGGTATACAGATACATTCTCCTTGGGAGAAATACGATTTCAAATTTGATGTGTCAATCAGCAGTTACGACGGCGCTAAAAAATATTTGTATCATATGCATATATAACATGAAAAAATTAGCAAATATCACTGACAAAATAAATAGCTAATATGGCTTTATACAGAGACGATGGCTTAATTTTCGAAATAAATAGTAGGTTATTTACACTATTTTCATTGTGCGGACAGTTGTTCTCATCTTTGTTGCCATATTTTTCTGGATATAATTAACGTATTAATAGGAATGTCACCATCATATGTCCTAAATTCAGTTCACTTCGTGGAATTAATGAGAGATGCTCCCGTATAATTATACTAGATGGTGAGCCGGGATGTAAGTTTTTTCACAAGTGGATTCACTATCGGCAGAAAATAATTTTCTTAATTAATTCACGTTTTAAAATATACACAAACACACACACACACACACACACACACACACACACACACACACACACATATATATATATCTGTAAATATATATATATATGTACATGGGCATATATATATATATATATATATATATATATATATATTATTTATTCATAAATCATAACATGGATATGTTACAATATCACTAAGGGGCCAGGGTCGTTTTCAGACTTTTAAACCATTCATTTACGAACCGTCACATCACTTGAAAAGACACAAAAGTGTTGAAACAAAATGGCTACATTTGTAGTGATATTGTAACATTCATGTTATAATTTATGAGTACATAATATTATTAGCTCTACTCTTGTATTGAGCACTTTTTTAAAAATAGTGTTTCTTTGGACAAGGAATATTATTCCAACAATACTTATATATATATATATATATATATATATATATATATATATATATATATATATATATTAAATTTGTAAACAAGTTATTAAGGGACCAAGTTTTCTACCATGAGTCGTGCCTACAGCCTCTCAAGACACCACTCATGGTAGAAACGTGGGTCGCGTAATAACTCGTTTATAAATGGAAAATATTTAAAACCCTACAATATAAATATACTGAACCTTTTTTAATACAAATATGCACAGGTCTAATTTTATTATGACTGAAAACTAAGTAATTAAACACTCAATATGCATATATATGCATTTATATATGCAAGGTATAAATATGTGTATATACCTATATGTATATACATTTTTCTAAACATATGTTGTTTAATTATATCAAACAATAAATGATTGTTATTTTCAATCATGCGCCGTTCTAAAAATTGTATTTTGGCTTTACTTTCAGGTGAAAATAAAGAAATTGTTCAAAATTTGAATATTTTTTTATGACGCTGGTTCTAACTGACACCCAATCTTCTGTACCAATTTAAATGCTCAGATATTGATAAACCCACTACATATATTGGTTACACTACAACCACGCTCTCACGTGGGCTTCGCTGCCAAATTTCTGATCATAATTCAATTAAACAATTTTTGGTAAAAAACACTGCCATGTATGTAATATTAGACAGATTTTAGTCGATAACAAAGAATACTCACACATATACTAAAATAATTTTCAGTTATAGGAGGACATCTACTTTAAATCAAAGCCAAACACACACATTAAAATCACATATGAATCTAGTCACAACATATTACATTGCATTTAGAGATATGGTTTTGTTGTTTGGGTCTCTCACGTGGTGTGACGTCATAGAATCGCATTACAAATTTCCGACCTGCTTCTGTTATTCCTCCCATTTTTTGCCAACATAAGATAATATCATCTTTGATAGCGGATGTGGTTATCTTAACGTCCCCGGAAATATTTTGAAGGTGGCTCATGTGAGCAGAACGCTTAGAAACAACGGCATAAAATATATCTAAATATTGAACAATTTGTTTTTATTTTCACATGAAACCAAAGCCAAAATACAATGTTGAAAACGGCTCATGAGTAAACGTAATAGACATTCATTGTTTTATATATTTAAAGCTATATGTTTAGAAAATTATCTCCTTTCTCGATACACTAAATTTATATATGTATGTATATACTTGTATGTGCTTATATATGTGTATATATACAAATATATGTATATATCTATGTATGTATATATATTTATATTTAGATGTATGTATACGTATTTATATACGTACATATTTATGTACGTATTTATGTACATATTTATATGTATAAATACATATATTTATACATATATACATTGATATATACATTTGCACATATATATATATATATATAAACTCTGCATTTATGTATTTAAAATTCAAATGGAAAGATTTTCACTGTAATATTCTTTGAAAAAAATTCCTTCCCTGTCCCTGAATTTCATTTACCCCTTTCCTAATGTAGAAAATTATTGATGTGTTTTTAATTAGACTCCGTTGAAAGGCCCATTTCCACCTGAATCCTTCTAGTACATCTTGTAATCTTAAAAAAAATTAATCTAAAATCTCAATAGACACCCTAAGCAATAAACTGTTAGATTCTTTTAAGGTTCATTTGTTGAATTTAATAAAATCAGTTTAAATATATTAAAAATATTAAAACTATTACTAAAGACGAATTAAGATTTGGCTAAAATTAAAAACTCACATAATTTATGGATTAAGTCTAATATATATATATATATATATATATATATATATATATATATATATAATTGTCCCTTCTGTTATCGGGACATTATAACTACGAATATTATATCATAAGATCGATTAATATCAAGTAACTGCCTCGAAAATTAACCTAGATAATGCTGAGTTTGCTAGTAAATCTACCATTAAATATTGAATGTGCAAAATCTCACCTTAAAAATGTTTATATACTTTTAAAATGCCACAAATCTAACTTTGACAACAAACTTCAAAACATATTAATTGACCACTGCAAGACAGGGTGAGGGATTATTTCATAATATATAATAAAAAATAATGAACACTATCCAATGATCATCTTTTAATAATTCGTGGAAAGACTTTTCTGATACTATTAAATGGTTCAATAAGATTAAAAATAATGGTAAGGCTACCTTCATTCAATTCGATATTATAGATATCTACATTTCTATTTTTAAAGATCTATTGTTAAATTGTCTAAATTTTGCGAAGAACTATGTAGATATTACAGATAAAGAATATAAAATTAGTTTAGCCTCTAGAATATCGTTTTTATCTAAAAATAATTCTACTTAGATAAAGCCTAACTGATAATTTTGAAATCATTATGGGTGCTTTAGAATCTGCTGAAAGTGCTGAGTTAGTGGGCTTTTATATTTTTACTCTTAGTAGAATTATTGAATCTGAACAAATCGGACTTATTGTCATACCTAATTGTAATGGTTCTCTATCCTTTAAAATACAAAATAGTGTAATAGGAACATTTAATTTAATTGGATTTAAAATAGAAATGTTGCAGTGCTGAAACCAAGCGTGAGACTGTTGCAGTGTTGACACCAAGCGTCTGAGACATTTCTCTGATATTTTCACGTTGGTTTTGTTCAACAACTGCTTGCAATAGTTTTTTGTCAAGGCTGCATAACCGTCGTCTACCTTCTTCAAATTCAAGGATCTCATCATCAGTACGAAACTTTTGGAAAAACGTTCGTAGTGTCAGATTACTTGTGGACACATCGGTTGATATTGGCAGATGTTTATGAGGCACTGTGCCCAAGTGTAAACTGATTAAAGAAAAGTAAACGAAGATCATGGTTTGTCCTATTCATAATTAAGATTTTCTATGCTTTCAGAATATTTATGTCTAAAAATAAGTTAAAATTATTAAACAGCACACACTAATAATAAATTATGCATACCAAAATTCATCTAATATATAGCGTGAATGTCAAAATTACGTTTTCAGATACAACACTTAGAGTTGCTATAATTTTTGCAACAATAGTATATATATAATCATCTCGCCCGAAGCAAGGCATTCTACTGCCACAGTTGCGCAAGGGTTTTCATAGGGGAAAGTGATGAGGATGAGGGGTTAGTTATAGGAAATGTCAGGAGGAGTGTAATAGACGGATGAGAATACCGAGAATGGGGGTGGACTAGATGGAAAAAAAGAGCTTGATAGAATGGATGCGACTTAGTGAAATAGGGGATGTCTTTTGATCTTACTTTTAAATTTCTGGAGATTGTAGCAGTCGGTGAAGCAAGTATATGAAAGGGAATTCCACAGGTGGGAAGTGCGTAAAAAGTAGCTGTTAGAGTAGAAAGTGTGGTTATATTTTATTAGTTTCAGTATAAAAGTGTGGGACCTAGTTGCTAATCTAGTTGCTCGTGTAAATTCATACCTAGGGGGCACCTGTTCATTGGAGCAGAAGCCGTGAAAGTATTTATAGAAGAGGCACAGAGAAACGACGTCACGCCGGTTAGATAGCGACTGCAGCCGAGCTGCCAAGCCGGTATCGATCACATTACAGATTTTCAATACAAAATACATAAATGCCTATAAATTAGAACCCTGAATAAGTTCTCGCTGTTTTCCAACAGATGGCATTACTAGAATTGCGTGTGTATAGTTTCAGATGATAATCTATAAGGAATAACAAAAAGCAAGCGAGAATTTAGTGTATGACATTTCGCCGAAGTTCAAACAAATTTGTTTTTTATAGAGTTAAACATGTCGAATTTCATGCTAAATAAAGTGTATTTGCGGAGAATCTTACTGCACTATTTTATTCAAAAGAAATTTGCAGTAGAAGAATACAAAATTCTTGTTGAGAGTTACGGTGACCATCTTCTGTCAAAAACAATATGCAGAGGTTGGTTTATGCGCTTAAGAAGTAATGGCTTTGATGTTTAAGTTAAAGAATGCTTTGGCGCATCGAAAAAAACAAAGAATTGCAGGTATTAATTCATAAAGACTCATATGAAGTGTAAGCTGAAATTACTGAATCATTATAAGTTGATCAGAGAAACGTTTCGAAACATATTAAAGCGTTAGGAATGATTGAAAAGCATAATCACTGGGAGCCATACGAACTGAAGTCAAGAACGTCGAACCGCGTCTTGCCACGTGTGAACAGTTCTTTTAAGAAAAGTAAATGTTTTTGCATCGTATCGTGACCGTGTATGAAAACTGGATACAATACAATAACAGTAAGCGTAGAAGATCGTTGGGAAAGCAACACCTACATCAACATCGGAGGCCAGTCGAATATCCATAGTTCAAATCTTATGTTCGTGCTTTGGTGGGATCAGCTGGGTGTAGTAAATTATGAGCTGTTTAAACAAAACAAAACCACCATGGGGGATCACGATTGACAACATTTGATGCGTTTGAGCCGAACATTGAATAAGAACTGGCCGCTATACGAGCAGAGATGCGAGAAATTGATTTCGTAATATGAAAAAAACTGGGTCAGAGCTTGCAACACGGGTAAAAACCTACTTAGAAAAGTTTAAATTGGAATTCTTCACCCCTCGCCGTATTCACCAAACATTGTTCCCTCCAATACACTTGTTCCGATGGATGGTACATGGCATAGCTGAGTAGCATCTTTATTCTTATAAAGATGCCAAAATACGTGTCAACTCTTGATTAGCCTTAAAAGATGTGTCATTTTGTCGACGTGGAATTCAAATGCTGCCAGAAAGTTTTGAGAAAGTAGTGACTAGCGATGGACAATACTTTCAGGGATATGTTTCTTACTAATTGTTTAAAATAAAACATTACCGAGAACTTATTCAAAGTCCTAATATATATATATATATATATATATATATATATATTAATTGTCTACTTTAAAGTAGCACTTGGATATCAGGACAAATGCTGGACCACTTATAATGTGTGCAAAACTTGTGTAGAATATTTACGATTATGGTCTCAAGGGAAGAATGCTAAACTCAACTGTGGCGTGCCAATGGTTTGGAGAGAACGAACTAACCATTTGAATAACTGTTACTTTTGGAAATGGTTTCAATTGGAAAACTAAACAAAACTTGAAATATCAGAGTATTTAATCTGCCATTCAACAAATTGCACACAGTGAAGAAATAACTGTGCCTGTATTTACTAAGCTGCCAGAGATTTATGTTGAATCCTTTTGAGAAAACTGATATTTTTAAGCAATCTTATGCATATTGTGATTAGCCTTTTTTGATTAGGTAGCCTGAAATGAATAGACTGGTCAAAGATTTGTATTTGCAAAGAAGTTTGCTGAATTGCTGAATTTGAGTTCACAAGAGAAAAGACTGCTAAAACCTGGGACAGTTGTCGACATTTATTGTAACAAAAATTCAGAGCCGCGGAAATAATTCCATTAGGATTTTCATCTTGTTTATTGTAATGATGTTAAAGGATTTTGGAGCTGCCTGCATATGATTCAAGTGAGTACAGACTTTTATTGACAGTTCTAAAACAAACTTTAAATGTTTTTTTTATTTCATAATAAAAATAAGTATAACTCAATCCCAATAAGACATTCTGTAAAAATGAGTGAAGAGCATGATAACATCAATTCTGGAGAGGATGGAATGCCATGTTCATGAATGTGTAATTTGTGAGTATTTGAAAATAGGGAATACCTTCTTGGTCAGCAGAATGGTTACACAAAGTACCCCTGTTAATTTGGATACTGGGATAGTAGGGATACAATGGATCCCTGAGTAAAGAAGGAATGAACACAAGAAACAGTTTATGCCTGGTGATAAAATATCTTAAATGAGCTTCTGATTGATAGAAAAATACTCTTTCCCCGACTGCATAAAAACTTAGTGTAATGAATCAATTTGTCAAAACTCTTGATCACAGTGGAGAGTGTTTCAGCTCCATACTGATTGATTGATTGATTGTCACACATGAAATAACGCATGTTTTAAGGAAATTAAAAACACATCTGAAACGCTATATAACTAATATATAAGAAATTAATAAAATACTTCTGAAATGTAATATAACTAAGATATTTAGTGGGAATAGGCACCATGATGATGACTTTTCTTTAATCTATCTAAATCTTTGATAACATTTTTTAAAATGACATCATCTTTTCATAAGTAGAAACTGTTGATATATTTTGATAAACTTTTTCCTTATTGGAGAATACTTTATTGCGTATGAAAATATCAAAATGCTTAAATTAGTGAAAATTTATGGTAGAAACATTTGTTGAATACTGAGAATAGTGTAAATGTTCTTAATTCAGGACATGCAACTTTTAGACAATAGATCCAGGATATTTCTTTTTCAGCTTTCTCCTGCATACACTCAATTTCTTCAGAATACAAATTTACTGATATTGTTTTTCCTTGAGGCAAAAATAAATAACTAATAACTCCTTTAAAAGAAAGCCATACAATAATTATAAGAGCCTTTTAGTGCAGAATAGTTTTGGGTATTGTTTTTGTTATTCATCTGCATCGAACAACTGACGTATTCCCTAATTTTTGTCAAAGACAGTTCATTTCACATTGCATGCAATGATTCGATGCGAAATTATTTCTATTTCTGATTTTGTGCACATACAAAAGAATTACATGATATTGTTTCATTTTAATCAATTTTATTCGTTTTATGAGTTATGATATATTAAAAAAATATCTGATAAGAAAAAATTCAGGAATAAATCAAATTTTTTTATATTCAAAGTAAAATTTTATATTTCCATAATATATATATATATATATATATATATATATATATATATATATATATATAATATAACCCATCACTCAATAAATCCCGGGCTTCACATATAGATAGAGCCACTAATAAAAGTTTCATATAATTTTTACGATGTAGCAGCCTTCAAATCGCACGTGACAAAATTTGGGCTTAATCGGATTATTAGTTTACAAATTACAGTTATTTAAGTAAAGGTGCTGTAGCAAATTTTCTAAACTATGGAAAAATTTGAATTTCGTGTGTTGATAAAGCATTGCTTTCTGATGAGAAAAAATACTGTTCAAGCAAAGCAATAGTTTGATAGGCGTCATTCTGCTCTGTCGGAAAAAGAGCTAAGAGGTGGCATATACAAATGGTGTTAAACGCTCAGGTCACCCAAATTTGGTAGTTGTTCGGAAAGCAACAAAAAATCTTGTTTTGACCGATCGTAAATTAAAGATTCGTAAAATAACAGAGAAGTAGAATATATCAATGCTTTAGCCATTTTGCATGAACATTTGTCAATAAGAATGCTGTGTTCAAAGTAGGTGCTGCGTTTGCTCACAGTTGATCAAAAACAACAACGTGTCGACGATTCAGAGCGTTGTTTGCCACTGTCTCAACGCAAAAAGAACGAGTTTTTGCGTAAATATAGGACAATGGATAAAACATGGATCCATCACTTCATTCTGGAATCAAATCGACAGTTAGTTGAAAGGACAGCAGGGAAAACCGTCTAAAACGACCGAAAAGAAAAATATCAACTGTCAAGATTTTGTCCTCCACCCATGGGTTCTCTCCTGCCTGTTCGGCCGCCATTGCCAAGAGAAACCACTACTTCCGTCTATTTCGAAGCCATGCAACTGACAACAGTAGGCGTCTATTCGCCTCTGCTCATAATGGGTGTCATAAGATCCTGAAAAACACCAAGATGTTGTTTGCTGAGAGAATAAAGCAGCGCATAACTGACCGCAATTTCGGCTCCAAGGACTATTGGCGGCTGTGCAAACGTGGGCTGAACAACAGCAAATGCTCCATCCCTCACTTTATTAATAAATTTGAGGTGCTCACTGTACCTGTGGACAAGGCCGAGTGCTTTACTCGTAGATTCTCACCAAACTCCACATTTGACTTGTCAGGAGTACCCGCACCCGACTTCTCTCTTAGAAATGAGGCTCAACTGAAAGATGTTTACATAAATCCGTCTCTGGTATCTAACATAATATCATACCTTGACCCCCATAAGGCGAGCGGATCGGATAGAATCCCGGTCATTGTCCTGAAGAAATGTGCACCTGAACTCTCCTCTGTCCTCTCTAAACTCTATAATTACTGCCTTTCTGCTGGAAGTCCTCTTCAGTGGTTCCTGTATTTACGAAGTCAGTGTGAGGGACTCTCTGGCCCATCCAATTATCGCCCTATAAGCCTTTTATCAATTTTCGGAAGAGTGTTCGAGGCTATAATCAATGCTGGGATAGTTCAACATTTTACAGCCCATAAACTGTTCTCGGACAGACATTATGGATTCTACTTGCCGGGTATACAGGGTGTAAACGATAAATTGGCTGTCATTTCAATCCGCAATTTAGGTTATTTAAAGCGGCATTATCAGTCTGAAATGTTAGTTTCTGTACTCTTTAGAGTCTGAAGTCCAGATTAGCCACCTAAAAATACTAACAAAATGAGTGCCAGTGTAGAATTTAACCATAGAATGGTTATTGCTGAATTGTTCCGCGCCGGGCATAAGACATCTGACATTATCAGAGACACTGGCTATGCTCCTAGGACTGTTTATCGTATTGTAGCAAACTTAAGGGAAGGTAAAGACATGCAAAGGAAGGTTCACAGCCCGAGAAGTGATAAAATCCCCACCAAAAGGTTTGAAATGATCCATTGCAGCAAATCCATCACAGTCAATGGTTGACCAGGCGAAAAAGCGGAATGTAGCCAAAATGACCATTTCTAATGCAGTACGGAAAGATCTTGGGATGAAGTCATATTGCAGACGATGTCGTAACATTCTTACCGCGAAATCTAAGACCATTCGTAAAGAGAGAAGCTACTCAATCACCCGAAACACCATGGTGGTACCGTTCGCATTTTTGTGGAGAGAAAAAGTTCGTGGTAGACGAAGTCGCCAACTGCAGAAACTCAAGAGTTATCGCCATTGACCCTTCTTGTCTTCCTTCAGTCATGCAGAGTAAACACCCTGTCTCTGTCATGGTGTTTGGAGCTATTGCCAGCGATGGGAAAGTGATGCCCCGTCACTTCATTGAAGTTGGCCTGAAGATCAATATGGCGGAATATCTGAAGATTCTGGAGGAAGTTCTCTTACCCTGGATTAAGAAGAACGATGATCCCAACAAAATGATATTCATCTTGGACTCTGCACCTGCTCATGGGTCAAAAACAGTGCAGACCTTCTTGAAGAGAGAGTTGCCGTTTTTTGTGCCCTCAAATATCTGGCCCTCTAGTTCGCCAGATTTGAACCCCTGCGACTATTGGTTATGGGGCGATGTTGAGAAAGTCTCTAATGTTCGCCCCCATAACAGTGTGGCCTCACTGAAGACCTCCGTAAGGCGAGCATTCCGCGATATCAAGAAAGAGTTAGCTGTCAAGGCCTGTCGTGCTTTTAAGGCTCGCATTCAGCAAGTTGTGGACGCAGAAGGTGGACGCATAGAATAAAATGTTTGTATTTAATAAAACAGTTAAATAAACATACGCAAATCTTAAATGTCTTTAAATGTCCTTTCTTTATCAAGGTTTAAAGTCTGAGATCTCAAACTGTCAATTTATCGTTTACACCCTGTACTGCCGATATGCTAACGACCATCACGGTGTACATATAACAGTCCCTCGATAAATCCGGCGAGGCTTGTGCTGTTGCCCATGATATATCCAAGACTTTTGATAGGTTTTGGCTCTCTGGCCTTCTGCTCATACTTCCAGGCTATGATATCATTGGACGCTTGCTGGATCTGATCCAATCATTCCTATCTAACCGCCTAATGAATGTAGCCTGGTGTTCACAGGGCTCTATCCTAGGCCCTACGCTATTTCTAATCTTCATAAATGATCTCCCAGACGTGATCAAATCCTAAGAAGGTATCTATGCATCTACTCCCGCATCAGGAACACATCTGACGAGGCGGACAGACATAACCTCACTGCTGATCTCGAGAAAGACCTCCATTCAGTGGTGAATTGGGTAAGAAGTGGCTCGTAAATTTCAATGCCTCTAAAACAAAACTCCTATCTGTCAACCATCACAGGCGATCTCTCCTGTTTAGTCCCATAAGCATGGACTAAATAAGTCTCCCCTAAAGCAATACACTGCGCATCCTCGGCCTTACCCTTTCTTTCGACCTAAAGAGGAATCATTACATTGAATTAATAGGTACTGATCGGGCAGCTCGACTGCAGCCACTTCCCCACCGTCGAAATGTGGCCTCCCTTTGTCTGTTCTATAAATACTTTCATGACTTCTGCTCGGACGAACTTAAGTCACTGGGGCCTCCTCAACAGGTGTTTACTCGTGCAACCAGACTGGCAACTGGGTCCCACCCATTCACAGTCAGGTTAGCCAAATGCAGACGACAATTCTACTCCTTCAGCTTCTTCTCTCGCACTTCCCGCTTGTGGAACTCGCTCCCATATTCTTGCTTTCACTGAAGACGGCTACAACCTCCAGAAATTTAAATGCAATGTCAATACTCATCTATCAACCACTGGACTCTAGCTCTATCCCCACCCCCGTATATCCTTCCCTTTTTCTCCACCTATGTATTTGTCATCGCACCTGCATTCTCAGTTTTCTATTGTTCCTTTCTAACTAGTTTGTACTCCTCACTCTTTTCTAATTAAACTTTTTACAGTTATGTAGCCCTCCGCTCATCAGTGTCATTTTTGCCTTGCTCGGGGTGAAATGATTAAAAAAAAATAGCTAAATCCACTGCTAGGAAGGTTGAGTCACAGTGTTGGGCTAGGATGTTTTTCCGCCTAAAACCCTCTTGCCCATATACAAATCAACGGTTCAGTCGTGCATGGAATACTGTTGTCATATTTGGTCAGGCCTCCCTGCCATTCGTCTCAGTGTTCTTGACAGCCTCTAAACAAGAATCTGTAATGTGATTGGTCTCGGCCCGGCAGAACGGCTCTAGCCACTTCCTCATCGGCGGGGTGTGGCTTCACTCTGTCTTTTCTACAAATATTTTCATGGTTTCTGCTCCGAAGAACTTAGGTCACTGGTGCCCTCTCCACAAGGATTTACTCTGGCAAGCAGACTGGTATCAAGGTCTCACCCTTTTATAGTTAGATGAACTAAATGCAGGCGACAATCCTACGCCAGCAGCTTCTTTCATGCGTTTCCCGCCAGTAGAACTCCCTTCCATATACTTGCTTTCTTGACGGATATAACTTCCAAGAATTTAGATGCAAAGTCAATTCCAATCTCTTATCCACTTAACTCCGGCCCTTTCCACATCACCCCGTGTATCTAGTTCTTTTCCTTTCTCTCCACCTTCGTAACTGTCTTCACTCCTGTGTTCCTATCCTTCTTTTGTCTTTCTCTACCTGTAGCTGGTTTGCCTTTGTCTTCTTCACTCTTTTCCTGTCAAAAACTTGATTTCTTTAATGTAGACCCCTGCATATCAATGGCGGTACCGCCTTGCTTTGGGTGAAATGATTATATATATATATTAAAAAAAGCGTATGGAGCGCTTTAGTGTTAGGGTTTTCATCTTGTTTTTTTTTCTTACGAGTGCTTGACTTTTTGTTCATGTACTTCGATTGTTTCTTTTTTTATTTCCCCTTCTTTTCCCTTCGAGTTCGTTCTCGGTGGGTTGTACAGGACGATTTAAATTATAGGTTAATTAATACTAGTTTCAGCAGAGTTAGTTCGGTTACTATTGGTATTGTTGTTGCTATAGTTAATATTATTATATATATATATTATACATAATATAATATATAATATATATTTGGATTATATATATATACATTTATTTTTGTGATGGTTTATTCATTTAGAAATATATATATGAGTGCATGCGTATGTTATTAATTGTAAATGCATGATCTATATTTATGATCATTATGTCATTGTTTGATACTTGATTCGATATGCATATATTTCTGGATTTTTGACAACGTAGTTAATTTTTTTTAATTTTCGTTTCTTATACGAAACTAAATCTAAATCTCACCATCATCATTACTTGAAAATAATATTCAGCATTCAACCGAACACAGATATCAAATAAACACATCAGTAAAATAAAAGTTTTAAAAAATCTTGCACGAAACAAACTATCCTATTGTACGGCTTCAAATTAATTCCTTTGCACAATAGTTTGCGTCAAATATCTGAACATTTAGATATTTTATATTTGTGAATTTTATTTTATGTGCATAAAAAATTCATTCTGAGATAACGTGTACATCAACATAGAAATATTTAACGAAACCTATTTCCTCATATATATCATCAGCATCTTTGTTTTTCATAAGCACACCCTTATACAAGGTCTAAATATTTATGCTATATTTTTATAAATGTTAATTATACACTGTATATATTATTTCTATAATCTCACACAAATACGATGATATCTTCATGAACACATATTTGTTGGCTCTCGTGCGCTTCTTTAAATATATTTTCTAACAAATGACACTGGCTTTTTGTCATTAGAAACATTCAACTACATATCTCTACACTTTTATATAAATTTTAATAATATATCTAACTATATAAAGATATAAGCTAATATATTTGTGTATTTGTTTGTCAAATTAATTGTATTTGCTAGCGATATAGATATTTCTCTAAAAAGTTCTTATAATTGGCTTCATAAATTTTTTTAGTTTAAAAAAATGAGGAACATGACGGAAAAGAAACTGAAACCTTTAACTAGGATGCGGAAAAATCTATCAAAAAAAAAAAATGAAGCGAAAATTAAATGCTTGAATGAGAGTGAATATAATCAAATAAGTAATGGGAAAATAAAGAAGCTGATAATGCTAAAAAGAAAGCTCAAAAATAAAAAAAAAATATAAGGATATATATATTCCTTGTTTGGAAAGTGCTTATTCTTAAGTATAGCGACATCGCCCGGTTCACACTCCACCCACGTCTATTGAACAGGTGAAGAGACTCATCCCTTGTTTCCTGTTTAGGATGTAGTTTCCGGCTTTCTCTTCTCCAATCTTTTCACTCCGATGTAGCCCCCTGCATATTAGTGGCGTTACCGCCTTGCTCGAGGTGATATGATTAAAAAAAAAAAATGAAATAAAATATTTGCGCGAATTGTTCTAATTGCCTTCATCAAAAACGCGGGTGTGTGTTACATAATTAAAATTCCATATATATATTTCAGCTGATGCAACAATTTAAAAAATATGCGTGCCTGGTTTTACTATATTTCCTAGTACATTCAAACCTGTCATACTTACAATTGGTTGATATGTGTTGACTTTGCAGGATAATTCTCACTTACGGCATATCACGTTGAATACACCGGTTCTCGTTTGATCACCAAAGTTAAGCAACGTTGAGCTTGGTCAGTACTTAGATGGGTGACCAC
Source organism: Ascarosepion bandense (assembly GCA_037127315.1). Classification (NCBI taxonomy): domain Eukaryota; kingdom Metazoa; phylum Mollusca; class Cephalopoda; order Sepiida; family Sepiidae; genus Ascarosepion; species Ascarosepion bandense. Next base: position 5,567,479 of record JBBBDQ010000191.1, read on the forward strand.
TTGGGAATACCAGAGGTGTAGGCTTTCAGTGACGGATGTGCGTTGTGGTGCAGTGGATATCGGCTTAGAAAGTGAAATCGGTGAGCCGAGTTCGAATTCCAGTTGAGTACCCTGCATTCACTTCAGCACTACTACCATTGGGAAGGTATTAATCCGTCACTTCCTTCCAGTTATGGGTTAAATAACAGGATGGAGCCTGAAGGCAACCCATCTAGTACTGGTGCCACAATAAAACATCCTTGTTAGCCCTGGCGAAGCATCAAGTATTCAGCTATTTGACAAGATTATGAATCTCCTTGCAGGGTTCCAAATGTACAGGGAATACTGGAATGGTGTAGTGAGTTCTATCTCAGCGAAGACAACGAATTCTCACATACATTATGCCGGTTTTATACAATATACTCATCAAGATTTTCTTGCGATAGAATTCATTAGAAAATATACGTCATATGATGTGTAGATAAATAGAAAGATTTGTTTTCCTAAAAATGAGGAGGAATAACAGCTGGGTACATGTATTATTGTTACATTGTGCCGGATATATAACCCGGGACCAATAATCAGATTAATAATAACGACCGTTTCAAATTCACTGCAAACGCGAAACAATCAATAATTAAAAATGAAAAAGAATAAACTAATTACCACAAACAGCGAGTGACTTTATAAAAAAGTTTGGGAGTTGCGAATTTTACTAGAGTGAAAAAGTGGGATCGGTAATTTTGACACTAAATGTTCTGTAACCTTAAAGGAATTTCCTTTGAATATTTCGTTGACTATCAGAAAATCATTCGAGATTTACTGATTTGAACTTTAAAAACTAGCACAAAAAAAAACAAAAACTAATGAATAACTAAAAATTTGAAATTATTTTTCAGATCACATAAAAGGATCTAAAGAGAGAGACTGTGGATGGTGTGTGACAAAGATGTATGGATGAATTGACAAAGTTAACACAAAGATCGCTGACAAGAAATATAAAGAAGCTTACGATGACAGCTCCAACGCAAGAGAAAACATTAAATGTGATTCAAAGGACAAAGTGCTGTCGTTGCACACCATGGCTGATTGATGATCTCAACTGAATGTCAACTTGGGATTCAATGCAGTAATACACTTTCAAGAATTATAAAATATTAAATCTGAATATTCTAAAATTATCGCCTCAGTTTAAATGATCGATTTAAGCACCTAAAAGTACAACAGGTTTTTTTTTTAAACAAAAAGAAAGTGAGTATTTGCCATCATACTAGTCAATCGTCTCAATTTAAATTTTGAACGTTTTATAGTTTAATGTATTGAAATTTTAAGTTTTTTCTTAAACATTTTTTATTGTTTATACATCTAAAACAGAGAGAGAGAGATAGATAGAGAGAAAGAGAGAGAGAAAGAGAGAGAGAGAGAGATGAATTTATAACTAATTTACAATCGGCAAAAATTGGTATTTTATAATTTTTATACGATTTACGAAGCGAAAGTTGTCTGTATGCAAATATTCATCGCAGTCTACATTTCTTGGCGGTTGAGTATGCAAAAAGGAAACGCCATATAATTAACTGGTAGCAAAGAATCCAGGTCCCTGTTTGATTGAGACTAAAATTGTTTACATTTGTAAATCGTATTAAATCAAACGGAAATATTTTATACATGAACTTTGGTTCCATTTTTTATTACTACTCTTTTCCACCAGAAAATAAACTGTAAGGAAATGAATATAACTTGCGATATTACAATTAGAAAAAAAAGTATTAATAGAAACCATAAGAATACAAAGTGTTTGTTGTTACATCTAAAATAATCAAGTAATTTGCCAATTAACATGAAACGTCAGAAGCAATATTATCAATAAAAGAGAGGTGTAAATCAATAGAAATAATGTTCTCAATGAATACTTTCAAAATTAACAAATTCTAAAAATGCGTAAACATGTAAACTAAATTATAATTAGCGAAAATTACAACGCAAAATATGAAAGAAAAAAGAGTTTTGGTAAACTTCAAGTATATTTGCTAAATTTAAAAAGAAGGTATAACTAAATTTGAAATGGAATTCGCGAGTAATATATGTATCTTCAAAATTCGCTTAAAAGGACAGATATTGTGTAAAAACTTTACTAAATATAAAAACTAGAAATTGTCAGCAAAATCTTTGTATTATTATTAAGTATATTTTATGCAAAATTATGTTTTTATCCTTTTTAAAAGGTTGGAAACTTTCGTTAAAAATCTTGTTTTTCTGGTATCAATGCGTGATGATAAATTCCAAAGTGAATTTGAGTGTGTTTTTGAGGTGAAAACATTTTGATCTGAAAATTCATGTAAATTTCAGGACTTATTCAAAAATCTTTTATAAAATTGGAAGAAATTTTATTTTTGTATCGCTTAATTAAGATGCTAACTCCTTGAAAAATGTAAATCATCAGATTTTTGGTCAAATGAGAATTTCTGATGCAGAAAATTTGCTCTGAATATTATAATGTAAAAATTGTAAAAAAACTAACACAATTTTAGAAAAGCTTTTAATTTAGTTTATGAATATAACATTATGGGCATTATTGTACTGAAAAAATATATATGATTTGTTTTCATTCTTTTAAATTCTAGTTAGAATAAGTTATAAACTTTTAAATTTCGTAAAATTATGTAATTTTATTTTATGTAGTAATCAAGGGATATTCTAATTAAATTAAATCTGCATTCATTAAAAATAAGATGAAAACTGCAGAACAATTCAAGAAACACTAACATTTTAAAAATGATTTTCAATTATTTCATGTATATATAATAAAGGTATCGATGTTTGTAAATACGGATGTCCGTACACGATATTATCAGAAAATAAGAGTGTTATCCATAATAACTTTATAACATTTTAGTAATTCTCTAATATTTCCTCAACAAGAGTCTTCCTAAGTAAGCCTATAGAGTCAAAGTACCCAAACATTAATAAAATATTAGAATTATTACAAAATTTAAATCTTTACAGATTACTGAGTATATATATATATATATATATATATATATATAAAACGCAGTGAATGTTTTATTCGCATTAACCATTCGGTATTTAAATTATCCCCTAACTCCAAATTCCGGTAACTTCATTCAGCAATCTTTCTTTGTGTTAAAATACTTTTTGATGATATTCCAAATAAAGAGAATTATATTAATAGATTTGTCAATATGAATGAATTTCATGTTAACGAGAAAAAAGTATTCCAATAATTTTAAATTCCATTTGAAAAAAATATTTTGTTTATGGCGAATATTAGATGTGTTCTCTTACCTTGAAATTAACACGAATATTAAAGCTTAGAGATTTTCCATTTTTAAAATTTATTTTAGATATTAAATAGAGCTTTTTCTTATCTTCTTTTTTAGATAGATTTACTTATATTCAATTGAATATTTTCTTCCACAAAGAAATGAAAGGTAGAGATGTACAGTAGCAAAACCACTAATATTTTCATAGAAACGAAGAACGTTTTGAAATTCATTATTACTGCATGGAGATTGAATATTTATTTTAGCATAAACATATATATATGTACGTTCATTAAATTTCTGTTTGAGTAGAAAATATTCTATGCTTTTTTAGATGATTAAAATTCTGCAAGTAAATATTTAGAGCTAGTAAAATTTAACTATGTATTTAGTAACTTAATATATATGTATATATATATATATATATATATATATATATATATATATATATATATATATATATTCAAGCATATGTACTTCTTAAATTCAATTAAATCAAAACCTTTTTTTTTCATAAGTCTTCTACACGAATATAATCCTTAAGTAAAATATAAAAAAAAGTTATACAATTATATCTGTTCCATTGTACAATATGTATCTTTCAAATTCTTTGAAAAAAATAATACCACAATTTATAACCACGTAAGTAATAAAAACAAATCCGATTTTTCACTGAATTTTCTTTTTCAACACATAAACAAAAATCTATACTATTTAATTTTGTTTTAAAAATGCACAAATATTTGCATTGAGTGAAATTAGTTATTTATATAAATATCTACTCTTGAACACACTTGTTGATCGTCATGAAATATTGGTTATTTTAATTTGTATGGTTAGTTTTAAATTACATTTATCGCGTAGCACAAGAAAGAGAAATGTAATCATGCAAGATTTTACAGTTAAAATCATCTTAAAGGACAAGTGAAGAGTACTCAATGTCTAATATAAATAAGCAGCCTACGCATGAAATTGTATAAAAAACTAAGTTATTTTGTGGTTGTTTTGCTTTTTCGCTTCTTCTAACACACACAAACACACACACACACACACACACACACACACACACACACACACAATCTCACTAAAGTAATCCCAGTTTAAATGCATAAAATAGTTCGATATCTCCTCTCAAAATCGACTACATTGCAATAGATAATTTTCGTGGCGTAACATAAAAGTTCATTGATAAACTGTCACAGAACACGAATTACAGTTCAATAAGTAATAGAATTAATTCACGCTTCACAACAATTTTTGACTTTCCCTACTGTTCAATATAATTTTATAAAAAGTAACATTGTCTTAAACTTGTATTTGAGTAGTTTTTTCTACTTGAATTAAAAGAAAACTTTCATTCCAAAATAAGATTTAATTGTAATTTATAAGATTTCGCGTACATTTTTAATATATTGGTATTTATTTGGTGAACAACGCGCGTCATGCTGATATGTACGTGACCATATTTACATACATGTAGAAGTTATTGAATATTTATTCATATTGCTGAATTGTTTAATATTTCTCATGAGATTTATTTTGATGTTAATAGTTAAATTTGCATTATAAAGTATAACCCTAAATTTAAATTAATTTCTTTTCTACATGGCTTGCATATTACGTTGAATGTATGCATATTTAGCTTGACAATTTTAGAAAAATATAGCAGTATATAATGCCTTGATGTGTATGTGTGGCGGATAAGAAAGACTCAAATTTATTGCTTGTCTATCTATTATTAATAATTTTAAATTTCGAATTTCTTCATCAAATGTTACGAAATATCATTGACCTCCTGCCATTATTTGGTTATTACAAAATGCTTATTTTTCAGTTAACATAATTTCTGATTTTTACCATTCTTTGAGATCTAGACACTTACTTATGCTGGGTATAAACCGAAATCATAATTAAAGCACAAAAGTGTCAAAAGAATAATAGCGTAAGATTACTTAATATTTAGATTTTTTTAAAACTTTGATTCGTTTCATGTAATTTAGACTTAAAATTACTTAGTAACAAAAGACAATATTGGAGAGCCATGATCGCTCACGGTCTGAACTGACGTAGTATATAAAATAAAAATAGTTAAATCATTTTGTTCAATAATGATTATGTTCAATATGCGGAGAGAGAGAGAGAGAGAGAGAGAGAGAGAGAGAGAGAGAGAAATTGTGTGTGTTTGTGCGTGTATTTGGATGCTTTTAGTGTATTAACAATAAGTAGAAAATGGAATATTTAATTGGATATAAGTAGTTTATAACGAACCGATTCTAAGTCTGATAAAATAGGATTTTCTACCAAACCTCATATACTTAGTGACAGAAAAGTAGCTCTCTATTTTATAAATGAGTTGGCAACCAGGAGTTTTGGACTTTAATACCCTGTGACTTTTTTTCATTCGAGTTGGTAAGTCTATTATACCAAACTAAAACTTTGGAAGAGCTTGAAGGGTGAATACAAGAAATCATGTCTTCCACACCACAAAAGATTCTAGTTGAAATCAGTTGATGCGTTTCCTGGGCGACTCGAGAAGCTGGAAGTGAAATCTAGTGCCCTTATGTAATATTAAATAAAACCTCATTCTAAACGCTTTCCTCTCATATACATTTCTTGTAAAAATTATAGTTGATAAATAAATAATATGTATTTTATAACGGGGAGTTACTTTTCAATCGCCTAATACAATGTAATAAAAGACTTTAATATCCTTATGAACTAAAATACATACATTTCGATTCCTGGTTATCAAGAAAATTGTATATACTTATGACATAATTAGAATATTTTTTAAAGTTTTGCAATATCGGAGAAAAAATGAAATGGTATATTCTGAATAGAAAATATTTTACTACAGGTAAAGAAATAAATTTATAATTTGCAGTGTTGTGCAAATTTTGTGCGGGCAGTAGAGCAAAACAAGTAAAGATTTATTTACCTTTACCCTTTCCAGGAGAAGAATTCTTGAAACTTGAGTTCCATTTGTCTTTAAATGTTAAAGGGTGATTGAAACAAGAGCTTTTTACTGCCACATTACAATGTTCAAAATATACATAATTGTAGATTTATTTGTGGTGGCTTATGTATACATCAGTATGTAGAAATGAAGTCCAATAGGGCATAGTTGGAATGTGCGGATATGCGTTGATATAAAAGAATCACCCAAAAGCTGTATTCATCTACTCGGTTATACATGATATTGGTATTTTTTTAGTATTGATGTAAAAAAAGAAGAAAAAGAAATAAATGTATGGCTATATTTCTATTACTGTAAATATCAGCAAATGACCGTATGTGAGCGAATGCTTCTGTAAAGCTGAATAAACACAATCATGAGACAGATTTCAAAATGACTGATTGCAAAAAGATTTTCACACACTTCTCTGTCATGAATATATATATATATATATATATATATATATATAATTTTATATATATATAATATATATATAATTTATATATATATATAATTTTACCATAAACTTTCACATAAAATCGATACATTTTGCAATATTTTTGTTTTATATATTTTTATACTTATTTGCTCTTTTCATAAACACACACATTCACACACACACACACACACACACACACACATATATATATATATATATATAAGATATACGTTAGTCTATTTGATCTGATTTTGTGAAGCGGACAAACAATATATTTTCTACTTCCCTTAGCATAAATTCATATACATTTCTCTCTATATTTTTTTATGGTAGAAACCAGTTCCTTATTCAAATCCTTATTATTGCCAATATCATAAGAACATTTCTACAAACATAAGTAATAACGAAAATTTGAAATGTGACAAGGTGTTATCAGTTTTATGAATTCTTAGCAAATTTATTTAAAGAATTGCTACAGAGCATTTTTGTGACAATACCTCTTCAAAAACTTACATGTTTCTTACAGCTTAAAAAATGATATACTTTTCTCCAACCTAGATTATTCATAAATTCGTATTGAAGCGCGCATGGATATAAGCAAAAATGCTCATATCATATGCATAGACTTATAAATTCAGCAATAACTCAAGCTATGATTACTGTTGTCAGTTGATAAATATTTTCAGTTTTTGTCCGAAATTTTGATCATTTACAATCTCTTTAACTAAAGATGAGTTTATTTTTATGCTTTTATAGTATATATACATGCAAATACTCTATGTCTCTGTGTGTGTGTGTGTGTGTGTGTGTGTGTGTGTGTGTGTGTGTGTGTGTGTGTGTGTGTGATTATATTTTTCCTCGCATATTCAAATGCTTACTATTTTTGTATTTACTCAGATCGACCAAGTCTAATAGAAGATGGCCAAGTTTCACAGCAGAATTCGAAAAGATAACTTTCCCGAAAGTTAGAACACAATTCGAAAACTTACTAGGAAACAGCAACCATCATGTTTTGTTTAGACATTTGCATGTTGACGTATTCTGCCTTAATCTATGAACACTTTTATATATGTAGATGTGAACCATTCTTTATATGTTTGGTCATTTGCTTATGTCATTAAGTCTGCGAACAAAATGAAGTGTATGTTTGGACGCAAATAGTTGGTCTTATCTGAGTATTTTTCGGTTTCAACCGCTTCTCCGATTAAATCCCCTTTCTGAAGAGTGCAGCAAGGAGTAGAGGAAGAAAACATTTACTTATTTCTTTTCCTTAATACCTTTCTATATTGGCGCGTTCTGACATCCCGCAAATATAACCAATTGCTATTCCCTTTCCAAAATTATTTTCTTCCTCCTCCTTCTCCTCTCACAATTTATTATATGTGTGCATGCGTGTGTAATTTATTATTTGCCTTTCCTTTCCTTTCTTGGGTCTCTATAACATAATATCATCCTCCCTAAGTCATTGCGACCACAAATGCATTTTATGATACATAAGAGAATATTGCATTACATATGTCTGCAATCGCATGATATTGTCACTAGCGTCTCAGTTAGAACATACTTAAGGAGCAGTGGGGTCATTATGTGGCCGTAAATCAACGAGAGGATTCAAATACCTTTAATAGGGTAGCCAAAAGGGCTAAACTGTTGAATTTCCAGTCAACGCAGTAGCTTGACGCACGTTCAAAGACATTCTGTGTTAGGAGAACACGATATAATGGGAAGACGGAGTGAAAACCGTAAAATGAACGAAAGAGTTTAAATACCATGTGATTAAGAAACGTTGAAAATCAGGTTGCTAAAATGAAAAAGCGGAAATAATGTTCGTAAAAACGATTGAACAAGGTGAGGTAAATGGTGGAAAAACAAAGGAAGTGTTTGAAAAAGTATATCGGGTGGGGTAAGCAATGAGGCAATAATGAAAAAGCGGAAAAGCCGAAAGGAAAATCAACGGATTTAAAAAATAGAAAATAAAAAGGCGAAAGTAAAATATAGGTAATTACAAAAAATATATAATTGGCACTTTTTGGATTTTGATCTGAGTTGGATTTCATTTACAACTTTCGTTACAGAAGGTTAGATTTTGAATGGTAAGCTTGTAAAGCATAAATCAATTCATTCATATTCTTTGCTGATATATATATATATATATATATATATATATATATATATATATCAGAAAGAATATGTATGAATTCAGTTGTTCTTGTTCTTAAGGCGCATGGCCAACTGGATATAGACGTTGGTTATTTCCCGTGACTTGACCCAAACGGTGTACAGCAGTGGTGAAGAAGTAATTTACAGGGTTATAAGAGGACTGATGACTATCAAAAAGAGGCTCTACGCAAAAGGGATGGAAATGATATACCCCAGTGATTGTAATAAATGGTTCTGTTCGAAATTCCTAGCACATGAAGAAGACCGAAACATCTTACAAATGGCAACAAAGATGAGGACAATAGTTCTAATAATGTAAATACTTTAAAAATGAATTTATTGAAGTTTCATTAACTTAAATGAGTGGAGTATAACAAACGTAATCATTTTTACCAAGATTTTATATAAAAGAAATATTTCTAAAATAATTTCATTCATTTCTTAATAAGTCCTTAAAGTTTTTTGAAAATCCGATAATTATTTGATTTTTGCAAGATGTTCCATATAAGTATATATTTCACGCTAGAAAGACACTATTATTTCCTATACTAATTAATAGTTATTCGTTGACGAAAAGAAATTGAAGTCACTAAAAAGGATTAATAATAAAAATAATTGAGATTTTCCTCTTAATAATATCAAAGACTTTGACGATAAAACTATTTTTTTTTAATTTGGGGCACTTTTTATCATGTATGGTCATATTTAGCAAATATTTAGAAGTATCTACATAATTAGGATGCGAGAGAAGTTACAAGTATTTTCATTTAGTTATCTTCGTGTATATATTATGGGCTAATACATATTCTTAAGTAGAAAGCTCAATTTTTTTTTAATCGTATCACCCCGAGCAAGGCGGTAACGCCACTGATGTGCAGGGGGCTACGTAATAGTGAAAAGATTGGAAAAGAGAAAGCCAGAAACCACATCCTCAGATTTAATTTTGTTGTGGTGTGAGTAGAAATTTATGAGATCATTTTAATAATTGAAATTTTTTGGGGGGTTTATTTTTATATCGTTATCCGTGCGGTTGAGGATATATCAAGAAACTTTAAGGTATTGGGAGTTTTTATTTCAAAGGGAAATTAAATTGTATGTTCAGTGTTGTTAGTTTATTTCCTAGATTAGGTAAAATACTTTTGTATTGATATATCAATAAAATATCAATAATACAACTGAAAAACTTTGGTTCATTAGGTAAAATATTTTTGGAAAGTATCAGCTTCTAAAGATGTTTTAGAAAAGACATTCTAATAAGCACCGGCAAGCCATATTTATTTCTATAAATTATTTTCGAAGGTGAAAAGGCACTTGTTTTTTGTGAGTCAATCCTTATTTCGGTAAAGAGATATTCTTTTTCATTTCTGGGGATAATTTAAGAGTTTTCGGCATTAATTAATTGGTACATTAGTGTATAAGTATTTAATATCTAAAAATAAAAAAAGCCATTTGTTTATCTTTCATATTCAAGTATATAATTCTCTCAACAAAGTTGTGGAAATGTTCAGTAAATAAAAGTTTAGTTGTTACAAGGTTTGAGGTTATAATTTGTTTTATAATTTTGATAGTGCATTACTGTACTTTCAGTCAGATATGATAAGTCATATATTAACGCGTTCTTTGTTTTTGATAAATCATGATGTCTTGATATTTTAAGATGATATGCTAACTATTTGAACTGTTTCTAATAATAACATTAAAACTGTCTTGAAAAATTAATTTTCGTAAACACTTGTATCATTAAGCAAATAGATATACACATACGCAAATTTACAACAGAACGTCTCCGTAATTTTAACATTTCGATGTGAACCGCAACCGACATTTGTTAAATTTTCCCACCACATTCCCTCTTTTGATATATTTACAATTGATTAAGTTGTGGTACAGTGGATATCAGCTCGGTAGAAATCGGAAAGCCCAGTTTTAATTCCAGTTGAATTCTATACATTCACTTACATACAAATATCTTTGCGTATGGTAATAATTCATCTCTTCTCCCTACAGTTATGGGTCAAATAGCAGGACAGATAGGATTCTATATCCTTGATTACGAACCAGTCTACTGCAGAAAGAAATGGTAACCTACTGCAGGAAAATCTTCTGGCTAATGATTCATGAATCGAAATAGACTTGATCACCCAAGAGTGCATCCCCTATGACACTTAACTGGCTGATTGAAGTCAATAAAATTGTTACTAATCTGGAGAAGTTATTTTTTTGATTTTAAGGAAGGAAACTTGTCACTTGATATATTATTTTCCATTTATTCATATATTTACGAAATGATTATCTTATATATGTATTTTATATTAAGAGTTTTGACTCCGAATACAAATAACAGCTCTAATTTACATTAGGTTCCAGCAACAACACAACGTTTTCACTTACTCTAATAGCAATCAAAAACAATTACAAATCTTGGGATTCATTTTCATAAAAATCATATGACGACAAATATTTGTAAAATGAAGCTCGCCTGTAATAACGTGCTTTGAATTTTAAGATCTCTTTTGTAACGTGACACAAAAATCTCTGCTACCATCGAAGTACATAAACTTTTATTTCAAACTTTGATTTGTCAGCATCATCAGCTATTTTTAACTCTCTTCTGCTACATAAAACTGCCAACGATATTGGAGAGTAATCGAAACAGCACATCATTTATGCAAGTTCCTTTGCTAGTTTCCATTTGACATCATCAATTCATTTGACACGAGTAGAAACTCTTTAAAAGGTTAAAAACGTACCCCTCTGTGTGTGCGAGTGTGTTTATTAGATATTAGGTGAGTGAATTTTTCGACATATATTTTATTTGTTAATGTGTGAATATAAGCACGTATATTGATATACAAGGTAGATTTCACGCATATACAAATATTACTTAGATGTTCTATATGCCTATTATTTTGGATGTATAGGAATGAGAATGTAAAGAATAATAAAACTTTAATGAGTTATGACATGGAAGGGACGAATTAAATTTAATTATGAAAAACAATTTTAAGGAAAGTGTAAAAAGATAGATTTTCATTAATATAATTCTATAAAAATTTACTGCATTTCAAACATGTTGTGTATTTGTTAAAAGATAGTAGCGCAAAAGAAAAACTTTTCTGACGGAATGAGGCCCCGCATAGTCTCTAAGAAGTAAGGTGAAAACGAATGTGATCTCTATCGGACAGTCATCCTAACTAAGCATGTAACAATAAGTTCATCATGCGAATTCTGATAAATAGAGCAGACAGCAGAATTAGATTGAAAATAATACAAAACAATAAGACAAATAAGTTTGATAGCGAGTGAAACAAGGAATGCAATATTTATTCTCAGTACCACATGAGAACGAGCAATACAAATAGAGAAGATTGGTACTTGATTTTTATAGATTATGCAAAAGCATTTGTTTAAGTAATTTACAAAATATTGTTCAAAATAACCTTAACATAAATTGGTCAATAGAATTTCACAAATTGACCGCTTCAGAAATGTATTGTGCCAATTTTCATGTATTTTAGCATGATGAATTCGAAAATAAGATTCAAAATACAGGATTGCCTTGGAGTTTAGCGATATTTAATCAGTTATGTCAAACGCATTAATACACTGGATATCTCCAAGCAAAACAACGTTTCTTTGAGCTTTGATGTTCTGTTCATTTCTGTTCTATACAAGCTACCAGAGCAATACAGAAACACATCAAGATGTCAATATATATGTTTAATGAATAAGGTTAAACCGGAAAACTTTCTTTAAAAGTATATACACGCACGATTTACAGAATTTACACAATTCATTTTTTAGGTTGTCCTTTAAAATTTGCAGAAGGAACATTTTTGGTCACAGTCCAACAATAACCAACCAGCATTGATAGACTACATATGTCTCGATAACCTTTCTCTGTTGCCGAATGTCTTGATAAAATCTTACACTGTACTCGTTACTCACAAGTCTACATTTTGGAAAAAATCAGAATGCGAATTTAAGAAATGGATCTTCAACGAAATGTTATAGACAAGATATTTGTGTACCTTCATGGGGTTTTCCTCTAGTTTTCTTTAATGTTACGGTCTTTCATTGTTCAAACATTTGTTTGATTCTAACTTTAACGCTTTCTATGCAGTTTTTCATTTCCATATAGTACAGTCAAAATTTTCATACACAAAATTTTGCGAATCTGAAAACAAAAAGATGGCTTCCTTTATCTTTTCTTCACCTATCGTGGGAAATTTATTTTGTCCATTGTTGAATACTGCCTTTGTTTTGTTTACAGTATTCACGACTTTCTTTTATAAGACAATCCTTGATGGGAAGAGGTAGCAAAAAAATTCTCTTTGACTTGCGGTGAATGCTGAATATTTTCTTCCCAGGTTTCGGTGGTGGCAATTTTTGCATGAAACAATGAGAAATGTTTGGCCCATTTACAAAGAAAATAACAATATTTGGCATATCCACATTTCAATTCTAGCTAAAGAGTAAGAACTCCAAATTTTCGCAAATTTGTCAGTTATGTTGATCATAGTTAATACATCTCATAACTTGATTTATATTGTCAACTTCCTTTTATGTGACCGTTATACTCGATTCGCATTGAAAGTAAAATATTGCCATTCTGTACCAAGACAGATTTGTTTTCAAGGAATCAATGAACAGCCTCTATTTGTAACTGATGTAATAAATCCCCTGATACCAAATCACTTTCCATGAGGAGGAATGAGTCTTGATCCTTGTGACGATCACGGAAATGGGAAAATTGTATTTCAAGAGCAAAAAGATTCCACTGCTGATCCCTGGAACCTATCAGTTTTGTTTTACTTTTCAGAAGATCCAAAACTCTAAGTCCTTTAAATCACTTTCATCTATGAAGTGTGGTTCAGAGACGGATGTTGGACAATAATCTTGGTCATATGAAAATGACGTCTTAACCTCTTATGTTTCATTGACTTCCCCATCGTATGAGTCAATTTTAACCGATTCTGATGATTCTGTGTTTGGTATGTCTTCATTATTGGGGACAAAAATGAAAAGTGATGAAATGTTTAAATCTTACGCTGTCCGTTTATTTTTCTTTAAACATTCTCTGAGCAATTGCAGAAACCATATGCAGAAGTAGTCATCTGTGACATGAGCCGTTGGCTTGGTTCAAAAAATTGAAACTGCAAACAGCATATTTGTTCTCCTTCAGTTAGTAATTAACCGATATTTATTGCGCAGGTTTTACAGCATATGTGTGATTCCCACTTCTTATTTTCATATCTAATTTAGCATTTAAAATAAAGTTGGTAAGCTTTTCTTACTTTTGATTTTGAGATGCAAAGGTTATTTCTCCACACACGTAGCAGAAATTATCGGCTTTGTTCTGACATTCACGGGGAACTTTTCACAGGCCAGTTAAATGTGTAAAGTAGTGAGTGTAAAGGAGAATGATAATTAGTTTCTTTATTAGGATAATAACTATATAGAATAACGTTATGAGGAGAATAATAATTAATCTAACAATGAGAACAATTTTGATGAAATATTCGTATCACTCTAGTACTACAAATCTAAACCCAATCAAAAATTTTGGATATTTTTACTTCCATTGTCCCAAAATTAGCTAAGATGTACTATCTTTGTTTTTAAGCTTTCACGTTGTAAATCCATGATAGTAAAAAAATCTAGTAGTTTATATTTGCAGCAAATTGCCTGCATAGGTATAGAAAATGAATTCAGTAAATATTCAAAAATAAGAAAGGGTAAGTAAAAAAAAGGATGTGTCTTCTCACTGGACTTACTGAACCTATACGATAAAGTGATTCTGAAATAATTAGATGCCCTACCAGGATTCGTTATTGGCGGTTACAATCAGCAAAACAAAATATACAGATGACACACTACTGACAGCAGACAGAAAATGGAAACTACACTGAAGATAGTTAAGGAACGGGAAAGAAAGCATCAATTGCAATTTATCAAAAGAAACATCCTAAAACACAAGTTATCAACAGAAGCATCCTAAAATGCAAATTAAAATTTTGAGATGCTAAAATTAAACAAGTAGAAAAATTTAAATACCTGGAAAGTGTTTTAATAGATGACTGAATGTGCAATAAGGAATTGCACTGGTATTACGAAAGATGTCTTCCATAAGCTAAATAAAGAAACAGAAAAAAATCGTTAAAAACAAAGAAAATATTACTGAAATTTTGTGCATCATAAATTATCCTCTATGTCAGTAAAAGCTGGACAGCTTTCTCACAGATGAAGACAAGAACTGATGCAACAGAAATACACACGAGTCGAAGTAAATAGATGGAGGAACAAAGTTTAAAAGTAATAAAATGACAACGTTTATTGAACGCTACAAAAAGCAGAAAATTATAGAGATCTATGATTGCCAATTTTTAAAAGGAACACGGCACAGAAGTCAAGAAGAAAACTACTGGCGGATTTGTAATATTCTGTTAAATAAAAGTCTTGTATACCTTCACTCTTTACTCAATTTGGAATTTTAACATCTGCTGATAAACTATAATGTTTGAATCGAAAATTCTCTTCCATTTCTATTTTTCATACAGCTGGAGTATATTTGTCTGACTTTCCATGTAGAACTAAAACTCTGTTGTGTGATATACACATAACCTCGTCCAAGATTTCTGCTATCACGTCTAAACAGATGTCTTGCTGTTATTCCTGAAATAGGCCTTTAGAAATATGCTCCCGAACTAGATACATTTCTCTCTAAATTCTGCAATAATGTTTGCTGCGTCTGGCTCTTCTTCTTGATAAAAATCTACTTCTTTACTCCTAGTATTTTAGAACTCAAACGAACCTCCTGATCCTTTCAACTCTCAGCATTGTCGAAAACTGTGGGTCCGCGGTCTCCTCTTGCATTAAGGCTGGCATCGATGCTTTCATCCCGGCCAGGAAATTCCAGCTAAAACCAAATTCGTCTCCCTGGTTCTCGCTCGCTTGCTCGGCCGCCATTTCCCACCGGAACCATTTCTTCCGTCTCTATCGAAGCTACTCCTCGAACCAAAACAGGCGCCTTTTTGCCTCAGCTCGTAATAAGTGTAAATATGTACTGAACGAAGCTAAGAGGGCGTTTGCTACCAGAATGAAGCAACGCATAGCATCCTCTAAGTCCGGCACCAAAGATTACTGGCAACTCTCCAAAATCGTGCTCAACAAGAGCAAGACTTCAATACCCCTATTAATTAATGAATTTGAAGTACTCACCTCCTCAGTGGACAAGGCTAAATGCTTTGCCCGCAGATTCTCCAACAATTCGACACTGGACTCGTCAGGAGTACTTACACCCGACTTCCCACCTAGAACTAAGACTCAACTAAATAACGTCCACATTACACCTTCGCTGGTCTCTAAGAGAATCTCAAAACTTGACCCTCACAAAGCGAGCGGCGGGGACGGAATCCCAATCATAGTCCTGACGAAATGTGCCCCAGAACTCTCCTCTGTCCTCTCTAAACTCTATAAACTCTGCCTATCTGCTTCCTGTTTTCCTGCCTTTTGGAAGTCCTCCTGTGTAGTTCCTACATTTAAGAATTCTGGCGAACCCTCAGACCCCGCCAATTACTGCCCTATCATTCTGCTTCCGATCTTCGGCAAAGTTTTCGAAGCCATTATCAACGCCGAGGTGATTCAGCATCTCACGGCCCACAGGCTTGTCTCGGACAAACAGTACGGTTTTCGGTTCACCAATCTCCTGCTGATATGCTAACGACCTTTACCGAGTACATATACCAGGCTCTTGACAAGAATGGCGAAGCCCGAACCGTTACCGTTAATATCTCCAAAGCGTTCGACAGAGTCTGACACACTGGCCTTTTATCCAAACTGCGGAGCTACGGTATAACTGGGCATTTCTTTGACCACATCCAGTCATTCCTCTCTAGCCGCACATTAAAGATAATATTAAATGGGCATGCCTCCCAAAACTACCATACGAACGCGGGCGTCCCCCTAGGTTCTATCATAGGTCCCACGCTCTTTCTGATCTACATTAATGATCTCCCCGATGCCATTAGATCCCAAGTAGGCATGTAAGCACCACAATCTACTCTCGCCTCGATCAAAACACCGGTATGGGCGACAGCGAACCTCGATGCCGAACTTGAAAAGGACCTCCAATCCGTCGTGGAATGGGGTAGAAAATGGCTCGTAAATTTCAATGTTTCTAAGACGAAGCTGCTATCGACTAACCACCATAGACAATCGCATCTACCTCCCATTAGCATGGAACAGGCTTGCCTGCCAGAGAGTAAAACACTACGCCTCCTTGGCCTTAGACTCTCGGCAGACCTCAAATGGAATGACTATATCGAATCCATTGCCAAATCCGCCGCTACGAAAGTCGTTTCTCTGTGCAGGGCCCGAAAGTTTTTCTCGCATGAATCTATCCTGCACATATATAAATCTACCATCCGCCCGTGTATTGAATACGGCTGCCACATCTGGTCGGGTGCCCCTGCTACTTTCCTTTGGGCTTCTTGACAAAATACAACGGAGAATCTGTAACGTGATCGATACTGACTTGGCATGCCGACGGCAACCACTCTCTCACCCGCGTGATGTGGCTTCCCTGTGCCTTTTCTACAAATACTTTCATGTCTTCTGCTCCGATGAACTTAGATCATTGGTGCCGCCTAGGTACGAATTTACACGAGATACTAGATTAACAACTAGGTCCCACCCATTTACAGTAAAACAGATAAGATGTAACCGTAATTTCTATTCCAACAGCTTCTTATTTCGAGCTTCTCGCCTGTGGAATTCCTTTCCATATGCCTGCTTTCCCGACAGCTACAATCTCCAGGAGTTTAAATGTAAGATCAATAGACACCTCCTATCACACTAACTTGTACCTATTCTCCCAACACTCAACATCTACCCAACCCTCATTCTCGGTATCCTTACCCGTCTATCACCCTCCTTCTGACTTTTCCTATATCTAACCATCCTTTCTCACCACTCGATGTAACCCCCTGCGCAATAGTGGCAGTGAAATACCTTGCTCGGTGTGAAATGATTATAAAAAAAATATTAGGCTTTACGTCTTATTTGTTAATCAATTCTCTATTGATTTAGCGATTCACCTCACAGGGTTTTCTTCAAGATAAATATGGCTTTCATTTCACTAAAAATATAATACGGAGTTATCATAGACTTTTATTTAAGAGACCTTAGGCATTTTTACATATTCTCCGGGTGAGGATATAACATTCGTCTTCTTTTTGAGAAGATTAGTGGATTTATACGCCACTGATTGAATAAATTGGTCTAATTTGAAGAAAATTCCCATTTATCTTCGAAAACTGGGCACCACAGAGCACAACAAATTTGTGAACTATATTTTACCCCGTAAAATAAGCAAACTGACATTTACTGAAGCGGTTAAACTTCTTATAAAACATTTTAGTCCTAAAACTTTAGTCATTCATAAGTAATGGAAGAAAGGATAGTGAATATTACGCTACATTCGCGTTGTTCGTGAACAAGCATTGTGACGATTTCAAACTGTCAGAATTAATGCCTGATATTTGTTCAGGAACTTGTTTCAGCTGAAGACGCTGAAATTAGTCGTAGAGTTTTAAATAAATTGGAAAATGAGCCAAAACTTTCTCTTCAACAAATAGCAGAAGATTGACAGAGATCCGTATGCGTACGCCACGATTAAAATATATCGAGAAATTTGGCACAGCTAACATAAGAAAACTACGCCAAAAGAAAAAAACAATTTAATTCTCCCTCTAAATCTAAAATAATAAAGAAAGAAACAAGACAAATTGCCCCTAAACCGTGTCCCTGTTGTGGGTTACTGCATTGGTATAAGGGCAGCTCTTACCGGAATAAACATTGCCTAAATTGTAGCTTTGTCGGTTCAGATTTAATAATCATAAATCAACACGCTTGAAAAACTTTGGGTAAACCAACCCTGCTAAGAATTAATAAAATCGCCATGTACGTGACAGGGGAAAAAGACAAGTTTAAGGGAGAATTTATCATTAATGTAACTTTTCAAGAAAAGAGTGTTAAAACTAAACACGTTCGTTTTAAAGAATACAGAAAATTTATTCTGCACCGAATGGATGGCGAAGTTTAACTTGTGGGATATGCCAATTAATTCATTTTGCCAAAAAACTCGAAAAACTGACCACCGAGGCAAATAATATAATAAAGGGTTTAAAAGAAACTTTTTTCTCGGGTCCTTAGTCGGTGTAATAAGATGGCGGTAAAATTTGAGTTAAAAGATGGCATCCAGCCAAAAAACGTAAAAACAAAATGTGCCTTTCTCCTCTTTTACACAAATAAATGAAGAACTCGACAAACTAGAAAGAACTGGTGTCTTGTCAAAATTTGTGTACGGTCAATGCGCTTCACCGACCGTCTATTTGAAGAAAAATTCAAAGGAGATTTGGGTCTGCGCCGATATCTCGACGGGGCTTAATGTGAGACTTAATCTTTATCATTATTCTGTGCCTACACCGGAAGAAGTTTTCGCGAAACTAAATGGAGGGAATTTTTTCAAATATCGATCTCAGTGATGCGTATTTTCAAATAACGGTGGTGAAAGAACGTCTACCGTTCGGAGTAAAGGTTAAGACGTTAATTTTCAAACAAGTGATAGACACTATGCTGAATGACCTTCATTTCGCGGTTGCATATTTGAACGGCATATTAATGATTAGTCCAATATCAGAACAGCATAAGGAACATATTCTTAAGATCTTCTCAAGAATTCAAGTCTACGGGTTCAAATGCGATTTTTTATGGAGAAGATTAAATATTTGGGACATATTATACATAATAATGACTTAAGACCAGATGCTACAGCATTCAAGGACATGCCAAAAAGATCTCTACCATACAAAATTTCTTAGGATTGGCAAACTACTACCAGGTGTTTTTCCCGAATATGCTCAACTTACGCGATCCGTTAAACGAACTTTTGAAAAAAGCAAGGACAGTGATTAGACACCTGAATACCAAATACCAAAATCATTTATCAAAATAAAGGAAGTCTTGAGTTCGGACTTATTTCTCACCAGCTACAACCCAGACCTGGACATTATAGTTGTCAGCAACGCTAGTTCGTAAGGCATTAGAGCATGTGTTTTGCACAAAATGCTAGGTTTATCTCATAAACTAATAGCTCATTCGTCTAGAATACTTCTTCCTGCAAAATAGAATTACTCGCAAATTGAGGAGTCGTTAGGGATTATTTTTGCACTAATGATGCTTCACCGGTTCATTCGCGGTAGATACTTTACGTTGCCGACTGAACATAAACCTTTACTGACCATCTTCGGTTCTAAGAAATTACTGCATATGCATACAGCAAATAGACTGCAGAGATGGGGAAAAATCTTTTTAAATTATAACTTTAGAATGGAGTTCCTACCGTCTAAAAAACTCAGTCATGCCGACGGACTGTCCAGATTAATCCGAAAAACAGAGAACCTTTTGAAGATACTGTGATTGCTTCTCTTCGAACAGAAGGAGAATTTAAAATCACATTATGGAACGCAGTCAGGTATCTCCGTCTAACTCTTGACCAAATCGAACGGGAAACTCTACACGATGAGTTTATCAGGCAATCCAAAACCAAACTTTGTGAAAAGGACAAACTGACTTCAGATATTTTCTGTCTGTGCGACGAAATACAGCAATATAGTGAGTGAGGTGTCATTCCCACAACACTAAAAAGAAGGATTCTGAAATGTTTTCATGCCGGCTACGCAAGGATTCAGTCAGTTATGTGCCATACGTGATACACGCTTTGGGCGATCATGTATCGAAAGAGACATGACTGACTGGGCAGAAGATTATCCTGCAGTAGGTTGCCATTGCTTTCTGCGGTAGACTGGTTGCCAGCCAAGCTATAGAACCCAACTTGTCCTATTATTTAACCCATAACTTGAGGAAAGAGACGGATTAATACCTTTCTCAATGGTATTTTTGCGTAAGTAAATGCAATGAATTCAACTGGAATTCGAAATTAGCTCCCCGATTTTTCATTCCGAGACGATATCCACTGCACCACAGCGCATATCCTAGTAAAGTTCTCATGCCGTGAAACTAACTCGGGTCGCCTGGGGGAAAGCCAAGGATGAAAAGCCATATACGCAGTTATGTATACTGGCCAAACATGGATAATGATATCGGAAGCATCGTAAATATTGTAAAGTCTGTGCTTTGGCAGCTAAGACTCATCCAATCAAATTTATTCCTTGGCCAAAACAGATCGACCATGGTATCAAATTCATATAGATTTCGCAGGCCAGCGAAACCGATTATACTATTTTATTGTGGTAGATGATTTTTCTAAGTGGTCTGAAGTTCTTAGATATAAAAATCCCACTACTGAAGTGACAATTTCCTGCACGAACTGTTCGTCAGATTTGGGGTAGTCGATTGTTTAATGTCAGACAATGAGACATAATTTATATCTGGCTATATTAAGTTTTTTGCAAGAATTTCTGATCAATCATATCACGATCGCTCCATATTAGCCAAGATCCAACAGACAGACCGAGCACTTCGTTGACACGCTGAAAAGAGCCCTGAAGAAATCTAGGTGCACACCCACAGAAAAAACCGACAACAGTTCGTTCGGATGTATAGAATCACGGCCAGCAACACATCACCATCATTATTCCTTACTCTGTAAGTTTTTACAGATACATTTTCCCTTGATAACTACTAGATGTTTACTGTTCTAAAATATACTACATCATGCAGGTTAGGCGTATTTAACCAAAACATTGCCGTCTAAGAATAGGAATAATTTCTATACTTGAGATTTTGAACTCTAGTTCGTAAACATAACGCTCTAATACAGCTTTATATTTAAGATTCGAATTCTCGACCAATTTTGCGCCCCCCCCCCAGTCTAAATGCCTAAAAAGAAAAGGCACAGAAAAAGCTTTAGAGAATGATGCCCGGCGTGGACTTTATCGTAGCAGAAATGTTACAGCTATGAGTTCTGCACGAGCTTCAGAGAATGAAACCAAGCATGAACTTCGTCGTAGCAGAAATGCTACAACAGCAACTGCCGCACGAGCATCGGCGAATGAAGTTCAGCGTGATATTTGTCTGCACGAAGACGCTACTTATCAGAGACTTCCGGGGACTTCAGAGAATGAGTTAAACCAGGATGTAGGCGAACCTTCAAATCCTAAGAATAACAGCAAAAACACTAAAAAATTTAAAAAAATAAATAAAATGAACATAAAATGTGGTAAAAACTATGGTAAAACGAAGAAAATAGGGGATACAAAATGCTGCAGTGAACCTATGAAATGACGTAAAAAAGGAAAAGCGTACTAAAAATGGTCGCTAAAATTTTGGACGGAAAAGTATCATAACATACATGAAAAACGGCTTAAAACATCGAAAAATGGCTAAATACTACAATTTGGGCTGAGAACCCGAAAGAATCCGTCAAAGATGGCTACATGATTGCCAAAAGACCCCCAAAAACCTAAAATTTAAAATTATCCGACCCCTATACAACCTGTAAATATGATCGGCGGAAGAACCGAAAGGCTGCATCTACGGCAGCTGTGTGAGCTAAAGAAACTGACGTTCGACGTTACGTTCATGCGAACAAAGACGCCGCTGCAATAAATGCTGCGGAGACTGAAGTTGAACATGATTATCTTTTGAGCAGAAACGTTAGGTCAATGTCATCAGCAAGAGAAGTTAATTTCATAAAGAAGAAGAAAGAAAGGAAGAAAAAAAGAAAGAGAAGACGAAAAAGTTGAAGAAAACTAAGAAGATAAGAAGCTGAAGAAGAAGAAGAAGAAAAAGGAAAAGAACGAGGAGATGAAGAATAATAAATGGAAGAAGAAGAAGAAGAAGAAGAAGAAGAGGAAGAAGAAGAAGAAGAAGAAGAAGAAGAAGAAAATGGAAAAATGACGAAGTATATGACAAACACGGAGATGACAACGAAGATGAAGGGGTCGACAAAGACGATGACGAAGTAGTCGACGAAGACGAAGAAGAATATGACAAAGAAAATGAAGAAGGAGACGTCATATGGGGAGTGTGAACAGTACAGAGAAAGATGAGTAAAAGTCTATAACAAATGCAATAAGGTGATTCAGAAAACAAATATCACAAAATGGCCTGACTATAGTGTGCGAATAATGAAGATTTGTGCAAATCTGAATGCATGCACAAAGGACAAAGATTTTCATAGAATAAAAAGCATACAATTCGGAAATTCGAATGTATCTCTGAATCCAGATCAGAGGTCAAATCTGTAAACATCATGAACAGGAAGAATAGATATGGCACTTGATACACGATTCCGGTGAAATCAAACCGTAAAATACGCAAAATTGTAGAATATAATGTCGACAAATTTTCCCATCCTTAAAATCGTACTTTGAACAGTCTCCAAGGAATTCGCATAAAGATTATCAGATGTAGAAATCTAAGTAAAGCAAGGTCAGCAATATTAAATCAAAAAGAATACGGAGAATGTTGTTGTCATATAAACATTTATTCATTCTATTTTATTTCCAATTGTAGCTACCATTTACTATCAGTGTATAACGTTAATAAGTACAAATAATAATGAATGTATTGAAACCATCTTTTCGTCATTCTTACAAAAATCAATAATAATACTAAGAAGAGGATTATAAAAAGATAATTGTCTTTAGTTCTTTATAAGTAAAATCTCCTATTTTCTCAGTCATTCAAGTGCCATGCGTGATACCTGCTTGGACAATCATGTCTCTTTTAATTCTTTACTGACGTTTCTTTCTGTGGTAGCCTATATACACATCAAGGATACAGGGCACAGTTTGTCCTGCTACTGAATTTATAGATTAGATACGATTTCATAACTTACCTAAGTATATTTTAGAAGATGTGAATGTAAAGAACTCGACTGGAATTTCAACCCGACATTTCGATTTTTCATTTCTAGATGTTTATTCGTTAAACCACCAGCACATCTATTCCTGATTATATGAACACTAAAATTGTAAATATAGATATTGCCACGCTGCTTCTTGCTTCCCTTCTTCTTGGAAGTTCTCCTCTGTAGTCCTTGTTTTTAAATACTCTGGAGAACCCACCGACTGCTCAACCTATCACCCTATCTGCCTCTTATCAATTTAGGAAAAGTTTTCTTGGGTATTTTCAATGCTAAAATGATTCAACATTTCACATTCAACAACATATTCACTGACAAGCAGTATGGCTTCCGCTTTGCCAGTTATACCGTTGATATGCTAACAGCCATCACCAAATATATATATATATATATATATCAGGCTCTTAATAAAAACAGGGAAAATCGAGTTGTTCCCTAGATATCTCGAAAGCGTTTGACAAGAATTGGCATGATGGCCTTTTGCGCAAGCTATAGAACTACGGTATAACTGGGCCATTGTTCGATTTAATCTAATCGCTCCTGTCAAATCTTAAAATGAAGGTCGTTTTCAACGAGCCTCTTTCCAAATTCTTTAAGGTGAACATTGTTGTTTCTCAAGGCTCTATCCTAGGTCCTACGTTTTTACTCATTTTCATCAATGATCTTACTGATGTAATCTGGTTCCCAGTAGGCATCTATGCAAATGATACTACAATTTCCTCCGGTATTAATAAGATACTTGCCAGGGCTAACAAACCTCGCTTTTGCTCTGGCAAAAGACAACTAATCTGTGATAGATTGGGGTGAGAACGGGCTTGTAACCGTTAATACTTTCAAAACGTAGTTGCTCCTCTTTAACTGCTATAGATAAACTTTCCTAAATTTCATCAGTATAGATCACGCTAGTCTCCCAGAATATAATACACTCTGCCTCCTCGGCTTCACGCTCTCAGCCGATCTCAAACTGCTGAAACTACTGCTAAGAAAGTTGGGTCACTGTCTGGGGCCAAGAAGTCTTTTTCTTCAGAATTTAACTTTCACATTTATAAACTTAGCATTCGTCCGTGCATTTAATACTGTAGTCATATCTGGTCGGGTGCTTCTCATATTCATCAGCGGATTCTCGACAAAATCCAAAAGAGGATCTGCAATGTCATCGATCCCAATTTGGCAGATCGCTTTCTGTCACTTTCTCCCCACCGGGATGTGGTTTCCCTCTGTCTTTTCTACAAATATTTTCACGGCATCTGATCTGAAGACCTTCATTTCCTGGTAGCCCGCCTGCATGAATTTACTCGTGCTACTAGATTGGCAACTAAGTCCCACCCTTTTACCGTCAAAATAGGCAAATATAAACGCTACTTCTATTCTATTATTTTCGTTTTTCGCATTATCTGTCTATGGAAGTCCTTTTTATATACTTTCTTCTCTAATAGCTAAAATATTCAAAAGATAAAGTGCAACATCAATTAACATTTCTTTCTTCTTGACACCTATTTTACTCTTAACATTTCTTTGACATCCCGGAAACTATTCCCCCTGTCCCAGTTTTCTCACTATAAACCTCTGCGCACTTCCTGGCCTAGGGTGAAACGACCGTAAAACATCAATGAAAAGTTTTTAAGAAATCAAAGATAATTGCAAACAAAGGGACATCAGCGACATATGCAAAAGTAGCATCAGCAGCATATGGGACAAAAGTGACATCAGTGACTTATGAGAAAAAAATTGAATCAGCGACGTTTTTTAATCGTTTCACCCCAAGCAAGGCGGAACCTTGTTGCCAGTCTGGTTGCACGAGTAAATTCTTTTGGTGGGGGTACCAGTGACCTAAGTTCGTCGGAGCAGAAGCCATGAAAATATTTGTAGAAGAGACAGAGTGAAGCCAAATCCCGTCGGTGAGAAAATAGCTGGAGTCAACCTGCAAGGTCGGGACCATTAACCATACATATTCTACTTTGCAGCCTATCGAAAATACTGAGATGAACAGCAGGGGTGCCTGACCAGATATGACAACATTATTCTTATAAGACAAACGTGGCATCTGCGCCATGATGTGAAAGTGGATTCAGCGACTTATTAGTCAAATTGGTATTAGCTACAGTCAAGTAAAAAGTGAGAATCACTAACTTATTTGAAAAGTAGCATCAGCAACATTAGATTCAAAAGAAGCATCAGCAACCTATGAAACAAAGTGGATCAACGACTTATGCGACGAAAATTTCATCAGCGGCTTATGAGAAAAAAGTGTGATCAGTGACATTTCAGAAAAAGTGAAATCAGTGATTTATTAGACAAAAGAGGCATCAGCAAAATATGAGACAAAAATGGCGTCAGAGACTTATGATACTTAAATTTCATATTCGATTGATAAGACGATAAGGAATCAGCGACATTTCAAACAAAAGTGACATCAGCGAATTATGAGACAACGTGAAAACACCTACATCTGATTCGAAAGTATCATCATCGACTTATGAGAAAACAGTTGCTTCAGCGACTCATGAGACAAATTTGACATCAGTGACTTATGAGACAAAAGTTCGGTACGCTACGTGACATGTTAGAATAATCGATATACGAGCCAAATTGGCAAAAAAGATATATGCGCAAAAGTGGGATCAGCATACAATGAGAATAAAAGAATCATCAGCGGCTTGTGAGAGAAATGTGGAATCAGCAAATTACGAAAAAGTTGCATCAGCAACTCATGAAACAAAACTAGATTCAATAACATATTAAAAAATGTGGAACCAACGACTTATGAGACAAAAGTGGTATCAGAGACAAATGAAACCCAATTTAAATTCGCGACTCATGAAAGAAAAGTGCCAGCAGCTATTTA
The DNA here is from genome assembly GCA_037127315.1 of Ascarosepion bandense. Classification (NCBI taxonomy): domain Eukaryota; kingdom Metazoa; phylum Mollusca; class Cephalopoda; order Sepiida; family Sepiidae; genus Ascarosepion; species Ascarosepion bandense. Next base: position 5,594,035 of record JBBBDQ010000191.1, read on the forward strand.
TGAAACACAATTTGAACCAGCGACTTAAGTGACTAAATTGGTATCAGCGACTCATAAGACAGATGTGACATCAGAAACTTATAAGACAAAAGTGGAATCATCGACGTATATGACGAATTAGTATCACCAACTTTTGTGACAATAGTTGAATACGCTACGTATGTGAAAAATGGGCATCAGCCAGATATGAGACAAAATTGACGTCAGCCGATTTATGAGACAAAAGAAGCAGCAGAGGCTGATGAGTCAAATGTGAAATCAGAGTCTTATGACACGTAAGTAGCATCAGAAAGATTCAAATTTAGGAATAAAATGTTAGTATTTATCTGCTCCACATAAATTTGATGGAACGAAGTAAATATTTTATTGCAAATAAGGTGCGTGCAGATGAAAACGAGGAGGACATTTCAAGAGGAAAAATAAATTATTCTAAAATTAGTTGCTCTTATGTTATAAATAAGAAATAATTATATTAATCTCATAATATAAAGCAGCAGAATAATAATTGTTTCTCATGAGGAAACAGAGATGAATTTGTCTGTTCGATATTTAATGGATGCAACAAATTAACAGAGATAGGGTACAAAAATAGTCGATGCTAGTATTGATTTTCCGCAGAAAACTATGCAAGTTACAAGGAGTTTTTAAATGCAAATAAAGGTATATGAAAAAATCAGCACATTCCAAAAATAATAACTGCAACAGTAGAAAGTGAATGTCAAGTAAAATTATGTGAATTTTGAAATTCAAATAGCTCACTCAGATGTGAAGTTATAGTTTTTTTAATCATCTCACCCCAATCAAGGCATTCTACTGCCACTGTTGCGCAGAGGGCTACAAAGGGGAAAATGATACGAAAGAGTGGTTAGTTATAGGAAATGCCAGGAGGGGAGTAATAGACGGATAAGAATACCGAGAATGGGGGTGGAGTAGATGAAAAAAGAGCTTGAGAGAATGGATGCGAGTTAGTGAGATAGGAGATGTCTATTGACCTTACATTTATATTCCTGGAGATTGTTGCTGTCGGGGAAGTAGGTATATGGATGTCAAGAACTTGGAGAAAATTTGCCATTTGTACAGCTCCTGCTTTTCTAGATTAACAAAGAGTAATTCTAAAAGGAAGTGAAAAGATGGAAACAAAATTCGGAAGAACTTAAAAAATGGGAAAACCACGAATGTTATATTTGTACTCATCCTCTTGTTAACTTTTACAATGACATTGAAAAGTGTAAATTCGAGAAAAAACATGAAAAGAATCCATAAAAGTCTAATAAAATTATTTCGAACACTGATGAGATTGTTAGTATACTGAGGAGACTTGCTCTGATTTGATTGTCAATGAATTCAACAAACGGAACTTGTGCGAAACTCAGTAACTAATTATTAATATGAACATCATTTGGATGGTAGATGAAAATGGATCACGTTCATCGTGAAAGTGAGTTAAACGATGCAAATTATTCACTCAAATTGCGAATGTGCTTGCGTTCGTATTGTTATTCTCATTTGTGTTTTTGTTTTATGCTAATTTTAAAATCAATTTATATCTCTTTCATATTCGTAAATGTTTTCTTGTTCGTAGAAAGAATAAGAGGAATAGTGGCTGTCATAGAACAGATTTGCATATGTGCAAGTGGTACTTTTTTGCGTGGCCGAGAACTGGTGTCATGAACAATGCAAGTTTCTTCAAAATATATATACCGCACCGCATCAGATTTCTTTAGTTTTTTAGAATTTTTTATTTTTAATTTCTATCCTTTCAGACATTTTCTTGTAATAATGATTGAAACTTCTTTTATTTTCTTCTTTCTATTTCAATTTCCACCACGGTTTCAATCACTTTTTCAACTGTGAAATGTGGTCCTGAACTGGATCCTATTTTCTCAAAACCTTACAATAAATGTCTAATTACGTCTTGCTTTACATATTGTTGTGAATACCCCTCTGTAATTCATGATTTTAATAAATCTGGAAAACTATTTTAACCCTTCAATTATTCAAATTAGTCGCTTACTGATTTTTGACAAAGTATTATGACTTTAATCAATGCTGATTTTGTAAAGCATCTTTCTTTGCACGACCTCCTTTCGGATAAAGTTTTGCCTCTACACGTCGACCGCCGATGTCTTAACAACATTTACCGAATTTGTCTATGAAGCTTTAGATTAAAACGGCGAAGCTCGTATTGTGACCCTAGTTAACTCAAAGAGGTTCATCAGGTTTTGGTATACGGGCCTTCTACACACGCTCCACAGCTACGGCGTCTCTGGTCAAATATTTGACCTTATTCAATCGTTCCTAACCAATCTTGTAATGAAGTTCGTTTTGAATAGATAGGTTTTTAGTTCATATCATATAAATGTAAGTGTCATACAGGATTCTATTCTTGGTTCTTCGCTGTGTCTGATGTCCATCAACGACCTTTCCGATGCGATTAATTCCAAAATTGGTAGCTACACAGAAGACACAAATATTCACCCTTGTCTTAGTAGCAAAACAAACTAGCAGCTCCTTTAAAAAGGAGAGACAATAGTGTTTATCTGAAGTAAGGAATATCTTGTAGACTTCAATGCTTTTGAAACAAAATTGCTTACAATTAATCGCCACATAGACCCTTTTCTTCTTGCCATCAGCATGGCTAATGCTAAACTGTAGGAAAGCAAAGTACGCTTTCTTGGAATCATATTTCCCACTGACACAAAGCAGAGTAATTCTACTGAATCAATTGTTAGGTTTACAAGGAAAGTTGTTTCACTGAGTTCTGACAGATATTACTTCTCGTCAGAATTCCTCTTGCAGATTTATAAAACTACCATTCGTCTGTGTATTGAATACTGATGCCATTTCTGCATTAGAGCTCGTACTATATATCGCGAAATTCTTAAATAAATTAAAAGTTTCTGTAATATAATCGTTCCTCTACTAGCATCTCCACTTCAGTCCCCTTCCCACCAACATTACATGACTTACCTGTCTCTTATATAGATATTTTCATGGCTCTTGTTCTGATAAGTTGTTCTCCTTAGTACATTAACTGCATGAATATAAGCATGCTACTATACTGGCAAATATATCTCAACGTTTTAGAGTTGAACTAACTAAATTCAACAATCACTTCTATTCAAATCGTTTATTTTCTCACCTGTGGAATTTTCTGTCGATTTCCTGCTTCTCTGTTGCATACATTCTTCAAAACTGTAAAAGCAATGTCAATCATCATCTTATCTTCCTTTATTTTCGTTTCTCCTTAATTCTTCTCCCAGAAAATTTATATTTCACTCCCTGTACAGCCCCATTTCCAAGTAGTATTATCGACTTGCTTTGGGTAAAATGATAAAAACTACAACATTCAATCACATTTTGTAAATGATAACTATAAATTTCAAACGTAGCCAGCGCTCATGAGTCTCAACTTAACTTTCCGATGTAATGTGTTTGAATGCTTTTAGAACAATGATAGTATGATGATAATGAGTAAAGTGTTAACAGTTAATTATAATTTAAAACAAAAGAAATGATCTCAAAATAATTATGTTGTTTTGGTCTTGAATCTTATGCGTTGCCTTAATGAACATTTATTTTTTCATTCCTGGTTTATCTCTACATAGTCTTTCACTTCTTAGCATTAACAAAAATTCAGCAATATCTGAAACTTGAAAATTTGATATATAAATGACTGTCCAAATAATATATTTAAGGAATTTTACTTGTTTGATTGATTAGTTTATTACATTTACAATCTATTTCACGGTTTGCATGAAAATATGTGGGTTTCGTTTCGTCCCAACAACTGAATGTTGCCTTGATTTACGCAGTTAAATTCCTGAATTCAAAAGAAATAAACATTTAATAAATAAAGATCAGGAGAACAAGATTTTGCAAGAGTAAAACTTTATTATTTCCCTTCATTAGTGAGCGTAAATTTATTGTCGAGTGAAGGAATTTAAGATTATCTGTAAAGTCATACTTTTGAAAGTATATTAAAGCATATGAAAAACCTCTTCAAAACATATAAAAAATTAACATTAAATATGAGACACTTTTACAATGGTGCACTCCTAAAAATTCTACCTTGATCGTAACTCTACTAGGTACAAGGTAGAATTTTTAGGAGCGCACCATTTTAAAAGTGTCTCATATTTAATGTTAATTTTTTATATGTTTTGAAGAGGTTTTTCACATGCTTTAATATACTTTCAAAAGTTTGACTTTACAGATAACCTTAAATTCAATTTACAAATTGATTGAAATTTTTCATAAAAACGTATTTTAATTATCAGTATTTTTTCTTATTGAGACTTTGTATTTACAAATAATTTTGAGCAAATAAGGTTCTCTTAAAACTTTGACATTCACAGTATTTTCATAATTTCATTATTTTCTGGTATAACTACTTTAGTACTTTTGATACGCTAGAGTTATTCAAAAGAAGCTATTGTGTTGCAGACCAATAAAAGCTAAACTTTCCATAAAGTGATGGTAATCGATGAATGATCGCTGAAAATGTCTGTCTGCGTGTGGGTATATGTGTTTAAATTATTTAATTTTTAAAATTATTTAATACAATATAATTAATGTCAACCAACCTAGATCAAAAATTATTAAACAGATGTCATTTTCGAGATCAATAGAACCTGAAATCCCTTTTTTTCCATCGAGGAAATCACTTCTATATACGAAGTTAGCTCCTAACAATTAACGTTTAGCTAACTCGATTACTTAAGGAAAAAACATTTACACAGATAAGAAATAAGAATATTGAAATTTTAAAGTACTTTCATTTCGGTTATAAAAATAAAGCTAGCAGATATAGATTCGTGAATTCCCCAAAAGAGTTATACATTCATTAAGTTGGTAATTGATATTAATTTCCTTCTTTAAGAAAAAACACGGATATCTACTGAAACACTTGTATCAACTAAAAAAAACGTTTATAGCAACAATAAAAATCTTGGACCTTTTTAAAACTCCAGTTCCAAATTCGCGTGTACGTAAGTTATATAAACTTTTAACTTACTCAATATTTTATCTTCCCTACAGATGAAATTATGAGAACTATTGATTTAAATGTATTGCTTATTAATAACACTTGCTTTGGAATACAGAAATGTCAACTAGCTTGTGTCGGTGATGTAATGGTTGTCATTGTTAAAATTAGCACTTGCGAGTTCAAATGCGAGTTAGTTTTATCCGTATGCCCTAACGTCCTTGTGAAGTGAAATCCAACTTTTCTGTCACGTCCAGTTATGAATTAAGTGACAAGGCAAATTGTTCCTCTGTGCTTTGGGCGACAGAAGTTTTGTAGAAAAGTAGAAAAGGACAATACTGTATTCTAAACCGCGGGGACGGTAGAAGGTAACAAAGCGTCTATCTTTCAAGAAAAGCCATGGCAATTCACATATATTAAATAAATGTAATTTGCATCGTCCCATGACAGCCTATACCCAAGAGAAAAACGACATTTAAGAAGAAACTTTGAATATTTTTTATTACAGTCGGCTTTTCAAGTCGGATAATAAGCTGCTTTTCTTGTAATCCTGGAACTGAGAAATAAAAGTAGAAAATCTAAATAGAAATCTTTATTCGGATGCTAGAAACAATCTCACAATATTTCTCGATAATATCTGCAAATATAGGATAAATACAAGCGTACAAAATTCTCCGAGAATGTTCAAAAAAACGATTGATATCTTTGGCAGCAATTTGCTATTTGCCCACTAGCTGATAATTCAAAAAATGTTAATGCGAAAACATACATAGCGACGATTGCAAAATCAACAGGAACAACAACGATTCTCTGATTAATAAATACTCTAATCATAAATCTAATAATGGTCGAGGAACAACACATACAATATATTAAGAGTGAATAGAGAGAACAGAAATAAAATGAGAGAGAGAGTGATGAAAACAGGACACCGAGAAGAAAAAGGTGTAAAGGCCTTTGACATTTACCCTAAGCAAATTCGTGTCCCCTGATGCGTAATTCTGACTAATAGGAGTAATATGGGTTATGAATGTCTTGCCAGCCATTTCCATCTGACACGGGCCAACGTGTGTCCGATCATTCGAATGACACATTAACTGCCCGTTCGTGGCCTCTGGGTGCCACATTCATCAAAACTACGACACGTGCCAACGACGAACATTAAAAAACAACAAGGCAATACACACATCAATGTGTGTGTGTGTGTGTGTGTGTGTGTGTGTGTGTGTGTGTGTGTGTGTGTGTGTGTGTGTGTGTGTAAACTTTGCATCGTAAGTGGCCATCACATCTGTAGATCAGGTATATCAACCTTCCTTGGAGCCAACAAGTAGCTTCTGAACCTGTACCGCTGTTGTTCAATATTGTTATTATAGTGTGTTTCAAAGAAGGGGATCTTATTGCAAAGTTATAAGTTAAACTAACCATTATCTCTCTATAATATTGGCATGAGTAATAATAACTATTCTTGCTTTTCTTTTTCACATTATTTTAGGAAAATTTGGCAATAAGCATCAGAAGAAAAAATCACTTCAACTACGGAAGGTCATTATATGTGAGACGTTAAATCTGAATATCGGATTTTCTCTTTTTAAATGCATTTTATTATGGCTGAGTGAATAGATCTGGAAATCAAGACAGTATATAATGAAGTGGTTATGAAAATTTTTCCAACTTCCGAAAAATTTGATTAATCACTTGGTTTAATTTTGAGAGGTTCATCAAGTCAAAAATATTTTAGTATCTAACCATCTGAAAATTTCGTTCATTCAAATTTCAGTTTTTTTTTTGTTGCAACTTTCAGCTCAGTATTCTATAACCGTTACTAAGCAACGTGAATAAAAATTAAACAAATCACTTCAAACTTTACTTGATCTCACACACAGTTCTGGCGAAAAACCTTTTAATTCAAAAACTACTTTAATAATTACTTTACAGGTTTTCTGTTTGTATAAATGCACATATAGCTATTTCTTGTCTTCTTGATACACTACCAGCATGAAAATAACACAAGAGAAAGAAAATTAATTTAAAAATTATCCACGTGTTCAAACATTTTTTCTGACATACATAATATCTTTCAGATAAAAATACATTTCCCACGATAACTAAACTATTAACTGGATGTTTCCTTAAATGGCAACAAGAAAATACTTTTAAAGCATCAAAATTTCATCAATACAAATAATGCAGGCTGTTATATTTTAGAAGATTATTAAATATTGATGTAAAATGTTTCTTAGATTAAATTTTTACCTACTAGCTATTTGCAGATTAACCTGCTGTTCGCATCAATTACTCCTATGTGGCTTTCTGTTCAATAGATTTTGCATAAATACAGTTTGAAAATTAAGGATAATTCAAGTAAATAAAGTAATTCAATCACTTTTTATGTCTTGTTTATTAAAAAATTTTAAATTTTACTCCCCACAGACAGAAAGCTTACAACACAGGCGTAAACAGTAGATTAAATTCGGACTTTGTCGGCACGCGATAGTTTGTGTTATTTTGAATAACAAATTCTTTCAAAACTTAAAATATCTTTTTTTAGCCAAAAGGAGGAATTGATATAATTCTCTTATCTTTCGACCTATATAATCAGCGCTGCTAAAAGTTTATCAAAAGATTTACTATTTTCAGTGAACTTTTTCCCGAATTTCGTAAAATCATCTTTGATTATAAAAATATGTATACAAAAATATTTTTAAATTTATGGGCATGTTTCACGCTTATAAATATATAATTATATGCGCATGTATGTGAACAAACTCAGATTATAGTTAATTTAAAGTCATAAATACACATAAATGTTAAAATAATAATCTTCCTTATTTTAATAAATGTCTTGGTATTACTAAAATATCCCAATAGATTACATTTAACAAAACATTTTATATACATCATTGTCACATACTGTACTGAAGCAACTGGGAATTATATTTGACATCTAATTTGCTAATATGGTGAAACAAGATGTCTTTATTCTTTTTAATTGAATATTGCGGTCGTATAGATGTGACAAATATAGATGGTTACAACTAATTGAGACTTAAATCGTATAACTATGTGCACTTAATTAGTAGTACAGAGAAATAACTAATAAATTTGGGATTCCAATGATATAATGATCTCCTACACAAATACTGACAATTTGAGAAAAGAAAATGAGTAATGCCTACATAATAGAACGTGCATTTTTCATATAGATATACAATGGTTTTGACCAACATAAAATTAAACGACACTTTGCACTAAAATAAAGCAAATAATCCTTGAATTCCCGAAAGAGCAGTAAGACTAGAGGATGTAAAATGGTCTAAATAATATGTAATAGAAAACTGAATTTTAACTTGTTTTTTATCATAGGTACATTAGAAGAATGTGAGATGAAGAATATCACCTACTCTGTGTTAGAACAACAGTTCAACAGAGATTATCGATGGGTATGATATGGGGTTCTGTGTTTGGAAAAACCGTGATGAATCGTTGTATAAAATTAACTCTTATTAAGAAATATTCCATAACGCTCTACACCATGAGTCGATCATGGGTTTCTTTAAATGATAACGACAAGATGCATATCAAACTCGTCAAGCTCATTCTAGATATATTGTAGAACATAACTATGAAGATGGTAAAATCACTGGAAATCTAGAAATATGAATTATATATTTTATATGAATATTGTGTTGGAAAATTATCATTACTAGCAGTAAGAAATCAATTTGATTAGATGTCTCGTAGATGTGATTCTACATTAAAACTATATCACTTACCATTCAAGATATGAAAATTTGATTTTTCATTTACAAGACTATTTCTTGGTGCATGATTTGTGTTACTTAATGAAAATGGTTGATAAATTACATAGAAACATTTCCAAATTAACATTAGGCTAGGATGCCTAAATAATCCATGCTACAACACTTTAATTAAAAGATTGAAAACTCGTTTCAACCTTCATATATTTTTATGATATACATATAATAGATACAAAACAGCCACAGAGACACAGACACAGAGACACACACAAACACATGTGTGTGTTTTTGTGTGTGTGTGTGTGTTTTTGTGTATGTGTTTGTTTGTGTGTGTTTCTTTATTCATGTACCTTTATGAATTTGCAAAATAAACTGGCGTTTAATACGTGACGTTATTGTTACAATCCATGAAGCATTAGGAAAATATTTATAAAATCTAATTATATTTATAAAATAATAGCGAAAATTATGTCAGTAAAAACTACAAATAAAGAATGAATTTTGATCAGTCATGCTATGATATGAATTTAACTATACATAAGTATTTGCACTTGCGTATATAAACAGGTAAACTGTTTCAAACTTTAATACTTCTCCAACGTTCTAAAATATGTCGAATATGGTTTAATTGAATGTTTAACACTTTCGAATTTTTTGCATTGTATGCATGAATCATACCAAATAATAAAATGACAACTTGTACCTTATTTACAAAGTACTGTCTGTTATATTAAAATTGTAATTAATAATATTTTGTTAAAAGTAACATCAAAGTTCCGTGTTTCTGTTTTGGAATGCGCATTTATATAAAGTATTGAGAAGGTTAAATAAAGGTTGAGAAAATTGAAAGAATGTATCTAATTTCGATAAAGATTAAAAAATACCTAAACTTTTTACAGATTCCCCAAAATTATATTAGACAAATTCAATTAATTCGTCAAAAGCATTTCGTAAATTGTTTATTAAATGAAAGATTTGCTTGGCGATTGAAAAAGTTATTTTATACTGATACTAACGGCCAGTGTTCATTTCAGTGAAACAGCGGAATTTCAAATACTATTATGTTTAATTAAAAGTTTTCTAGACTCATAAGATTGCGCCATAACCTTCCAAATTTACATTTGGCATTGTGTTGGATTTATATACGCTTCGTATATATTTAATCTTGGAGATGCAAAAATATAATATCTGAGTAAAATTAAGAATCATTTGATGAAAATGTTGTAAGAAAAAATGATATTGTTCTCACAGTAAATCTCTAAAACATGGTCTATGCATTTCAGCAGACATCACAGCTATTGTTCTTTTCGAAAATGCTTGTAATTTCAAGTAACTGAAAAGAATTTTGGTTTGACTTTTAAAAAAATATTTTCCATTATAATAAATTTCGTCAAGAGGGCCTCTTCATCTCTAGAACCACTTTTTCATATTTAAAGAAAAAATGTGTTAATGGTGAGAGTTTCTGGGCAAGTACATTTCTAAAGCCATTTCATTGTTATTCCTTCAACGTAAACTTATTCAGAAAGTTTGCTCAATGTCCCCGTAAATTCTAATTACAAAAATGTTTAATATGATCTAATGATTATATTAATGTATTTTGTTTTAATTTTTCAGATAATATTTTTATTTGGAATGTTATCATTTGCTGAGAAATTCACTATATGTTTCATCGGAATTAAAAAATAGAGATATTTTATTCTCTCTCCCTTTCTCTCTTTTTCTCTGACCTCATCCTCTCTCTATCTTTCTCCCTTTTTTCTGATATCATCCTCTCCTTCTCTCTCTCTCTCTCTATTGCTATATTTGTGGCTAATACTACTACGATTACATAGACTCTAGACACTGTTCATTTAAAATATTTTCACCAAAATATATTAGCAAGTGAATGAAGCCAATAAATAAATAAATAAATAATCCCTTTTTTCTGCTATTTTAATTTATGTTTTAGTTTAGATAAAACTCGAATTTCAGAGACACAGAAAAACATATTTCTACTCGGTTGCTGGTAGAATTGAATTCTTGAAGTTTTTAAGCGCAATTACAGATTTTGATTTAGAAAAAACACAATTTTGTACTTGCAGGAAAATAGAAAATTAAACCGAATTGAAAATTATATCAATGAAATAAATCTGAAAATATTTCTCGAAAAACAATAAAGAAAAAGAAAACGTTCAAGAAATATTAGAAAAAGAAATTGGAAAATGCGTGTGTAAAAGAAAGGACAAATAAACGAAAGAAAGAAAGAAAGAAAGAAAGAAAGAAAGAAAGAAAGCAGATTGAATCAGTATTTCATGACTGTAGAAAAGACCAATAAATAGGGTTTATGAATTTTTAGCCACAAAGAAAAATTCCAAAATTTAATTTAATGCCCACTAGTAATGAAGTAAAAATTTATCCAAATGAAAACAACAAACAACCTGAGGAAATGAATTCCTTGAGAATAAAACACCAAAAACAAACTGATAAAGCGAGACGATTTCAGCAATGGAGAGGGAGTGAAAAGCAAAGGAGACTGAATTAGTGCCAACAGAAGAAAAAGACCAAAGGAAACAAATAAAATCAGGATGAGAAAAGAGAGAGCAAAAGTAGCCGATAAGATTACAAAAGCAAACTTTGATTTAATGAAAGAATTATGTATTAAAACTGTGAAATATGCACATAAAACAAGACGATAGTTAAATTCAATACCTTTGATTAGAATTAACAAAAAACATTGGCTGTTTTCCTTTTGCCTTTCTCATCTTGTGATTTACATATTTTATTATTTTTAACAAATTTCATTCAATTGTTTTTGATTTTCTCTTCAAAAAATTAAATTTCATTTTACTGCATTTCTATATATAAAAGGAGAATATGAAATTTTATAATTTTATTAAAATATTTGTACAGGTAAAAGATGTGATTTATGAGAAACACGTTAAAGTTTTTATGTAAGAAGTGCTAAAGGCTTTACTACACTTTTTTATTCACGGTTCACAATATTTGTAAAACTGTGGACAGATCCAAGCACTTGCATTAAGTCCAATGGAACTTTAGTTTATAGAAAATAAAAAAGAATCAGCTTTTTTCTTATATATTTCCTCATTGAAAAAATCAGGCCTATCAATTTTGAAAGGATAATAAAAAGTAATCAGTGTAAGGTATGAATTTGGAAAATATATTTATGTATTTATAGTAAAGCTTATAATTATTAAAGATTTATTCTGCATAATACGGTGACGTTATTTTCGGTTATATTTCCTAGGTTAAACACATTTCTATAACAAAATAAAAATAGTCAACAATCAAGGCTGAAAAGATAAATATATGCACAAATCAAAATCATTTCTAAAACATTATCGTATAAATAAGAAAAAATAATTTACTGTCTTGTTCTGATGTAGAAATTCAAAAGTTATTTTGAAATTTTAGAAGAGTACGTCATATTCTAATAATTGTTAAATTCAGTCTGATAAGCTCAGATTGTCGATCCGTAAGTCCAGTAACGTTTAATTGTATAATAATTTTTTTGTACGGTTGTTTTCACCCATGTTTGATATAAAAATAAGAATTGACATCACAAAATTTATTTCATTTAAAGGATTAAACTTATTATGATTAATTAATTCCCTGATGCTGAAATCCTAGTAGGGGTTCAATATATACTATTCTTTTTTAAATATTACTTTCTTCAAATATTTTAAATAAGACTTACATCTTCGCTGCATATGACCAGAGGTCATATTTTAATCATATTTCTGGTGTCTCTGAAGGCTGCTTCAATTAATTATAGTTATCCTTTGTCTCATTAAAGTTTTTAGAAAAGTTAAATATTGTGAAAGTTCATTCGCGCATGATAGGATTGAGTTGTGAAAAAATGAACAACGGTGGAAAATTCCCGCATGAATTATGAACGAATATAATACAAAGTCAAACACATCTTTAATGAACTGTGACTTAATGACAGAAAAGACAATTAAATTTCTATTTCAAATAACCTAGTGAATAATAAAGTGAGATTACCCGGTGTAAATTGCTGTCAGTATAATCTTTGACAAGTTGTTAGTATTCAATTTTAAGTTTCTGAAAAAGGGCGAAAGTAGAACTGTGTAGATATAATATGGCGTGATTTTAGTTATATCAAACTGGAAATTATGTTTTATGATAATAAGCTAGAATGCAATTGAGATTTATAAATAAAACTTAAAATCAAAAGGATTTTTAATGAGACTAATGAGAATTTAAGTAAAATAAAATTGAAGTAAAACCTTAAGGCGAAACGTACATAAAATACCGTCAGTAGTACATAAAATAAGTCAGACGAGTCTGATAGATCAAAGATGATTTTATAGCTTAAATGTTTTTTTATTATACAAGATACAAGTTTTCTTACGCAATGTGAAACCGCGGTAGGAGGTGGTTCAATTCTAGATTTTGTATTGTATTCTGCTCTACTTTCGTACTTTCGTACTTTCGTATCGAGCACTTTGCTGTTAAGGATACGTCTTGGTTTGTTTGTTTTTTTCAAACGAGCACTAGACGTATTGTTCTTTGTGCTATTTGTTTCTTTTTTTCTCCCTCTTTATTTAACCCACGAGGAAGTCCTCGCAGGGTTAGAAGACGTTTTATTACTGTTAGTTAGCATTATTTTCGGATATTTAGTCTGTTTTTATTAGTGTTGACTTAATGTGATTAAGTTCATTACTATATATATATATATATATATATATATATATATATATATATATTGTCTTCTTCAGATAAGTTCATGTGTTCCTTTGATGTTTCTTCATTATATACTTGTGCACCTCTTTTGGAGACAATAGATATCTACTGTGATTTACTTTATCGTAGCTATATTTTGTTTTGTGGTCGTGTTGGATGCAGAAATTTATTTTCATTGTGCTAACGGAAACATTGCAGGTTAATCGGCACGATGATGTAGTAGTAGTTTAACGAAAGAATGTATTTGAATTATAATAATTATTATTATATCTTCATCAAGAAAGGTAGTATATTTGTTCAAATAGATTTATTTTTCTATAATAGCTTGTTCTCGCTGATAAGACGAGTGTTAAATATTTACTCTTAACAATGGTCATCCGTTTGTAGAAACTTCGAATTTGTTTACATGTAATATATATATATGTGCGTGTGTCTCTGTGTTTGTGTGTGTGTATGTATGTGTGTGTGTGTGTGTGTGTGTGTGTGTGTGTGTGTGTGTGTGTGTGTGTGTGATTTCATTAATCATTTCAGTAAATAGAATTTTCTGTAAACAATTATTTGGATTATATCAAATTCGTATAAGCGGCTTCATTATGCGAATAAATACCTGGTAACTATTATAAGCATATTTAGAAATACACACACGTCTTTTCATGTTCGTATGTAGAACATGTTTTCTGACAAAGGAGATACAAGATTATAAACACACACACATACACACACACACACAAACACACACACACACACACACACACACACACACACATATATATATATATATATATATATATATATATATATATATGACAAAGAAAGAGAGTGAAAGATTTAGCAATCTTCAGTCCTGATGACCTCTTGCTCTTTAACTCTTGTTATATGTCCACTGGAGCGGTCTTAAAATGAAATAAGAAATCTATGCAATGTAACAATTCAAGTCATAAGAGTTATAAGGCAGATCAAGGTCTGGAAAAATCTTTTCTGCTGGAAAATACATAAATGTCACCTGAGTCAATCGGCTCTTCATGATAGAATATCAGTAAACGTCTTGAAAATCTTTGTGAACACTCGATGGATTTTATCCAAATTTACGAAAGAATTCAGAGTAAGGTATCCACTTAAATTATTGTTTTTCCTGAATTTTCCACCAGGTTTTGTAGATTTGTATGCATCCTTGCAGTAAATTAGATATTTACCTACTTGCAAAGTTGTGCATCCGCTTAAACGAAATTTCGATTCATTATTCTAATCATACTCCAATTGATGTTGTAATTTTCCATGTCAATGCATTAATTCCAGTGTTGGTTGAGTGCGTTGAATAGTTCTATCTTGACCTTTTTTTATCTATTTGAATATAAAATAAGGTTTAATCACCTGATTAAACTATTTTAGATAACGTTTTGAAATATGACAATAGATCTGGTTTTATTTAAAAAATATAGATTTCTATACACAATATCATAATATACTAAGAGTTCTAAATGTAACGTTAGGGACAGTACGCCACAAAAGCCAACAGATATTCGTTTTTTCGGCAAGAGATTAAGTTTGTAACTTAACAGTGAATTTATATTCACCACGACACCAAACGAACACTGCAAGGTTCACCATCGAGCTTCAAAGACAACAGATTTTCTTTTTGATGTCCGCCTGAAGAAGAATGTAATTCTTTATCAGTCCCGACTCCGTGAAATACATAATCTATCGATCAAACATTCGTATAAAATTGTGGGATGTTACCTAGATTATTATATTTTTTAAATCAAATTGTGGGATGTTACCTAGATTATTATATTTTTTAAATCAAATTGTGGGATGTTACCTAGATTATTATATTTTTTAAATCAAATTGTGGGATGTTACCTAGATTATTATATTTTTTAAATCAAAATAATGATAGACTACAACGAGGTCAAGACATACAAAGCTTTTATTAGTCTGTATAAATTTGTCTATTGAAATTGCAAATGTTTGCAAAATTATCGTGCCAGACACTCTTCGGTAAGGTACTGAATCCTGGGTATTTACAACAGTCATATATGCTTACTTAATCATTTAAATGCACAACACTTTCGTACCTTACTCATTGTGCATTATTAACGACAAGGTTGTTAAAATTGCAAATTTGTCTACCAAATATTTCGTTGTATGTTGAACTGTCAGTTTGTCAGCAAATCAGCGGGATGCCTTGAAAGAAATACCTGTTGCACAAGAAAACCACCTCCTTTCTCATCGACTATTACCAGTGGGAAACAGGAACTGCTTTTAGGAAAACAGGGCAATCAGTATTTTCCACTTTGTTTTTCATTTATGTTGGAGAGTCACCCCTTTTTACACACTCAAAGGACTCGTCCAAGGTGTACATATAATCCTGCTTACAGAGAACAAGGGTGACTGTAGTGTGTTAGAGACTTGTTGTTGTTGTTGTTAGAGTTGTAGTGCTTGTCAGAGCAATTGAACCGCCGCTCTTTTGTCAACAAGAATATAGACTTATTACCCGGACTTACTTCTTTGTATATATTTGTCTCTTACTAACAAGTATTCCTGAATCTACTAACCGTGTACCGGTTGTATATCTTTTGTTCAATATACTTACATTTTTGCTCTCATATCTGTTCTGTGTTATCATTATATTGTATGGTTTTCTAAACAAGAATCCACAACAATTTAGAAAAAATCGAACAGAAGTATTTGTAAGACGTGAATACAGGTTAATCTTTATCATTCTTGTAAAATTCATGAAACCTAGCATTGGTTTCATCAGCTACCGGCAATGTCTTCTTAGATCTTGAAGCCAAAAGCGAGTTCTATTTTACATTTCGTTTAGGATAGAAAATAAGAAATTTATCACTTGATACACGAAGAGACGTAAATAAATAAACAAGCTAATACATATGCTGTTATACACATATACCTACCTACCTACTTACCTACCTACCTACCTACCTACCTACACACATACAAACGCACATAGAAACGTGCACACACACACACACACACATATATATATATATAATGTGAATGCATGTGTGTATCTGTGTGTATATATGTGTGCGTAAATAGACGGTAAAGGAATATGAATTAACAACGCCTGAGGCGATTTCAAAGAAAGAAAAGTCAAGAACGAAGAATAAACTTGAACACAAATTGAACTTAAAATATACAAGAATAGCAAAAATATACGTGCAATGAGTGTTTATGCGCGTGAATTTGGCTAAATACTCACGAACTTTTGTATACGTAATGTATGTATATATGATGGATTCTCTGTAAAAGAAAAATTGAAGTAAATTTTTAAAAACGTCATAAACTGGCAAAAACATCGTTCATCTTCGCGATCACAAACGCTCCCGATCAACGAGCGAGGGTCTCAATGCCGACATCATTACTGTATCGACTGCAGTTTTTAATTCTCTATTTTCTGTCAAACCCAACTGACTTTGGATTTGCTTACCGCTCACCCGTGTCAATGCTTTCAAATGGATTTTCGACGTCGATTAAGAATAAAGATCACGTCTTTTGATCTTTTACATGTCGCTTGAAAATGTGCACTTAGAACAGCTTTTGCGTGAAGTTGTCTTCGTATTTGCCTCTCAATAGGCACCTGCCTTCTTTCCACACTGTCCAACTCGGAAGACGTACCCGGTTTTTTGTTAATACGATTGAAAAAGTTTGATATTTGCTTTTGTAATGTATTCGGATATCAGACTTAATGTTGTCATTTGCAGTTCGAATTACTTTGAAAAAAACTCCTCGACGATCAGTAAACTGACCTAAAAGAAAAGAATTGTGAAAAAATTGCCCCAAAAGACAGCTACATTATCAGAGATAATAGAGACAATCTCTTCTATTTATTTTGATTATATTAGGACCACCATAAAAAGGGTCAAAAGTTATCTCTCCTAGACTATTCAAGGGAGTTCGTTCTCCAGCTAACAGGTGCATGCTGGGAGACAGGAGGAAGGGACTTCCGGTAGAGGCTAGCAAACATGGCAGGCAAAATTTTGCCACGTTCTCTATAAACACACCCTTAGTCCACATCCGCAACTGTTCGCTGTACTCATGTTTCTACAATAATAAATTCCGTATTTATTTCTAATACTCAGTGAGTGTCATTTTTTCATCACCATTTTATTTTGTCATGTTAAAAACATAACAAAACAGGCGACGAAGTTGACATATTCAGCACGTGGATTGGAACCAAAAGAAACTGACAAGTAGAATTTGTTTCATTGAGTGGAGAAAATAACATCAGGTACGTTAAAAACGTAACATTTTTTTGAAAAAGATATCTCTTGTTTCCGGAATTTTTTTCTTTTCTATTCAGTGTGAAATAATGGATCCAAATACTATCTAACAGATTCTACAACAGCAATTAAGGTTGATGGAACTTTTTTCAGAGAGACTAGAGAATGTACCACAACCAAATCCTCCATCAACGGAATTAATATCGGGACAAGCTGTCGAGAATTTCATCACAGACTTGCACTACGATAAGGAGGCAAACACAACCTTCGCATCGTGTTTCGTTCGTTATGAGAATCTCTTTAAAGAAGATTTTGGAGAGCAAACGGATAGCTGGAAAGTGAGGCTCCTTTTATGAAAAATCGGTCCGAGTGAGCACGAAAAATATATTAACTACATTTTACCGAAACAACATCGGGATTGTAGTTTATGGAAACAGTTGAAACTCTAAATAAAAACTTTGGTGAACATACCTCATGTGATACAGATGATTTGACAACTTACTCAGGATTCGTCAACAAGCAATGCGAACGGTTCAAAATTCCCACCATCACAGATTAACAATTTAAGTGTTTGATTTTTGCATGTAGATTAATGTTCGCAAATGACAGGGATGTGCGCACAAGAATCTTGTCAAAAATTAAACAAAATTCGGATATTTTCTGCAACAAGTTACAGAGGAATGTCGGCGGCTTGTGAATCTAAAGCGTGATTCAGATATGGTACAACAGTTGGTATCTGCAACAACATCCACAATCAACACTATCCAAAGACGACCGTCACCGGAAGCAACACAAAAGAAATCTCCATCTGCTTGCTGGAATTGTGGTGGCTGTCATTTTGCTCGAAATTGCCCCTTTAAAACTCACCGCTGCAGTGAATGCAACTGGTAAAGTCACAAAAATGGATTTTGCACACCACCAGGGCGCAAAACTACGCACAAGCGATCACAAAACAAAAACAGACATAAAACACAAACAAGTAGTTTGGTAGCAACATTCCTTCCCAACGCCAAGTCGAACCGCAAATATGTGTCGGTGGAACTGTACAACCATCCGGTTCGGTTAAAAATAGACACAGCATCGAACATAACACTTATTTCCCAGAAACTGAAGAAAAGTATAGGCAGACCTCCACTTGCATCTACAAAACATGTAGCACGGAGTGCTTCTGTGGATTGTGTCCACATTACAAGCGAACTGCCAGCAACAATCAGGATTGAGGAGAAGACAGCATCTGGGATCATATACATTTCGAATTCTCAGCACAACTTTTTGGGACTTGATTTTATTGAGCCATTGGATCTTCTCGACATCCCACTTAATTTGGTTGGCAAAGCAGCATCAAAAGAACAACAAAAACAGGGTCTGTGCCAGAATTCAGATCGACCACTATCAGTAAGTACACCAGTGTTTGTGAGGAGTTACAGGTCTGGGCAACCAAAATGGACTCCAGGTAACATCCACAGGAAAAAAGGACGATTTGTCTATAGTGTACAATCATCATCATCATCATCATCATCATCATCATCATCATCATCATCATCATCATTTATTATTATTATTATTATTATTATTATTATTATTAATAATAATAATAATAATAATAATAATAATAGTTAGAAATTAATCAAACTAAGCCAAGAGATAAGATTTAGTTATCGTAAAAAAAGTTAAAGTAAATAAAAAAAAGAACAAAACTATCAGCTAGTGGATTTTAATTTTCAACAAACCACATTTTTTTTTATCGGTATCACCACATACAAGACAGTAAACCCCTAAAATATACGTGGTTACAGAGCGTGGAAGAATTTGGAACTGAAAAAGTAATGGCCGGAAAGAGGAAAGAATAATAAGTATATTTTTTCAGATTAAATTTGGTTGGAGATCCTGGAGGTGGAAGATAGTTTCACAAACAAGAAGTGCGAGAAACGAAACGAAACTGTTAACATAGAATTTACAGATCCAATTGGCCACCTTAACTGCAATTTGATGATATCTCAACGCCATGCTAGTACTGCGCTTCAAATCAAAAACTCTAGTTGCTATAGGGAAGAGCTCATCAAAAAAATTAAAATTAAAGTATTTCTAGAAATGACATAGAGAGGCAATCATACGACGGTGGGAAAATGACAGTAGTTCACCCACCAGATCAGGACCAATATTATCGCTGATTCTACTTTGGATTTTATAAAATATCTCAGCCTATATAACAGGGTCAATGGACCATATTTAGCAGCAATATTTTAAGCCTGGAAAAATGGTAGACTGATAGATATGTAACATATATTCGGAAGAGAAGGATTTTCCCGTTCGACACACTGAACCAATTTTCTTAGCAGCTGACATATCAATGAATTTAATTTAGTCATTCCACTTCATGCCAACTGAGAACGTTAGCCCGAAAAGTCGTAACGAGTCACTTTCCTGGAGGTTAGCATCAGATATGCTGATGAAAAGCAGGGTATTTAGTTTTGAAGACCTTGGAATTAACAAGCCATCATTTGCTCCAGTTAACGACGGATTCGAGGTCATTTTGGATATCGACTGGCATTTTGAACATTTCGACTGATAATCCATACTATCGAGGCAGAAGCAAATTGTTATGTCATCAGCGTAGATAACAAGGTAAGAGCTGATGCCATCAGGAATATCATTAATGAAAATTAAAGACAGAGTAGGACAAAGGATGTAGCACGGGCGGACACTCACGTTAGTACGAAATGGTCTAGATGTGTGTCCGTTCAGGATAACATCCATTTCACGATTTGATAAGAAATATTGAAGCTTGTCAAAAATTAGACAGGAGACACTGTAACTTTTCAGCTGGTAGAGAAGACCTGAATACCAGACACTGTCAATGGCTCTCGAGATGTTAAGTGCTACAGCCCGATCTTATTTGGAATATGATTGACTTTGCAAAATTATCGTCAGTACATCTGAAGTTAATCTTGAGAAACGAGAGCCATATTGCTTGTCTTAGAAAAAATATATTAATTTATTGTGTCCATTCAGGATGTGGGTGATCATTGCTCTCAACCACATTTTTTTAATTTTAACAAAATGGTTTCCTGTTGCCATTTCTACAATAATTGAATTTAGTGTTGTCCTCGTAGAATGGCTGAAAATAAAAGCTAATGAGTCCGATCTATTTTGTGATAAAAGGAATGATGGATTCATGCCTTTCTTAGAAACATAAGTGAACGTAATAATCAAAGCTCGAATTTGAACTCAGTTCACTAATTCCACTTTCCACACCGCTAACCATGACGCTACCTGCACAATAGGAAGTGCAACACTATTATGTCAGAAAAAAGAAGAAAAGTTTTAAATAAGATTACATTTCTGTCCATCATAGTTGGCACATTTTAAAAATTTGATGATGGAGCCTTGAAACAATTCAGATAATCAGTTAGTTAAGTGCCGTACGTGATAGACACTTCGGCGATCATGTATTTTTCGATTCATAACAGACTAGGCAGAAGACTTCCCCCCAGTACGTTGGCGTTTCTTTCTGCGGTAGCCAACAAAGAACTAAGTCTCTCCTACTGTTTAAACCCATAGCTGACGAGAGGAGAGATGCGTTCATAGCTTTCCCAAGTATATTTGTCCAAAAGACTGTAACGAACCTAACCGGAATTCGAACTCGGCTCTCAGATTTCTCCTTCCGTGCCGATATCTATTACACAACAACGAATATCGTGAAAAGCCACTTCTCTCTTTTTCCACTTCATTTACTCACATAGTGATTTAAATACGGTGAAATCAGGAAGACTACTTCGAATTCCAGTTGAATTCTTTGCATTCACATACGCACAAATACCCTTGGGAAAGATATTTGTTGTGGAACCGCCCCTTTTTGTACGAGTGTACTTCAGAATGTTTAAAATTAATCTGGTGTATTGGGAGCCGAGAACAATTGTAAACGGAATAGGAAACGAAATGTACACTATAAAGGGAGAAAAAATTACGCATAGAAGGCACGTAAATCAAATACAAAAAAGAAGGAGTGAAGAGCCAAGCTCCTCACCCATAGAAAGTGAGGACACGATGGAAGAAATTTTCGAAGCCTTCTACATTCAGAGATTTCAAATTAATACAGAAATCAGAAGAACTAGCAGAAAACGAAAGTTTACGGAGCCATTAATCATAGATCCAAAGCGAAAAAATACTAACTCCTTCCAAAAAAAGAAACTAGGGAGGTGTGTTGTGGGATCCCCCTTTTTGTATACAAGAATGGACACGCCTGATGTGTACATATAATCCTACCTATACAGAGAACGGCAGTTGGTCAGTTGCAGAGTTGCAGAGTTGCCTAGTTAGTCAGTAAGTTGGTGCAGAGTAAGTTGGAGTTGTTTGGATCTAGACTCATTACCCGGACATACTATTTCACTGCAAGACTGTGTGTATGGATTTTCTACTAATAGTATCCCTGAATTGACTAACCCGTGTTCCAGTTTGTATATCTTCTTCAATATAACTTATATTTTCAATCTCCATATCTGTTTTTGTTATTTATTATTTTGTGTGGTTTCTCACCCGGAATCCACAACAGTTTAATCCTACTCTTTTCCCCAGTTATGGGCTAAATAACAAGACAGATTGGGTTTTATAGCCTTGACTGGCAGCCAGTCTACCACAGAAATTAATGGCAACGTACAGCGGGATAATCTTCTGCCCAGTCAGCCATGTCACTAAATAGACAAGCGTGTATCACGTATGGCACTTAACTGACTCATCTAAATACACACATAGAATAGGAGCATTTTTCTGAAGATCACATTGAAACCTAAAACTAACAGTCACTATGCAGTGTTGATTCCTATTCCTACCTTTTTTGCCTACAAACGTTCTGTATCCAATACTGAGTACTCACCCAGAAAAATATGTCATTTGAACATTTTATTTTCATATCTTCTGTTGAGTTTCTCCACCTATGACTGCAGTCATCACATGCCACCCACTGAACCATGTCTTATCATCTTATTTCGAAAACTGACCCGATATAATCCCTGACGATAAAATCCGTATGTGTGGTCTGATGGTGACGATTGGATTAGTTTATTGACAGTCTTTTCCTCCTTCTTGAAAGATGCAATGCAAAGATGCACACACAGAAAACAACAGCGGTGTGTGTGGTCGTGCTGGGTGAAGCTGTCTGTTTCACTTATCAACTGCCCTTAATACCAGTAAAAAAGAAGTATTTTAAAAAAATGCAAAAGGATAAATAAAACTCAAAGTACGTGATAAACGTGATTGGTTGCATATGGGAGAACACAGTGTTTGGAGTTTTTGAGCAGTAGTTATGTTTCAATGACGAGACGATTTTGTAGGTGGCCGTGGAGAAACCATCTTGTTCACCGCTCAGATTACAACATTAGCAAGTGCACTTGATAAAGTGACCCGTGGTGCAAGGCTGTGGGTCCTTTATGTGACGTAACAGCTCTCCCCGTAACACCCGTCGGTATTTTGGCGAGCGAAAATAAATTTACATGGCAGTGCTGATATATGGGTCTACGCTGACGGACGTGGTAAAAAATAAAGAAAAAATGAAATAAAAACAAATGTCTTATTCATTACAAAAGCAAACATTTGTGTGTGCAGGTGCGGAAGCATGTGCGTTTGTTTGTGTGCGTGTGTAAGTGTGAGAAAGTGATGCAGACACAAAGGGAAAAACAGCAAACAGTAATATTCTCTCCGAGATTTTAATTATATATATTATTCTATCGTTGTAATGCTCAACGATTGAGCACTCTGGGGAAATAGTAGACTTTTAAACTAGCTACACATTGTTCTCCTGCAATTGATGAACACACTTGGCTACTGGCGTTTGCATACTTTGTGTTTATAGCACGCTAAAATATACATTCCTCTACTGTGCACCGATAGCTTAGATGTAGAATCTTTGACTGATATCAAATCGGTAGGGTTTCAATCCTCGCTTGAAACAATTAGATGTGTAACCGTACTGATGAGCTGTAATATAGTGAAACAGGATTGTCTGCAGATGACTATATATATATATATATATATATATTAGCAAGGATAGATTATGTAGCACAGGAATTAACAGCAACTTTGACAACATAGATAAAATACGTTTCTTAACAGAAGACAAAAATGAAAAGGCTCATTGTCATTCTAAAACAAAGTAGACATTAATGAAAAATATTCTCATACATAAAACAGAAGAAACTGACAGGACATCTAGATGTACAAGCAACGCTACTGATTATAGGAAAAGTGTGCAGATATAGGTTTTAGGCCATCTTTCTTGAGATACTGCCTTTGTTTTGTTTAGGATTATGGCAATGATTACTGTCATTAGAAATGTAAATTATTTGAATACATTGATGAATGAATCTTAAAAATGTTGTCTCGATGACATACGCTATACCAGATTTTATTATGCATGTCAATATCTTTCCTATAAAATGTTTGTGAACCAAGTGATATTGACAAGGATTTTCTGAATATAGCTATATTTTTGTGACTAGAATTAATTTTCTTTTTTCTTTTCTTACAGCATCTATCCTTATTGAAAATATTGATAATTGTTTGGGATGTAGTCAAGATTTATTATACAAACTTACAAAACGCGATTACAGTTTAAATAAATCCCCAAGAAAAGGGATTTTTAAAAAATCTCCTAGGCCAACCAAGCATAGAAATAAATATAAAATGGGGACCAATAATACGGAGTGCTAGAGAAAATCATTAGCGTCAAAAAGTGCAATATGAGCTCTGGTAAGAAATGCAAGAGGAAATCATTAACATCAAAGATTGCAATATGAACTCTGGTAAAAAATTACAGTTACTGGAGCATTAGGTTTATCCCAGAAATTCACATGCTGTTGTCGACAAGGAAACATGGTCCATTACATATAGACTTTGGTGAGTTTCAGTGACTTGACCCAAAATGTTGTGAGTTCAATACAGGCTACAGCAGTAGTGAACAAGTAACTACCGGAAGAGGATCTAAGCAAGGGATGGAAATGATATACCCCAGTGATTGTAATAAAGTGTCCTGTTCGAAATTCCTAGCATCTGAAAAATACCTGAGCGTACAACGACCGAAACGTCGTACAAATAGCAATAAAAATGATGACAATGATCCGAAAAATATAAATATCTTAAATACTACCTTATCTCAGAAATGTAAACAGATATTGTTTTCTATTCTCGTATACATTTTTCATGATAGACCACAAGTTTCAATTGGATTAACATCGAGAGATCCTGTCAGCCAACACCTTAATGTGAAAATTTAATAAATTTGACAAATTTAGCAATATAAAGGTAGAAAAGATTTTGTAATTAGTATCAAAGTCAGTAGCTAATTTCACCTTGCTTCATCTGACTAGACATAGTATGCAATGTGCATTGACGCTTGTTGCTGAAATCTGATGATTTCAAAAGTATCTATGTCACATTTATGATTTGTGAGGCTTCCTGCCAAACTTTAGGCAAATTTGTGTTGTTGATGCAGAGTAATCGCGGAACGGGCTTGCAAGGGAGAGCCCTGAATATTAGTATTACCAACTGTGACTAGACGGATAGACGGAGAAAGTAGAAACAAACCGATGCAATTGCGATTCATAGCTGTGAGAGTGTGAGTTGGTTTAACTAACGAATGTAGCTCTTCAGAAGAGTTTCTATGGAAATAGGGCTAGTGTAGGAAATGTCTTTCATATTTCATCTGTGGGAAAAAGATTGTATAGTGGAAGATAATTCTTTACTCACAAGGCCACGTAGAATCTCTTGTACTATTAATACTGGAAAGTAATAAATATTTAACTCTAGCCCAAATATGGCAGCAGTGCTCTATTTTCGGTATGATCTGGCTCTTGTAAATGTAGTTCATAGCAAGAGAAGTAATACAGGGGACCGGAAATTTTCCCAGCGATGGATAGGATATACACTTGAGGTTTGGAGTGTTTAATCTCAATAGGAGTTCAAGACAAGAAGCTTCTTTTTGATTATCCGCGATAGTCTAATATTCAGGATCTGTATTAGTTTTGTTTTTCAGGTATTGAACATGACGACAGTCTCCCCTCTGGAGTTAGATAAGGATATAGATCAGCTACCAGACTTTAGTCATCTAGATTGTTCTTATGTAGACTATTGTATATGCAAAAATATTCACTAAAGGTATGTTCTTAGGTAGATACATGATATAAAGCAGAAAGAGGTTTAGAACAGAGACGTGAACCTTTGATTTCTGCATTGATCTCATGAATCTCGGAGTACTCGAGATTAACAACGGCCATGGATCTACATGTTTGGAACGATTTGGTAACTGACAAAAGTCTGAGCGATTTCATAGCTGGAGAGCTTATGATGCCTTTTCAAAGGCTTTCGATATACCTAAGGCGATCGTCTTCGTGTTATATTATTGTTTCATGTCTCACTATCAGTATCTGTAATGAAAGGATATCAGTAATGAAATAAGCATATTTAAATTCCTTTTATTTATTTATTTATTTATTTATTTTTTATCTGTTGCTTGTTGTTTTTATTTGTTTAGTTTTTTTTAGTCTCTGTTGTCCTTGAAGACTCTAGCATTAGAGAGTTTGCTGATTGGCCCAGATTGAAGCGAAGATGAACGTTCACAAGCATTCTTATAAGCAGGGTATATGCTTGAAACTTTCCATAGACTTTGCTAGGATTTTCCTTCGGGCTGCGGTTAAACAATTTTAAGATTAGAGATAAATAAGAGCTAATCATGTTAAGGACAACTACTAGGATTTTATCAGAACCCTTAGCATTCTTAGGGCAAAGGACTTTGTCAAATCTGGTGGCCTCGCAGGTTGTGATAGTGATGATTCTAAGTTTTTACTCTGTAGGGATCGAAGAGGGGATAGTCCATGTCATCTAAGGTGGAGTTAAAGGCAAAATTTCTTGCGAAGAGTTGTGCCTTATCTGGCGAATATGAGATAATATCCAGTCCATTTATGAGTGTAAAGACTTATGTTGTGCCATTCAGAATTTGGTTAGAAATTCTCTGGAGATTGTCCGAAGTTCTGATGCATAGTTGCACTTTGCATTTACTAGAACTTTCTGGCAGTGATTTTGGGAATTATTAATGCGTTAAGTGTTCTATTATACCGTTTTCTGTGATAGCTATTATAACAGTGTTTACGGTGAGCTATAATTATAGCACGTTCTGGCTGGAACTAAAATTGGTTATTCCATTTTTGTTAGCATTTTTCATAGGGCATAAAAGTTACCATGCCAAAAGATTCTTAATATACATTAATTTTACAAAAGCAGAATAAAATTATAAAAATAAATTGAAATAACCGATCGTCTGTACAATTCGAAACTGTTGTTCCCTTTATAATGTAAAATGACGAAGGCTTTCTATTCAAATAAATTCTGACATTTAATGTATTCTTTTGTTTGTACCGGTATTTTGGGAAAAATCCAGATTGTGCAAGTTAAAATGTTTAAGAGAATTTATCTGTTCGATATGTGATCCTAAAGCCTGTCTTTCGAGAAATCAAATTACAAGCAAAATGGAACAACATTGAATGAAGAGTATTTCTCATTTCTCTTCTCCAACAAGTTTAGTGCATTCATAATTGGAAGAAAAATTATGATATTTCAACATATATTCAAATTTTCAGATATAAAATTATATTTACATCTCTTGTTCAAAAATTTACAGCAACTTCATTGTAACAGAGTCATATAATATAAACTATTTTGCAGTGTGAATACATGTTCAGTCAATGTTGCTTTCACAAAATACATATATACTGATATTAGAATATAGTTTTGTATTATTCACTTATGATGATGATACGTTTTTAGGTTAATTGTGAAGTTACTATTATAAACCTGATTTTTTTAAACCTTCTAATTTTATAAGACATTAGCTAGTATCAGGAGCACGATCCTCATGGGCTTCTCTTGCATATTCTGGACTTGATGATCAAAATTCTAAGCCTATTAAATAGCAATGAAGAGAACAGACCTAACTGTCGTAAATAAAGAAAATACAATCCCTCAGATTGTACGTTCTTCTCAACCAGATCACTAATAGAAAACGAAAAAAATAAAAGTTAGATCACACCGGATAAATATAACAATTTTGTAATCCACTGCAAAATGTCTTGAATTATTGCAAATCTGAGTATAATTTGACGGCACTTAAATTAAATTATTGTTGAAATCGACAAGAAATGTGCTGCGTTTTGATATTTTTAAATGCTGTCAAATCGACCAGGTATACAGGTCTTATATTTCATTAATATATTAAGGTAAAATTATGAAATACACACACAAACACACACACACACACACACATATATATATATATGCGTGTGTGCCTGTGTGTTTATGTGCGCGCCTGTACCATTAAAGTATTCAAAAATAAATACACCCCTGTAAAATTTGTTAAATGTAGCTGTAATTAAACTGTGAACAAAATCAAAATATTTTAACAATTATCTATCACTTCCGTTTTTTTTAAGCACTGATCAACTATAACCAACCTTTTTAGGCCTATTTTTAACATGATATCTATAGACATAAACAGTTATCATTACATTTTCGATTATTGAAAAATTCGTATTTTCTTTAAATTTCAAGTTCGAGTCTACTTATTTTTATGTATTTTTATTTTACTTTTTTAGCCTTTTGATTCATAGCGAAGAGACAAAAATTCTTATATCATCCGGCATCTTCGATTATTATGCAAGGAATTATGTCTCTCCAATTTGTGAGGAAATGATAGGCGATTAGTTTTGTTGGCTCTTTTCAACCGTCTACTAAGAGTATATTGACTGTCTACAAATAGTCACTTTAAAAATATAGCTGTCTTCATATTTTCTTTATTCTTTGTGGATTTGGACAATCTTAGTTCATGAATCGGGCCACAGGCCTTATCTTTATGAGACTGGTAATTGAAGAGCTTTTGCCGTTCTCAGGAAATGGGAGAGCCAATGTCCAGACCCCTATCGGGCACCTTTCCAGAAGCCTTAAATCACTTTCAAAGATCCCCGAATAACAATTACGACAATGTCTTGGCACATACACATACATTTCTTGGCAATGTATGTGACTGCATTCAGTCCAAAATCACGGATTCTATTACGCTTTATACGGTACAAGTTTAAAAAGAGTGTCAAGAATGGATAGAGACCATGTTCTCAGCGAGAAATCCTTGTTGGTTCTTGTATTTTTTTATAAGCACTGCACACGTGTTAGCACACCCAACTCGGCATATTCATTCACCTTATCTTTCAGTTTACGTGTCAAAGCAAGACACATGTTTAATTATAGTTTTTTCTTATTTTCGAGTAGATTATTTCAATATTTTGCTTGAGTTTCTGAAAAAGGAATAAATTAATGTTTATAGTCACTTCAGACGAGATTAGGCAGTCGTTTTAGATTTCAGTGAACACGCCAATTTGTCTTCTAACACTTACACTACAAATAATGAAAATGTTTTGACATGATCATCGCTGACAAAGCTAGAAAAATATCGATGCAGCAGTGGCATATTTCTTCATTATAATAATATATTTGAGTCTGTTTTACAAAACGTAAAAGGAATTAGTAAACATTTAAAATAAAAATATTTTGTAACATAAGGAGAATAATGATTCTCAAACAGCTGCATATTAATCAGAAATATCGCAAAAAATAAAAATCGTTTATGCGAATGTAGATATCTTATTAAGTCATTAGGAACTAATCAGAATTCTCTTTGCACCGATATACTTCCGCTTGCTCAAAGCTAATAGTTGTGTTCAGCCTAATCAATGATATGAATTTCGAGGTCAAATACTAAATGTTCTTACTGGCTTCGGACATTTGCTTTAGCTGGTTTATCAGTGGGAGGGATCACTGTAGATCGTAGATATAATGGGTCTGACAGATATGTTGTGTTTATGTATCCTGGGCAAGCAAACGTCTTAACTCCGTAGCGAGGCACCATCAACACACATTAAACACACTAGTGACCCAATATATATGATAATCCATGGGATAAGAAACAAACATGGAAAACAATTCTAGCGTTAATATCAAATTATCATACATCAATGTAATTATTACAAAATGCTTCAAACTATTAAGAAATCAACTCAGATAATCAAAAGAAAAAACTTACTCGACAGTCGATAAAATTATACAGCAGTAGACCTAACTTTTGTTTGGCCATCTAAACGCATCGTATCTAAAAACCCCACTTACCTCAGATACATAAATGACATCTTTCTAATATATTCTCTCGCTGAAAATCTATTAAATATCATAAAGAGACTTAAAGAATTCATACCATCGAATTCTCACATGAACATGAAACAGAAAAAAAAGTCGACAAACTACTAATAAGAAACAACAAATTAGATTTTAACATTTCAGGCAAACCTACAAACAAAATTGAATATTCAGTTTCTATTAACATCACAATCATATTGAAACCACCACTAAGTCTAAATTCATTGAAAAAAAAACCTACACACATCATTTCATCCTCAACAGTAGAAAACCAGTATATAATGTCTACAAATTCAAAAGCTTAGGTATTACCATCGACAATATAGGAAGTTCCGAAAACAAAAAAACAACATTCAAAATCCTACCCTTAAAACTATGAAACCTATGAACAAAATTTGAAAATAAAGTATTAATTCCCAATACTACGATCTTTATAATCATCTCCAAGAAAACCAGATATATATTTAGGAAATAATTTTCCAACATTACATATGATGCCAGAATATACGACATAGAAGAGTAGGCTACATTGGCGAAACATCTAGAAATCTGAAAGCCTTTATCTGCCAACTTTTAAATTCGATCGTATTGCACAGAATCGAAACAAGTCTTAAAATTGATTTTCTACATGCCACCCTAAGAAGAAACTAACATAATTCATAACACAG
The DNA here is from genome assembly GCA_037127315.1 of Ascarosepion bandense. NCBI lineage: Eukaryota > Metazoa > Mollusca > Cephalopoda > Sepiida > Sepiidae > Ascarosepion > Ascarosepion bandense. The sequence continues at coordinate 5,624,624 of JBBBDQ010000191.1, forward strand.
GAAATACATAGCGGGAGATCTGATAAATATTTTTTATTTAAAACACAGGTTAGAAACTTTTATTATATCAGCAAACCTTTATGAAATCCATACTTAAAGAATCTAAGATATGACTACTTACAGCATAACCCCGTATAACTTAAATTACTTTACACTTAAAAACGCATCCAAAAATCAACATACGAATAGCCACCAAACATAAATTTTTAAAAATCCTAAGATTCGCTCCAATGCACAAAAACGATTGCACAATATCATCAGAAACCGGCATAAAACTAAAATTATGATGCCACATTAATTATACACACAAACGTTACTTAAAATATATATATATATATATATATATATATATATATATATATAATATTTCATTTTCTGATGATTCTTTAATAAGGATGAAACATGTTAAATCTATAAAAGTTTGCTATTTGTAAATTATCCTATCAATCAGTGTGAATGACTTGGAATTCGACTGCCATGTTTTAACTACTAAACATTGTATTGCGCTCCATTTTTCAGTTGGCGTATGAAATACTGTATATGATGATAAAATATTTGAAGAAACTCTCCAAAGTTCAATCCATACTTGATGGGGGTATATATATATATATATATATATATATATATATATATATATATATATGTGTGTGTGTGTGTGTGTGTGTAAGCGCGCAGTCCTGAAGGACGAAACAATTCACAAGTAAACTTTTTCCACTTCGTTATATATGTGTGCGTGTATGTGTGTTTATAAGACGTTCATCTTGTAAGTGTTTGCTGAGATGCTCGGAAGAAATTTTAAATAAGCATTAATTCAAATCTGTATACACACTTTTTAAAAAATATGTTTTCACTTATTTAATTTTCATCTATAATTAAATATTCGTATATATTAGAACGTGTCTACTGTATATGAGATTTTATTTTAGAAACCGAAATCTACCTTTAATATAACAGAATTAGGAGACAAATTAAAAAGTAAATTTTACTTATCATTGAAAAAATGTGTAGACCACATAAACATCTGTTAGATTACCATCTTGAGAGAATCATCTTATTTTTCAAGTTAATACATGCTCTTATGTCTGTTAACTATTCAACTGTTTCCATTTTTACATAAATTAGAGATTTTTTTTTTGTTTTCCCGAGATCTTTATTTGAATATTGTATTTTTCCTTTAAGACCTCTTTCAGTTGGATTAATATCTGGAGAAACTGGATCATTCTGTCAATGTCGTATCGTTGGCAAGATGAAGAATTTTTGGAAAATCTGAAATCTTGCATAGATATACATTTATCTTAAGGATACTTGACTCTGACTTCTACCAAGAACTTAAAACGATTCGCTACATTTATCTAGATACAATCACTAAATCTGAGAGAACCTATTCAAAAAGCCTATAGCCTAGTAATGTAGCTCTCAACATTAAAAGTTAATGGTCAGACACCAGTCTTTATGTAATTCGTCCGGCTTACATGTTATTCGTTATATTTACTTACAAATTTTAGTTTCTTTTCATATTCTCTGCCAATATTTTTTCATATTTGCATCTCTAATTTTTATATTCACGGCACAATATTCTTCAAAACCTTTTCTTGTTGATTTTTTCTTGCTGATAATCTGATATTCTCATTTTGGATGACACTTCATAAGTGTTTATACACTTCACAGGTACCTCTCCCTAGTAAGACCCCCAAAAGAAAAGGACATGACTAAGGACAGTGTCTACGCCATTCCATGTAGCTGTGGAAAGAAATATAAAGGAGAAACAAGCTGCCCTCTTAAGGTAAGACTACAAGAACATTGTAAGTCCTTTAACACGAGGGGAGATAGAAAAATCAGGTGTAGCTGACCACATATGGAGGGAGAAAGGGAATCACCGCCCCCTATGGGATGAAGTTGAAATAATAGATAGAGAACGCCACTGGAAACTGTGTAAACTTAAGGAATCAGCATATATGCTAAGCTACAAAAATCTCCTAAGCCGACCAAGCATAGAGATGAATACAATATGAAAACCAGTAATACGGAGGGCCAGAGAAAATCATAAGTGTCAAAATTGCAATATCTAGTAAAAAAAATATTAGAGAGAACTATTAACATAAAAAATATTAGAGAAAACCATGTTTTTCAAAAAATTGCAGTAGGAACATTATTATTATTATTATTATTATTATTATTATTATTATTATTATTATTATTATTAATAATAATAATAATAATAATAATATTAATAATAATAATGAATAGAATGGTAGAAAAAACGCATTGTATCTGTCAACATAAATATAGTAAGTGTGTCACTCTTAACATCAGTATAAATCATTGTCATATGAACAAATTATATATGTTTCGTAATAGAGAGGTGCGAGAGGATTAATAATTTTAGGTTAGGATGAGACATTCAATCACCTAATAAACGAATAAGCTCAAGAACAATCTAATAATAGGCATGGCAGAGTATGAAATGTAATCAACTCGAAAGTGTGAAAACAACTAAATATTGAAAATTAGAACAATTCTTTAATGAACAAACCAATTTTTTTCATACAAAAAAAAAGAAGGTAAAATAGCTAATACTTAAATTCAAACGCAATATCCTATCCAGACCAGAATACCGGATTCGATATTACGGGAAAAAAAAGTAAAAGAAAAAGAAATCATGTCAAATAGACGATTTAACAATTCCGGCAAAAGGCAGTAAGATTCTAAAAGCAAGCCAAATATTCGAAGCTAAAAAGACAGTTGACAAAGATTAACAATGTAATTGTGTTAATATTTCTAGTCATTATTCTAGTAGCCTGACAAATAGGTTCCATGAAATTAGAAATCAGCGAGAAGACTGAAAACATCTAGAGAACAGTATTGCGAAAATCAAGGAGAATAATATGGCAAGTCCCGAAGTTTTGAAAAAACTTGCTCTCATTTAAAATGCAGGGAAACCATCAACTATTACTGAAAACCAGATATATTTTGTAAAACTGACTACTACAAGGTTGATTGCAGTATTGCTTTCAGTTTTAAATTGAAATTAGCATCCAGATGAACATCGATCTTTAACCTGCGATTGCTGACATAACTAAGGTAACTGCTATATGAGGAAATGTTCAAATTCTATATATATATTGCATTTTATCTTCCTTTTAATATTTATATCTTTTATCTGTTCCATTTCATTTGCTCTTTTTCATAAAAGTTTTCCTTGTTACCCTATCAGCTGTTTGTGTTTTTATTAAGCAATAAATGTATCACTAAATTAGAATTAGAACACATTTGCACATTTGAAAATTAATTTTAAAGGTTCTTTCATAAGATTTATTATTGTTCTCATAACTTTCCATAAATTGAAGAAAAACTTAAGATTATTGTATAGTTATATACTTGTTAGCATGAGTGCGTTTATTGGACTTTTGTTCAAATAAACAAAAACTAATTTGCATCGTAAAAAATAGCAGAAGTTATCGTCAAGAATAATATCTGTAAATATAATTCTTAATATGTGAATTATTGAGCCAAGAAAAAAAAATATTACGATAATGTGAACAATTTTGAAGTGTTCAAACAGTTTCTTTTCTCATTTAAATTCAGTGCAAAATAACTGGATCAGCACTTTAATTTTCATTAAATGGGACAGCAGATAAAACCGTTTGTTTCTCTAGCTGTAAGTAAAATGATGTATTCTAAAAATTCTGTCAGACGACATTTGTTTTTCCGCACCTTATTGTATAATATATATATATATATATATATATATATATATATATATATATATATCAGAATTTTGCGAAAGAGCCTTTGGGTTAACCCAAAAATTTCTCAGCCAATTTAACGTTTACTGAAATTGCCATATTTATACTCTCTGCTTGCATTGTCACATCCTTCAAGTTCAAATTTTGTCATTCATTGGAGATTACTTCGAATCTTTTTCTTCCTATACAAATATTTAAGTCTTTTATCAATACTTTTCTTTTAGTACTTATTACATTTATCTTATTCTATTGTCTTATGTATCACTTACCTTATTAATTTGGTTGTAGATGCGTACACACACAAAAGCATACAAAGATAGATAGATAGATAGATACATACATACATACATACATACATACATACTATATAAATTGATTGTACGTCTTTGATAAGTTCCATGTACCCATGGAGATGGTGATATCTAATTGAAGACGAAGAGTAGGAAAATTTCATTTTTTTGAAATTATATCAAAATATAACAAACCAATCGTGAATCGGAAATGAAATCGACAGAAATATTTCAGTAGATAATTTGCTTTTTGTTATTGGTTATTTCGTCTTTGGATCTTATAACTAAAGTGGCTAAAACAGTACCAATTTCTCGTATCAGTGGCGGCTTGGTGATAGGTGCATGTACTGGAAGGTAGTATTTATACACAAGTGCAAGTGATTGATGAAAACAGACTGCGTTTTTATATTTTTTAGTAGATTCTTATTATTTAATTTAATTTTAGAAACTGGTGAACTATCTGAGAATGACAACTACATGAGACATTCCCCTAGTCTTGCTCACTCTTTAGAAAGTACAAATTGAATAAATGAGACAAAACAAAAAAGACCTGAGATAAATCTAAAAGAAAATTAACTCAAGAAAATGAAAAAAAACAAACAAAATAGCCGCCTGATCATACTTTTGTTATAGTCTTAGAGCTTTTATGTTTTCTGTCGTTATTTTTTCTATGAGCTATAGCTGCTCAATGGAAATTTCTTGATATGTGTAATGAGGTTTTAATAAAATTGAAGGCATTTATTTGGCAGCTTGTGATCTGCAGGGTGGGAAGTGATATACGGTGCAACTGAAATGATCAAAACTTGGAGATGATCTGCTGATTTATCGTTAAATGCTTCAGAGGCGTCGAAACATGAACATTTTGAAGACTAAAAGCTTATCTCCACCATCAGGTCATCCATATCACAATTACCTTACACACTAAGAGCACGAAACAATGATCAATTTTTTTTCTAGTTAACGATAATATCAACGTATATCAGAATATTCATGTGAATACGAACAACATCTATATGTTGAGATATTTTGGTGTGTATTTAACTCATCTGCATACGGTTTGTATGCAACAAGAACACAATCTAATAATTATTAACATCCATGTTTATTTTCAGAAAGGCTTCTTTGTTCGATCGAGTATTTTCAGCAGCCACTGGGCGCTAAATATATTTGTACGTAGAGAGCATAATATGAAAGAGAGAAATGGCAAGAAACAACAGTGCATGAGTAACTGTCAGCTTCAGGCCTAAGCAAATTAAACAAAATATACACTAAAATATAGCTAGCGTTGCTCCGAAGACGCTACACCACATAAAGACAGATGCAACAAAAACACCAACAGCATGCACATCACACAACTAATTATGATTCTTTGCTAACTGCCTGCAAATATGAAAATAAAGGAAAATACGGTAAGATCGAAAGGAAAACTTATATATATCTATATATATATATATATATATATATATATATAGAGAGAGAGAGAGAGAGAGAGAGAGTCGCCGACTGACGCCATTTCGGTCGGGTTTCAATCCTGGGTAAAAAAGTAATCGGAGTCTAACCGTACTGATGAGCTGTGATACGGCGAAACAGATCTGTCTGCGGATGACAATATATATATATATATATTAGTTTTCCTTTCAATCTCACCGTATTTATATATATATATATATATATATATATATATATATATAGTGTATGGTTAGGTCTCAAAGGTTGTTACAATGCGTTTAGTTAAATAAAGGAGGGTAAAGAAGTTGTTAGGCAATACCTATTTATTATAGAAAAATATTTCGAGATCAAAATCTCATCTTCAGAATAGTAGGAGAACTTGTGTTTGAGTGAGTTTGTGCTTTTCAACGAACACTCGAACACAAGCTCCTTTACCATTCTGAAGATGAGAATTTGATCTCGAAATATTAATGTATAATAAATAGTCAATACATAACAACTTATTTACCTTCCTTTATTTTACTAAACACATTGTGACAGCCTTCAAGACCTAACCGTACACCTAATATACACAATACTTCAATAAATTACAAAACTTTCATATATATATATATATATATATATATATATATATATATATATATCACAATGTCCCTTAAAACAGAGAAGCTACTCGCAAAACATCATTTAGCAACACCAACGGCGCTAACAGGACGATCCTCTCAAGTGCTACATGCCAATTGAAATGCTCAAAATCAAACACACAGAAATATGTAAAAATCTTCTGGCTAACGAGTCAACATGATGCAACCTTTCCCTAGAGTAAAAATAATCATGACTATTTTTTTACATCAAGTTAAAGAAACGAACTTAAAGAAAAATTCTAGTGTATATATACAAATGCAGACAAAAAATAAATTCCCGATGAGTTCACTGAAACTATATTTTGACCAGAAAGACTAAATAAAACCCTAACAAATAAAAAATAAAAAATAAAAGATCAATTTCAAATATCATAACTTAAAACTAAAGAAATTTATGAAGAAAATATACAAAACACGAATGAATATATGAATGAAATATAAGAATATGAATGAAATATAAGAATTAATAAATTACTTAAAAAAATAAATATAGAGAAAATTAAAAATTAAGAGAACATGCCAAAAATAACCCAACGCAATAACCTGACAAAAATAAGTCATGTACTAGTTTCTGGTTTTCCACTCTTCTTTCATTCATCCAGTGACCTATACATTGTGTCCGCTGAAGGAGCTGTGGAACTCTGTAGATTACATTGAGGCGGGAATGTGACAAACATCATGCACTTTTGATTTTTCTGTCGAGATGTATAACAGCTCTATCTCTGATATAGAGCGTACCCATATAAATAGACTAAATCTTAAACAATATATAATACATAAAACTCAATATTCACTTTTATCTAATCTTCAGCGGTTTTGATAGTAATAGTGAATTGTTTTCAGAAAGACATTTTCTGGATCAACGTCATGAATTGCAAAACACAATCTTTGTTATTGTCATGTGTGTGTGCGTGTGTATACAAGACAACAAAACAGCACAACGTGACTAAGTTCAAACGGTTACTTATTTTCTTTTCTGACGATAGCGTTGCAAGAATTTCCATCTAACGATTTGGAGCTAGTTTCTATTTACGGTTTTCTTAGTGCTGTCTTGGCCTATTTCCTAAGGGCTTGGAATACTGTGGGTTATTACCTCACTACGTGAATATTTTCTTTTCTATTTATGCTTCATCTCTTTTTTTTGCTTCATTATAATTGTTATTTCTTTTGTTTCAAGATTTTTCCATTTAACAGTTTTTGTTTTGTATTTTAAAGCTTTACCAATAATCTGTTTGGCCTTAGTTTGATATATGTGTTTCTGTGTGTGTGCGCGTGCGCATAAATACATCCACAAATGTCCCAGAGGAACATATAAAAGCATAATTGTTTTTATTATTTCATTATACATACCAAAAAACATCACAAATCTTGTCACTTCATATAATAACAATCTGATTTTTGTATTGCAGGTGATTATTATGTTTTCAGCAAATAAATAATCTTTACTATTATTAATATGCCGATCATTGTATAGAAATACCATGTTTCCTTGTATTTTTAGATAATCTTTTACCCAAAACATTATTTCAAATTTTGATCTCTAAGGCAATGAGTTCTAAACTAATATATTTTACCTGTCCTCTTGTATGGCAGTGAGTGCTGAACGATTCCAGAGATGAAGAGTAGAAACGAAGCAACAGAAATGTGGTTCTACAGAATGATACTGAGGATAACGTGGACCGAAAATGGGAATAGCGGTGAAGTTCTAGAGAAAATGGAAACTAATACATAACATCAGGAAGTGACAGTTGCGGTTTCTAGAGCATATAATGAAAAAGGTGGGTTTGGAAAATCTGATACTCAGAGGACAGATAGAGGGCAAGTGGAAAAGAGAAAAACAACACATTAATTAGTTAGCCTAAGTAAAGTAATGGTAGAAAGGGATTAAGAGAAATAACAGATAAACAAAATTTATTAAGAGCTACAAGGGACTGAAAGGTGCGGAGGGCTATGATCGTCTACATTCTGAGGAGATAAAGTAGAAGAATTTAATTGTTTTTTTAATTATTTCAGGAGTAACTCGTTTTGTATTCATTCGTATACTTTCATTAACCTCAGCAGATTTCATTAAAAAATTTAGACTACCTCTTTCACACTGAAATTCAACAAACTATACCACCACCCTGTGTGTGTGCGTATTTGTGTGTGTGAGAGAAAGTGGGATATGGTTTGTGAATAATCATGTCGGCACTTAATAAAATACACACATATTTTCCCCAAAAGAATTCTCAATTATTCAGGTAGATGTAAATAAATATACTAATTAATTATATAAAACAGAGTATCTACTCAAGTACGAAAATCTATTAAAAATAATGTTTAAACAAATAAATGGAAAATATTTGTGTATATACTTCGTATAAAAAGATATATTTAATATACTATATATACACAGATATAAACATAAATTTACGAGTAAAAACAGTCTAAGCTAGTTAAAAATAAACGTTCTGTAGTATATTATTTTCTAAATATTTTTCCTGTTTATACTTCCTGGCTGTTCCCCAAAATGAAGAATATATTCTACACTGTTGAGTTCTAGAAGTCACAAACCAATAAAATATACATATATATATATATATATATATATATATATATATATATATATATACAAAGTATTTATATATTTGACATTATGTAAATTAGTATTAGTATTTCCTCAATATTCAAAACTAATTTCAAGGTACTTTTCGAATAATTACATGACACATTAATCGTTAAAGTAGCTTTCGAAATCAGATATACGGATACTTATAACATATAAATAAAAATGTGTCTGTGTGTGCGAGCTACATTTAACAAAAGTTAAATATTATGGTGTGTCTGTGTGTGCTTAACTGCATACCAGTTTTGTGAAGTCGGCACACACACACACACACACACACACACATATATATATATATACATATATATATATAAATCCTATTGTCGGTGAAATCATTTAGATGAGTAAACAAATATTTTCAATACGATTCTTTCATGCCTAATATATCACATTTGTGAAGAAATATAAAACGTTATTTTTTTAATGCAGATGTCATGAATGTGGTGGTTAAGAAAAATAGTTGCACATATAAATATTCATACACCAAAATGAGACCATATATATATATATATATATATATATATATATATGTGTGTGTGTGTGTGTGAGAGAGAGAGAGAGAGAGAGAGAGAAAATTATACGTTTTACATATATAATTTAGTCAATTTCATTTAGTCCGTTTTAATCTATTTTGCTAACAGCCCCACATTATACAAGAGACCAACTCAAATTAAAAATGAAAGAAAACAGTTTCCTAAGATGATAAGTGCATTAATCGCTAGACCATCTAATGTAAATGTACGTCCAGGTTCTTATATTTGATTTTTATTGGCAGTTATTTTATTATTTATGTTGTCACATTTTGGGATAAATTTTTAAAAAGTGATAAAACCCCCAAAAAATAAAAAAATAAAAAAGAAGCTAAATAAAACTGACTAGATTGTATACACAAATACATAATAAAGAAATATTTAAATTAAAAATTTTAATTTTAATGTTCACTCCCCTCCATCCCCTCCATGAGCATTTACATCAACATAAACCTCACTTGAGCTTGATTAAAGTCGGAATGTACGAAAGGCGTCAAGCTAAAAAAATAAATAAATAAATATATGTGTGTGTATGTGCGTGTGCTTGTAGGTATATGTGTGCGCGCACACACACACACACACACACACATATATATATATATATAAATCAGTGTGTCTATATGTGCGTGCATATATATATTTATGTGTATATATGTGTATATACATATGCATATATATATTTGTGTGTGTATGTGTGCATGTTTGGGTATATGTGTATATATTTGTGTGCGTGTGTGCTTCTGTTTCCTACAAAATTGTTTTCAAAAATTTTAAGTATTTCGTATTTGTTAAATATCTAGCATTTTCCTCATATTTTTCATATTAAAGTTGTATAAAAGGATTTAACTGGATTGTTTCCTTTGGGTACATCTTTATTCCATTCTTTTACTGATTACATTCATTTTTAGTAAAATACTGAATAGTTACCTCCCTTTTAAAATACAGTACAGGACGCGTTGGTTAAATTGTCGCTATTTTATTTTATTTTATTTTATTATTTTTTTTTTTTCAATCGTATCACTCCGAGCAAGGCGGTAACGCCACTGAAGCGCAGGGGGCTACGTAAGAGTGAAAAGATTGGAAAAGAGAAAGCCGACAACCACATCCTAAACAGGGAACAAGGGATGAGCCTCTTCACCTGTTCAATAGACGTGCGTGGAGTGTGAACCGGGCGATAGATAGATCTATCTACTCCAATTGAAAAATAAATAAATAAATAAATAAAGAAGTGAAAAGATTGGAAAAGAGAAAACCGGAAACCGCATCCTAAACAGGGAAAAAGGGATGAGCCTCTACACCTGTTCAATAGACATGGGTGGAGTGTGAACCGGGCGATAGATTAGTCTATCTACTCCAATTGAAAAAAATAAATAAATAAAAGAGTGAAAAGATTGGAAAAGAGAAAGCCGGAAACCACATCCTTAACAGGGAACAAGGGATGAGCCTCTTCATCTGTTCAATAGATGTGGGTGGAGCGTGGATCGGGCGATAGTTTGATCTATCTACTCCAATTAAAATAGTTACAGGTGGTGAGTTAACTAAGTTAAAACTAACTCAAGTCCAATCAAAAAATTTCTTAAAAATAAATAAATACAAAATCATTACTTACCTTTACTAAAATTTCAAATAAATCTAACCAACCAGACGAAACATGCTTCATTATTTTATTTTATTATTTTTTATTTCGCGCAAAAGCGTTGTTAGTTTTTGATTTTGTCGATTGTAGAGTATAATAGGTGGGCATCGTCTGTGGGAAAAAGAGCACAATGACAAAATTCACTTTGCCAGAAACTTGGAAAATGTAATTTAGTCTTGGATATCATTCCTGCCAGAAGCTTCAAGAGGAACATTTGAGTGTTTGGGTGCTAATTTGAGAAATGTGCGGAGGATTCGGAAAGAATTGGGTGAGTCTAATGGTGATTACGAATGTACGACAGCTAGGAAAACTCACTGTGACTCTTCTAAAAGGCTTTCATAAAATTCCTTGAGATGATAGTGCTGCCCTAGATCCAAAAGATGGCTGCTGAAGAGCCTCTCTCTGGCATCAGAACTCCGCACTATGCTGCACAAGAAGTAGAGATATAGTCACGGTTGTCAGAGTATTTCTGCGACCCCAATACCTTATACATCTGACCAGCTAACTTGCCAGGCTAGAACTCTTTTCATTATAATGGGTTAGGCACAGTGGAGCGAAAGACGAAAAAACTTCTTGTAACACCAAAAATGAACTGAAGACAAAGATTATGGGAGCTTACAACAACTTTAACAAGGTGACTGTCCGGAAGAGTTGCAGAAAATTCCGGAGTCGTTTGGAAGTCGTGGTTCAAGTCAATGGATATTTTACTGAATAAATTTATTTTTTAGTATTTCAAGATATTGTTGTGCAATTTTGTATATATATATATATATATATATATATATATATATATATATATATATATATATATATATATAAAAACTGTTTAAAAACAGTTTCCACTTCTGCGATTTATGCGTTACCTATGGCTTAAAGAGTAGCGACTCCGACTGACACCAAATTGGTCGCGTTTCGATCTCGACTAGTGGATGTATCTATCCACACTGATGAGCTGTGATTCAACGAAATAGATTTGTATGTAGATGATTAATATATATATATATATATATATATATATATATATATATATATACTGTAATGGTTGTTACAATGTTTTTAAATTCATAGTATCACTACACAAAAATTTTTCATGTTTCGAAGCCAGCCCATTATGTTTTGGGCTTCTTCCTCGGGTGATTTTTTAGAAATGCGAATTATCTAGTTGAAAACCAGTTTATTTGTGTTGGATTTGTTATTTTTGAGTGTTTGAGGGGTTGGTCTGTATTTTGAGTTGTGTTGACCTTTTTAAGGTCTTAGGGTTAAGTGTTTGTTTTTGGTAGAGTTCAGGATAGGTTAATCTATTAATCTTGAGAGGGCTGATGCTGCTGGCGCCTTGCCTTGCATGTTGTTATTTGGTTTAGGGGTTGCTAGGTGTTCTCTTGTTTTGGGGTTGGTTTCTCCTTAGTTTAATGCATGTTATTTTGTATTGGGGTCTGTGCTTTTTTTGTTTTTTTTATTTTTTTGTTTTTTATAAAATATATTTTTATAAAATATATCTTTCATATAAAAATATTTTCTAATATTCCATAATATTTAAACTATTTTATAATGTTATAAAATATAATATTTTATAATATTTAAGAAATATATTTCTTTTATAAAATCTATCCTTTATACAACAAATTTTATAAGTATAAAATATATTTTTTTATTTATTTATCTACTATTCTGCATTATTTTTTGTTGGTATTGTATAGGGTTTGTTTTCTTTTTCTGTTTATTTGTAGGGTTGGTTGTGTGTTTTTTGTGTTTTTTTTTTTTGGGGGGGGGGGTTCTGGTTGGGTATTTTTTTTGTTTACTTAAATTTAAGCGAGAAATATTTGCGATGTTTGCATATTAGTGCTAATTCGTCTCTAAATCGTTGCTGTTAGGGTACTGGAGAATGTGTAGTTTTTCACTTAGACATAAAGGGCAGATGTCATTAAGTGAGTTTCAAGTTCTAGTTTTCTCTAGGATGTTCCAGTTTAATTTGGGTTTCTGTTTTGAATCCTTTAGCTTCCAAAAGTATGTGGAAAGGGATGTTTGGTTTCGGTATAAGTTGTTTTTAAATGAGGTGCAAGTACCAGCGCTGCTTAAAAGTATTCTTAGTTGATCTGATATACACTTTATTTATAGTTGGATTTTTGATGGATGTTATGTTGCATTGATAGACTATTGAGTTTGTTTTGCATTTATTTTGTAGTGAGCATTTGCTAGGGTTTCTACAATTACACATGTTTTCGTTGTTGGGTTTGGTTGTGTTTTTGTATATATATATATATATATATATATATATATATATATATATATATATTAAAATGGGATATCAGTGTTTTGCGTAATTTATATGAACATTTATTCATCTATACCTGTCTATTTTAACATCTTTCGTTGGCTTATCCTAACATATAGAAGGTCATCGATTTTTTTTATTATATCTACTTTAGCTTGGATTTAAAACAAAAAATCATTTATTTGGACCTACACTTAAAAAGTTTATATATACGACTTAAAATAGCCATGTTTGCTGGTGTCTCAGTGAGAATAAGCTGACCAGGTTAACTTTTCAACACTATTCGCACATGTTTTAAGCGAATGTCTTCCAAATGAAGTACAATATCAATTGTCGAAAATAACTATTGCAGTTTAGTTTGTACTATATGCGTCACCACAAAAGTATAAGTCTTACATGTTATAGTGTATGTATTTGTATTCGCAAACTGCAGATATGTTCAAATATTCATTTATGTCAACCTACGAACATGAGCATCTACACACGCACACACACAAAATACATAATTACATCAGATATTTTCTAATTTTTGCGGTGGAAAAGTGCAAATTATTGTTCTGCGCTAAACAAAACCTGTATTCGGTTTCGATTTTAGGCCATAGAATAATAAAAATTGTTAGTCATTTTCGAAGGAAAATAGAAATAGCGAGCTGTTTTAAAAGATCTGGCTCAATATTTTTCTGAAATGATGTATTTTAACTATTTACACTATTTATACTGTTCCAACTGTTCCATCTGATGAAGGCCGCCGCGTACACCGGCCGAAATATCGTGAATATGAAAATGAAAATGAGAACAACAGTCTGAACAATGTAAACCGTGTAAATCTGGCATAAGTACATTATTTTACGTGAGCTAGATTGTGTTCAATGTTTGTTTTTAACCCCAACAAGGTGGTAATGCTACTGGTGTGCAGGTTGCTACATAAGAGAAAAACTTTAGATAGGAGGAGAGTAAAGAGACAGACAAACCAGTTACAGGGGTGTCTGAGAAAAGAGCAAGAGAAAAATGGGAATACAGGTGTAATGACAGTTGCAAAGGTAGAGAGAAAGGAAAAGACATACAGGCTGAAGTAGTAACAACTGGAGTTAAGTTGTTAAGAGATTGGCATTGACATTGCATTTAAATTCCTGGAAGATGTAACCATCAGGAAAGCAAGAATATGGCAGAGAGTTTCACAAGCGGGGAGTGCGAGAAAAGAAGCTGATGGAGAAGAATTGTGTCTGCAATTAAAATAAAATACCAAGCTACATTCTTAAATAGGATTGGAAATGATTGCAATGACCGGCATCAATTTCACTGTTAATATCTTCTGAGAAACATCATGTAAATAAAAAGATACAAAATGTCGACGAAAAGTGACGTACGTCTAGATTAATCAGTAAAGAGTAACTGAGATGAAACTGAAACGAATTGTGTTTGATATTATCTAATTCATATTATTATTATTTTTAGGGCGGCTATTAAGAATAATAATTAAGAAATAAATAAGGCAGGACACATATTTTAATTGATAATTCGTTGAAATATCTTCTGTTTTAATCAAATGGTATAAAATGTTACGGTGATTATTTTACAAAAGATATCTATATAAAAAAAAACCTCATCACTGATAACCTTATTAAAAAAGCACAATAAAATATTTTCATGATTTCTTTAAAATATACAAAATATATGAATTTAAAAATGAGTTTTAATATTAACTTCAAACACTTTCGTATACTTACAGAATGAATTTAGAACATTACGTCTTATGCGAGTAATTACAACAGCCATATATATATATATACATATATATATATATATATATATATATATAAGCAATCGGAGTCTAACCGTACTGATGAGATGTGATACAGTGAAACAGATATGTCTTAGGGTGACTATATATAATGAGGTCTTGATTAAAAAAACAACTTGAGTAATGTGATTCCGATTTATAAAAAAATTAAGGGAAACTTTTACGAAAATTGTACAGTTTCGAAATGTTATACTACTAATTTATAACCAGCCTCATACACAGTGGCGATTCTACAGGGGTCGCAGAAGGGGCCAAGAACCCCCGAACACCCTTGGTTGGGCTTTCCAATTTTATAAGCTTCAAAAACTTTTGAAACTGATCAGTCTCTGATTTTGATAAGATTAGAACTTCAGCACTTATCTCTGTGCGTATTTTACCACATAAAAAAAATTAAAAACAATAACGATAAAAATAAGTGAGATAAAAAAGATTGACTAAGTTAAACATCAAAATAAATTGCTTAAAAAAATTTAAATTTGCAAGTTGAGCCTTTTTGTATCTTTAACAATTTCATGAAAGCGGTAACTAACATTTTTTATATTTCTTTACTGCATATACTTCTTCCACATTTGTTTTTCTGAAAAAAAAACATCAGTTTGCAAGCAAATACATCACTGCCTAGTTTTCCAAATTGTCATTCATTTGTCTACTATAATTCTTTATATTACATATTTCAAAGTAATAATACTTATTCATATGATTAAGTTAAAAAAACACTATAAATACATCGAATTTTAAATTGATGTTGTGACGCATAGGTTTACTACAAACTATATTAAATCGAAATAAAATGCTTCCACAAAGAATAAAGTAGTGACAAAGTCTTGAATGTTGTAAATGATAAATTATCACGACTGTTGTTAATCTAAAAACAAAGCGACTGTTGGCTTTTATACTTGACTAGACATTCGACTGACAAAGAAGATAATGCCGATGGGAACTGAATCGATTTAATCTTTCGTAACAACACACAAATGTCTGAATACATCACCTTAGATTCTACTTTCAAGAATCCGGCCATAGATATAACGGAAAGAGAGGAATAAGAAATAATAAATAGGATACTACTGAAGACGGAAGCTGAAATATTCTTATTTCTTTCACAGCAAAATTGTATTAAAAATTCATTTTGCAACTTCTTCTCGCACGTCAGTTATTATATAAACTTAAATAAGAAGGGGTAAAATTAACAGCAAAGCAAGGGGATAAGCATTCAATAAAATCGTTTCCAATAGTTTCTCTTGTTCGACGAACTAGTCTCTGCTACTCAAAGCAGAGGGTCGCTACAAAAGAGATACTCCTTCAAATGAACCCTAATATATTATCACCGCAATGAATGGGTAACGGAGGCGGACCAAACAGCAAGTCGATCAGACAAAAAAAGAAAAAAAAAACAGAATTTTGTGCAGGCGGAAATAAGGAATTCAGTAAAACATAAGCATCGCCTTAGTTACCAGGCAAAAGGAATGGAAAATTCATCTCTTCTGTGAATGTTTTGTGAGCAATCGGCGGTCCTGCAATAGACATGAAATTCCCATTCAATATACGTTTGCGAAACAAATCAATTATATATATCTATATATATAAATATATGTATATATACAAACTATCGCCCGGTTCACACTCTACCCACGTCTATTGAGCAGATTTCCTGTTTAGGATGTAGTTTCCGGTTTTTCTCTTTTCCAATCTTTTCACTATTTTTTTTTTTTCAATTGGTGTAGATAGACTAAACTATTGCCTGGTTCACACTCCACCCACGTCTATTGGACAGGTGAAGAGGCTCATCCCTTGTTTCCTTTTTAGGATGTGGTTTCTGGTTTTTCTCTTTTCCAATCTTTTCACTCTTACTTAGCCCCCTGCGCATCAGTGGCGTTTTCGCCTTGCTTGGGGAGATATGATGATGATGATGATGATGATATATATATATATATATATATATAGGGGGAAACAGTAGACATCAATATTTCTTTCCATATAGTGCTTCCTACAGAACCAGATAGAAATGAATGCGAATTGTATTAGACAATTCCCATTTTAAGCAATATAACTAAGCTTACTTTAACGATATTAACGAATAGAGTTTTTATTAAGCCGGACATAGAACAGTGTCTATTATATCAAGTCAATGGTAAAAGATCTGATAATGTTAGGATCAGAATGATATAAGAGCATGTAATACTAACGCAGAAGAACTATACTAATGTTTTCATGAATTAGACAAAGCTTTTGACAAATGAATGTTATGAATAGTTAATTGAAACACTAGAAATATATTTTATTCTGGAAAAGACATTTGAGTAATCCGTAACTTTTACAGTTCGAATGCGTATAGCGAACATTTCAGTAAATGCAAAAAAAAAAGAAACAAGGAAACAAAATAGGAGAAGGTAAAAGACATTGATGTGTTTCCCTTCTGGAATTATTTCATCTGTACTTTGAGATGATACTAAGAGAACTAAATGACCTAACAAGATTTAGTAATGGCATAGATAATCTTAACATAAGATACGCGATTGACACTGGACTTGGGGAAAGACTTACGAAGATAGCATTTAGCAAAGGTTTTAAAGATATGTAAGAAGAAAGGATTAACCATTAAAAGTAAGAAACAAAATACATGATTGTCAACAAAAGAGACAGCTCATATCGACCTAAAAGCCAAGCAGGTATTGAAAACCGGGAAACCAGTGAGTAACCTATTTAAAGAGCTTGGTTGAATGGATGGCTAAACTAGGACAGATAAGGATGTTAAAGCAAAAACAGTGGAAGATCTACAATCGCCCAGGTCTTGAAAGACATGGTGCATAAAAGAATGTTGAGTGGTTAGAGAATGAGAGAGATGGAGAGGCACACAAACAAAGAAGTAGGTGACAATCAGCAGATATCGTTAACGTGATCGCAAATTGCTTTGGACCCTAAAATTATAGAAATAGATTTGTCAAAAGAAGAAAAAGAAATATATATCCATATTCATAAATTCAGTGCTTCATCCAAATGCATACAACGAATGAACTTAATTTTTTCAATTCGACTTAATAATTATTGAAACATTTTAAATACATTAAAACATAAATTATAGTGATAGATTGAATTTTGAACATGTCGTGTAGAAAGAAAAATCAAATTCATTCATTCAGTCACAAATATGCTGTAATCAAAAAATCTATTGAAGGTAATTATTCGTTTATTACTCTATTACCCCCACCCAATTGATACGCTGGATGAATAAAACAAACCGCTACACATATACGCAAAAAATCTATTTTCAATTATAAGAAATCTTACTCTGTTGAAATTTATGCGTGTATGATTCCTCATTTCCGCCGACATGTCGATAACTACAAAGATTTTCTACTTCCTTCCCCATCTGGATTTTATCTCAGAGACAAATGCTGTTCACTCTTCGCATATGATTATCTCTATATGTTTTCATTGGATACTAATACTGTAAGAAACTGTGTCAAGAGAACTCAAGTTAGGATTAAAGTTTTGCCTAATTGTATTAGCTGTCACAAGTTTTTAATTGTTGAAATAAATATTTTCTTAGAAAACTGCGTCATGCTTTTTCAGGTTTTGCACTTCTCCATGAATACATTTTGTTAGTAACGTTGAGTATTATAACATTATCATGGGCAATAAACCCAATACAATTATATAGCCACATAATACTATATTAAAACATGCCAAAACTTTCTACCTGTAACAAACTTTAATATAAACATACCAAAAAGATTCCACAAACCACTGCACACCGTTTAAATCCAAGTGCCTATTGGTTATAAATTAAAATTACCATGTGAAATACTTGACTAATGAGGTCGTTTACATATATCGTATGCATGCACAGGAGGGATCACCAAAATATATTTTTGCATACGAGAGTGGGGTCCGAGTCCAGGTACGTACTCATGAAATAAAATTATAGTGATTTTAAAAGTTAAAAATGCCATTTGCAGAAGAAAAAAACGTTTCAAGCTTAGGAAATTTATTCAGTTGTCAATGCTGTCCAGAATTCTTATTTTGAAATTAACAAAAATATGTCTGAGAAGCAACGTCCGCATCGTGGGTAGAAGCTCTAGAAAAAAGGAGTAAAGTCGTCGTAGAAATTGAAAGAAAACTTTATTGTGAAACAGAGAGACTTCCTGGCAAAGGTGTAGAAATAAAGAATATTAAGTTTTCAAAAGACAATAAAATAAAGCAGTGCAATCTGTTTTGCCTCAATATTTTGTGAAATAGAGGGAGTGGGTGAGCACAAAAGTACGTACACATGGAAAAGAGGTCCATTACAAAGTACGCATTCGATCAAAGGGGAAGTGATCAAAATATCCGAAATTCGTGCATACTTACTATGGGAATGATCCCAATACGAAAAAAATTGAACACTATATTTGTCAATACTACTTCCTGGAAAAATCTTATAAAAGTCCACATATTTCGAGCCTCAAAGTGAAGAAAATGCAACTTTCTTTAAGCTGAACACAAGAGAAGACGACTCCAGACGAACCATCTCTAGCAAGGACGACAAAGACGGCCAATGCATTTTTGTTAATGATGAAAATTTTGTCTCAAGCGCAGTAAAACCCCCAAAAATTAACTCAACTAAAGACTATTATTATACTTTTTAGCACTTTGTAATTCATGTACATGCGTTTGTAAATACAAATCAATACAAAAATAATTTTAAAAGTTTTATTCTAAATGTTTAGTATTAAGCTTTTCAATTTTCGATTTGTAAATATAGTCTTTACTTAATAAATTAATAACCAAAGACTAGAATAAACTTAAAAGATGCTTAAATCATTATAATTATAAAAGAAAAGAAAACAATCAATTTTTATAAATATTCATTATTCATCAATATTTTTTTTATTTCTTCAGAATATGATATCCTTATTTTATATTATTTATAAAATCAACTAAAAGTTTATCTAAATAAAAAATGGCGTAGTTATAATACATTTTTTATTTTGCTATTCGGAGCAGATTTTCGGAACTGTGGTTTCATAAAAGACAATAAATAATTGATTTACATTCCGCAAAGTGTCATGCATTTAATTGAAAACGAAATGGTAAACATACTGAATTTTTAAAAGTTTAAGGAAATTAATGAGAGGTGGGGACAAGCGATATAAATAATATATATTTTTACCAACATTTTCTAAAAATAATAATTGCATAAATAACTTCAATTATTTGTGAATAAGTTCTGAAAGTTTCATTAGAATTAGTCAATTAGTTGAATTTTGCAAAAATTTTCGAATCAATGTCACTTTCAACACCAAAAAAAAGACTTGCGTAATTTTACGCTTGACATAGTAGTAACCTCTAGTAAACACCTGGTCAATCGCTGATCGATAATCAAAAAAAGAAAGAAAAAAACAAAATTTCGAAAGTTTTAGAAATTTTTTTTAAATAATGGCAAAAAGCTTTGATCTTTCTCTTAAAATAACATGATGATAAAACTTTGTTTTTATCAAGCTTGAGCCTTTTTAACATCTTGTTATGCTGTTTTATGTTTTTGTTCTTTTTTGTTTGTTTTGTTTTTTAGCTCATAAGTGGATGTATCTAAATGATTTATTTAACAGGTATAAACATGATTGTTTTTAATTTTAATATTTTTTGTAATGTGGACTTTTTTATTTATTTAATATAAAAAAGAGGACGACTGAATTTCCGAAATTATAACCGAATTATTATCCCAAAATCTTTTGCACATGAAACAAAATATTAGTTTTATCAATTGAATCAAATTTCTATTTATCCAGATCTTGAGGTATGATACTTTTCTTTTATATACCGCGTATCTTTAGGACGTGGTCACACAGGACTCTCCACAAGTCTTGCATTTCTTGCATCAGTTGATGTACTATAAATTAGAATATACAATTTTAACATCTTTTTTGTTGTGAACGACATGAATTTTGAAATTCTTGCAAAAATCGATTAGTCGAATTATGATGAAACTTTCAAGACTTATTCCCAAATGAATGAAATTATTTCCTAAGTGTCTTTTTCTTTTAAAAACTCTTGATAAAAATACTTTCTGTTGCATGAATTTGACCCCACCTAATTTTATGAAAACTTGGTAAATTCAGTGTCATAATTTTTTTCTGATCATATTAGTGAAAAGTAGAACTCTTTAAGAATTTAACTCCTCAATGTGCATTTATAAAATCGGATCCCGTCTTACCGAACATTTTCTCTAAATCGTAAAATAAAAAAGCAATAAAACTAAGATATTATTTAATTAGGGATGCTTTTAATTACTTTTATGAATAATGCATATTAAGGATAATATTTTCTTAAGAAAAAATATTTAAGATGAATAATTACTTTTTAAAAGATTTGTTTTCATTTTTAATTAAAATAACTTATAAAATTCTAAATCATTTAAAATTTAGTTTCAATCGAACAATACTTAGAAAATATTTTATTAAGTAAAACTGTATTTCCTAAGCATATATCATGACATTTTTTGCAATCTGACGTGCCGATTTTTATAGATATGCTTGCTCATACAGGACATAATAAAAATTAATATAATAATAATTTTTTATATCATTAAAAAGCTATGTGGAATAATTCTCAGGGGATGAGTTAGCGGTTGCGTCCTTTATAGAAATAATTAAACAACACAATTTGGAAGAAAACAGTAAGAACGTTATATTTAAATATGGTCAGTGAATGTCGGATAATATCATCAACGATGAAGGAATAACTTGAAGCAATTGAAATGTGGTTTTGCCGAAGGATACTGCGGATATCATGGATTGAGCATGTGAGCAATGATGAGGCTTTGGAAAGGATGGAAACAAAAAGGAAACTAATACTGAGCATCAGGAAATGACAGATAACGTTCTTGGAACATTAATTAAGGAGGGCTTGGCGAATCTGATACTCACAGGTCATATAGAGGGAAAGAGAGACAGGCAAGTTTCTGAAATTCTGAAATTTAAATGTTTTTTTTAGATATTATCTTCCTGAAATTTTCTGAATTTCAGGGATGAGAAGTTATTTACTTGAGAAATATTTTTCTCATGTTTTGTCGTTATCACAGCATTTCGGTCGTTCTTGCTTTCCGGCCTTCATCAAGCGTAGGTAGATCCGGGTAACCTATACGGCATTTTACTATTTTTAATAGAGACTATATAACTTTCCTTAGGACTATCTGGAGTGTTCATAGGACAAAACAATTACAGAGCGCAGTATTAAGCATTTATGAGTAAATCTGAGTGATTTACACAATTCTTGCTAGTATTAGGTTGTTACAAAAATAATAGCCGCACGAAGTCTTGAATTTTGAAAAATAATTTTAACATAGTATTCATAGTATATTTTAGTTAATTTTGGTATACCTAAGAATTAATGTGTGCTCTTTAATAATTTTTAACTTGTTGTCAGACAGAAATATTCTTGACGCATAGAAGCCCTTAAATATGAACATGACAAAGTATGATCTCGTTTAAGTTTATTGCATTCGTTCAAACTTGGGAACAGTGCCCACCAAACTTCTACCAATATCAAGAGAGCAAGAGAAAATCGGTCCACAAGTGATCGGACAGCACGAATCTGGTTTCAGAAATTCCTTACGTGTGATGAAATGAAGATGAAGAAGGTAGAGGGTTGTCAGATAGTCTACAATGAAGAATTGCAAGCAGTTATTGAGAAAAACCCACGTCAAAGTGTCAGAGAAATGTCTCAAAAGCTTGGTGTCAGGACGTCAACAGTCTCACGCCATTTCCAGAGTAGTGGCAAGGTGAAAAACTTCGATAAATTATTTCCTCATGATCTCAATGAATATCAAAAACTTAGACGTTTTCAAGTATGCTGAATTAATTTTTGGCTAACGCTAATTATTCATTTCTTGACCGAATATTCACTTGTTATGAAAAGTAGAACCTTTATTATAACCCTAAACGACGATGGCTTGATCGTGATGTGTCACACAAACATTTGCCAAAGATATATTTGCACCAACAAAAACTATGTTGACTTTCTGGTCGTCTGCAATTGGAGACAACCACTACAGTTTTTCTCGAAGCCAATCAGAGCATTAATGCACAGATTTATTGCAATCAACTTACCAAAATGCATACACGCCTGCAAGGACTGAAACCTGCATTGGAGAGTTGACGTAGTCCAATTCTCCTCCATGATAATACGTGGCCACATATTGCAAGAATGATGTTGCAAAAACTCACAGACTTGGGATATGAGAGTTTACCACGTCTTCCAAATCCTCCTGATCTTTTTCCCACTGATTATCATTTTTTAAGCACTTAAGCACATTTTTAAATGGCAAAACGTTTAGGTTCAAACCGTAGGTGAAATCAGCTTTCAAAGATGTCTTTCCATCACAGCCAATAACTTTTTGTCAATGAAGAATGAGTAAACTCGTCGATCGATGGCAGAGGTGCATAGATGTTCAAGGCTCGTATTTTAACTTATTTCAACATTTCTACAGTTATTTAAAAAATAAAATAAAATAATGTTTCTGAAATAGGACATTATTTTTGTAATAACCTACAATATTGTGTTAATATATTAGTATGTTGAGAAAACTATTCTAGTATTGGTTGTTTAATACCAATTGTATTAAGAGAAATTTGTAAACTAAAATATAACAAAACCTTCAAGATCGGATATCATACTCTATGTAATGAAAGCAAATTAGCGTTTGCTTTAATTGCAAACGTTTTTGTCTTCGTTCTTAGCTTTATATCCCTTCCCAAACAGATCGTTTATAAATTCATAATACTCGAATTCCGACACAATTAACTTACTAGCTGCAAGATGTCTTGAGCCTCAATTGTAGTTAACTCTTCCAATAACAGAAAATATATTTAAAATATAAATAATATATTTACGACTTCCAAGAATTAACAATATTAATATTAACAAGATATACATTTTTACGATAGCTTTTGTGTCCTTTTTTCTATTAATTTAAAGATTTGATAGGTAAATTTGTTATTTAAACAAATTCAGATTTATATAGAAAATGCAGTATTTATTCATAGAAATATATTTTGAATTATTTGTTTTTCGATAAACCGATATGTACTTAAAGTTGAAGCTATATAACAAAGAGGACATGAATCACACGTATTATTGTCTTTCAATCAATGAATTAAACCGAGCTACTTTACATCTTCAGATAAAATTTTATAGGCAATTCTGTTAAGGCCAGCATGCTCGGCTTGTTTATTAGCCTATTAATATTTCGTCCGTAATACACATAGGCCTTCTTCGGGTATCTGCTGTAT
Organism: Ascarosepion bandense; assembly: GCA_037127315.1. Lineage (NCBI taxonomy): Eukaryota > Metazoa > Mollusca > Cephalopoda > Sepiida > Sepiidae > Ascarosepion > Ascarosepion bandense. The sequence continues at coordinate 5,648,866 of JBBBDQ010000191.1, forward strand.
TCCCTGACATAACTAATGTTATTTGGCCACCTTAAGCCTAAGAAATATACACATTTGACGAACTCCTGGCGTGTCTTTACTTTCTCAATCAAAAATCTCATATACAAATCATCTTTATATTACTTTTAATGAGAATGTTGACAGAAACTAACATGTTCACTAATTTATTCAGCCATTTTATCCCACGGTGTTGTTATCTATTCCACATGAATCTACGGACAAGCTTTTTCCTTCGATGCCTGATTTCAACGTCACTTCCTGGATAATTGACTTCTAATATTCTTCCACCCTTAGATTTAGATGACGAACGATCAGGCCATTTTATGGCCGTGACTACATAGAATGGAATACAAACATGATGATCTCTTCCGTGTATAGGGAACTGGTTGTATATAATAATTAAGGGCTATTAGACCTCCTGATTATAGACATTAGGCTTTGGGTTTCATCATTATACCACTGGTTGTTAGAAGCGCATAACCTAGTGTATCAAAGTGTTGGTTAAAATATGGTTGATTGCCATGCATTTGTGAGGCGAATCGATTAATCTGGTTCAGCCGAAAAAACGAAAAAGGTATGATTATTAAAAACTGACCGAGAAGGGACATGAACTAAATTTTTGAGAAGTGTACTGAATATGGGTGACGTTTGAAGAAAGTTGGAGTGCAACAGCTAAAATGAGAACATAAATTGGAAAAGCAAGGCATATATGATAATTTCTCATCTAAAAATTCTGACATAAATTAGTTAGATCTTCTCTTTATATATATACATCCACAATTAGATTAGCTGAAATCACTCGGAATAAAAAAAACAAAAAACAAAATTAGAACAATTTCACAATAGCTCCAAGAAACAAATGTATTCTTCACATACAAAAACATTCAATTAAAAATTATCGTAATTGCATTTTACTCATTTTAATAAAGCGTAATTATAGCGACAACTATTAAACATAGATACTTAGATCAATACATACATAAATATATCTGTGTGTATATGCATGTACTTCCGAAAGCGACTGAGTCCCCTTTGATCCTAGAAAGTGTTTTCATAATTATCCAATATAAACTACATCGGAAAAAATTATAAATTAAATTATGCTCTGGGTATAATTTTATATTGTTGAATGACAGTACCCAAATTACTGCTTAGAAGGAAAAGAATTTAATAAATGACTATTATAATTTCTATTGATTTGTATTCTAAATAACTTTTTTCAGCAAATCCCTAGATCTATCAACATTAGCGTCATGATATAAATTTTGCCAATCTCCAAAAATGAGTCCCACATTAAAATCTGTTAGATATTCTAGTCAGAATAGTCTTTTTGTTGTGCATATGGGAACTGTTTATTGCAACAATCTACGATTATAATCATTCAAGTGAAATAAAAAATATAACAAAAGAAAGAAAGAGAAAAAGGCTTTAGCGTGAAAAAGTTTGACCTATTATCATTAGACTTTTCCTAAGTATCCTGCATCACCCACCGACTCACTCCACAAAAAATATTCAACGAAAACTTTTGAATATATAGAAGAAAAGAATCTTAAAGTGGATCACATTTGTAGTGCTACCCTTTCTTTTAATTATACCGTCTTTTTGAAAATCTCATCTCTTCTGCTAATTTCTATAGACCCCTGTTTTCACAATTCATTGGCAATGTCGAGAGACTTCATCTATCTTCACTTTTATTCAGATTTGATTCACAAAATTGTAAGGAAATGATGATGTTAATTTTTTTCAAGCGTCAAAAGAGAATGGAAAAAAATACAAACTGCAAGAAGCGCCGCCCAGGATACTGAAATGGAATTTGGCTTTGTAAACTCTGCAATGCTTCTAGCAATCTGTGAGTTTTCATTTTCTTTTGGCTCTTGACAAACATTTTAATATCATCATTTCTTTACAAATTTTTTTAATCGTTATATAATTGTCCTGGAAATGGATAATCACGGCCAGATCAACTTTTTCAAGATACGCTACGCATGACTGAATATATCTCCATCTTTCAAAATAAATATGGGAATGGAGCTTGTCTACAACCCTATAACCATGTTGATGTTTTTAAATATGACTGATGCTTATGAGTGATATAACTATCGCCCGGTTCACACTCCACCCATGTCTATTGAGCAGGTGAAGATGCTCATCCCTTGTTCCCTGTTTAGGATGTGGTTTCCGGCTTTCTCTTTTCCAATCTTTTCACTCTTTTCTTTTTTTTCATTTGGAGTAGATAGAATAAACTATCGCCCTGTTCACACTCCACACATGTCTATTGAACATGTGAAGAGGCTCATCCCTTGTTCCCTGTTTAGGATGTGGTTTCCGGCTTTCTCTTTTCCAATCTTTTCACTCTTTTCTCTTTTTTTTTTCAATTGGAGTAGATAGACTAAACTATCACCCTGTTCACTCTCCACCCACGTATATTGAACAGGTGAATAGGCTCATCCCTTGTTCCCTGTTTAGGATGTGGTTTCCGGCTTTTTCTTTTCCAATCTTTTCACTCTTACGTAGCCCCCTGCGCATCAGTGGCGTTACTGCCTTGCTTGGGGTGATATGATTATAAAAAAAAAATTCAAAGTTATCTCTAAGGCAAATTGTAATGAGAACTGCGAGGTTCATTCTTTAGATCTCTACTAGTTATTATCTTCCTTAGATTACGAATATTTTCTATTATATTCATTCTGAATGTTATTATTTCTTTCAAAATTTTAGACGCTTCAGGCATTGTATTGTCATGATTAAAATGCCTGAATATATGCCTTCAGGCTCTTAGGTGAGGCCTCTCATATCTCAGTTCCTACCCGCAGCTTAGAGACGTAAATCTTTCCTCAGCTCATTCCAAGCTGTACTGCCACCTGCACACTTCCAATGATGTCAAGTACCCTCAAAGTGTCCTCCGAGACAGAAAAATATCTGCAAATAATCCCTGTGTGCATCAATCACAAAAGAGACAATTTAAATTGCTTCTTGGTACATTTCATTTATTTGGCCTACCAGGTCTTCATACGTCTGCATGTACCCCTTTCATGGTATTTATCAGAATCGCTCATTATCATGTCAGTGAATTGTGAATTATCTTATATATTCTCTGCTCACTCAACTCTATACTTTCTGCAATGGTACAACTAACTGTATGCTGAGGGCTACTTTTTATGGTATCGGCTTTTTCTTTTAGTCCATTGACTTTTCCATCATAGGTTCTTTCCCTGCGACCCGCCAGCCTTTCTGCTGCCACAGTAAATATTTCATTCAACGTAGCTTTCATTCAACGCAAGTTTTAGTATACACACTTGGATAATCTTTAATTAATCATGCATTTGTTTAATTTCTGATATTACACATACTTCTACATCTATCAAAGATCTTTCGTCCTCCTTTTGGAGTAGGTAATGCCTAGCCACATTACTCCTAGAATATACAAGCATGTTCATCGTCATTATCTTTCTTGTCATTCGGTCTAACTTTGCTCTGTCTTCTTTGGACAATGCCTGCATTATACTTCACAACCACTACTTCGCAACGACTGATGCCTGAAACCAAATTTCCGCAATTCAAACTTTGATCTACTAATCTTCTTTACAAACCGAGTATACTCGTCTTCTATATGAAATTTTCATATTTTCATTGAGTGTTATTAATCCTTAAGATTACCAGGTATTTATAGTTTCTGTTGTCTCGTTCTTAAATTCCACATCAAGAATTTTCCAGCCCTTCCCGCCATCGTTCTCCCCTTTTCATTTATACCAATGTAAACTTACCAAATTCAAATAATATCCTGAGATTAAGTCCTTACAATGTCTATCAGAGAGTTCAACTAATCATAATTGGTATAATATAATTTAAAATCATTCAAGAATAACAGGTGGTTAATGAAGCTGTTTCTGATTTCTTGCAAGCTTGTAATCAGAATTCGTCTTAACAGAGTCAATGGCAGCCTGAAGAACACAAATATCAACGAAGTTAACAAATCAAAGAGACAAACACACTTGATTGGTACTTCGGTATGTTATTTTCCTCTTGATATTAATGCATTTTTCAACTAGTCACACTCTTCATTTTAATTGCTACAATGTTTTTAGCCACAGTAATCATATCCATGCATTTTAGTATTCATGGGTGTGGTATCATATCTTAGGCATTGAGATAATCCATCCAAGCCATAAAATGTTTGTCATGCGCCTCTTGCGATTCTTAAGAATCACCTTGTAAATTAAAAGTTGGTTTATGTACTTCTTGAACCCTTTCGGCATCCCTTGATATGAACATCACAGTAGATGCTGTTGCGACCTCTCATGTACATTTTTACACCAGAAAATGTTTACAGAACTATTGGTTCAACTCTTTCCTAACATCCTTCAAGGTAATAGCTACATCTAACTTCAAGTGCTTCTAGTGAAATTCTTTTTATATCTTTAGTAACTATGATGCATCTTCGTTGACTGATTTCAAATTACTACTTTGTCTCTAAAACTTTAACTCAGCAGAATAAGGTGGTTGAATTTCTTCACCAATTTTGACATATAATTAATCCAATTAATTGTAGGACTACTTTAGTTTGTTCTAAATAAGATTTTCTAATGGCATTAAAGGTAACGTTCATCACATCGCTATATCTTCACTCCATCTGGTCTAAACTTCTGCGTTAGTATGTTACTAATCAACACGTCTTCATCTTCAGTCTCGATTATGTCCGAGATGATCACTATCCTAATCAGCGCCTTCCAAATTTATCATGACATGATATTCAATCTCATTCTGGTCATGGTCAATTAACTACTTCTTCAATTTGATAAGATAATCGATATTCTCTGATTTACTTCACCATTTCTCGAGCTCTTACATTCTTTTTATATATTTCTTATTCGATATATATATATATATATATATATATATATATATATATATATATATATTAATCATATCACCCCAAGCAAGGCGGTAACGTCACTGATGTGCAGGGGGCTACGTAAGAGTGAAAAGATTGGAAAAGAGAAATCCGGAAACCACATCCTAAGGGTACAAGGGATGAACCTCTACACCTGTTCAATAGACGTGGGTGGAGTGTGAACCGGGCGATAGTTTAGTCTATCTACTACAATATATATATATATATATATATATATATATATATATATTATAATTATTTCATCACAGCCAAAACAGGACCGCCACTGGTGCGCAGGAGGTTACAGCGATAAAAAAACAAGATACAGGTGATGTTGTAGAAAGGATAAGAGAAGGATGGGAATCAAGGAGATAACACGTCGCTCAATAACACCCGAGCTTGATATATAGATGGCGCTACTAATAAAAGAAACATATAATTTTTATGAAGTAATAACCTTCAAATGCCACTTGACAAAATTTGGGATTAATCAGATTATTAGTTTACAAATTAGTTATTTAAGTGAAGCTACAGTTGCAAATTTTCAAAACAATGGAAAAATCTGAATTTCGTGTGTTGATAAAACATTGCTTTCTGATGGGAAAAACACTGTTAGTTTTGGCTGATCGCAAATTGAATTTGCGTGAAATAGCAGAGGAGTTGAACATATCAGAAGTTGAACATATCACAATCCTTCATTAACATTTGTCAATGAGAAAGCTGTGTTAAAGTTTGGTGTCATGTTTGCTCACAATCGATCTAAAACAACAACGTGTCGGCAATACAGAGCGTTGTTTGCAACAGTTTCAACGCAACAAAACGGAGCTTTTGCATAACAACGCGTGTAACATAGATCCATCACTTCACTCTGGAGTCTAATCGGCAGTCATCTGAGTAGATAACAGTAGGTGAAAGCTGTCCAAAGCGACCAAAGGCACAAACATAAGCAAGCAAATGTTTGGCCACAGTATTTTGGGATGCGGAATGTATTTTGTTTATCATTTACCTTGAAACAAGAAGAACCGTCAATAGCGAATATTATATAGGCTTACTGGTGCATTTGAAGAAAGAAATCGGCAAAAACGGCCACAAATTAAGAAGAAATGTGATCTTTCACCAAGACAACACAGCGTGTCACAAGTCGATCGCAACGAACGCAAAACTACATGTGTTGCACTTCGAATTGCATCCACATCCATCCTATTCTCCAGATTTGACCACCAGCGAATTCTGGCAGAACTCAAAAGAATTCTCCAGAGAATGAGATTTGGCTTTAATGATGCAGTGATATCGAAAACTGAGACGTATTTAGAGGCTAAAGACAAATCTTTTTACAAAACATGCATCGAATTTTTTGTGAAGAGTTGGAATCAGTGTATCAACCTAGAAGAAGACTATGTTGATGAATAAAGTCGAATTTTGCCTAAAGGTTGTGATTTTATTAGTTAGGCCCGGGAATAATTAAGTGATGATTTAGAAGTTGGCATCTGACGTTGCATTGAAACTAGGTACCTACACTCATTATCAATACCTACGTTTTAAATGAAATTTAAAAATGTTACTTTATGCTTTCAATTTGATTGAAAGTTAAAAAATTAAATTTACTAATTCCAGCAAACAAAATATTCTGGTGTATATTAAACAGAAATTTTTTTGATTGGATTCTAAAAACAATTTCAATTTTTCGGACATTTTTGGTCGATCGTGACATTTTATAAACAGAACCCAATTCTCGGATGTCAAAATCTTGCAAAAATAATATATAGCTCACTGACATATTATTTTACTAAAATTATCAAATTTAAAGTTACTTTCATCTGATTTAAAACAAGTAATACTTACTGACTGAAATGTACTATCAAACGTTTCTTAATCACGGTAGTGTCATTATCAGTGTTATCATATTATCTGAGGTGACGAAGGACATCGCAGACGGTAGTCGTCAAAAAAAAAACTAAATATTGGGACCAAAATTAACATAAGTTTATGTAACTTAATCGTACGTTTCGGTTTTTGTTTATTAACCTCATAGTAAAATTAAAAATTTCACATAATATTCTCAGTAATTATCTAATATTTTATAGAATTTTAGTAACTTAAGCTTTAGTTAGCCTTCCGTTGGAAGATGTTTTATGAAAAATAGAAATGTAAGACTTTAACTGAAGTCAGATAAGGTTAAATCTTCAAACTTATTCCATGGAACAGATTATAACGCCAGAACAAATAGATGATGTAATCGAAAGGAAGAGGGCAGAAAGACATTACCTCATGTGAGGTGTTGATATTTCATTCGCTGAGCCGTAACTCCCCCTTATATCGTGTGGGTAGAAAATAATCTCATTGGTCAAAGCTTTGACTCGCATAGATTCCCCGAGAAAATTGGGGACAGCTATAAAGATCGAGACCGAGTAAGAAAAATTAGTTGGTTGAGTAGTTTTTGAAATTGCAGTCGAGATGATAAGGACTGAGGGGAAAGTGTTTCCAACTGAGAACCACGACCCAGAGACTAATCGCCTACCATAAAACTCATGGCTGAAGATATAAAGAAACTTAGAAAAGCCTGCCGCCGATTAACTTAAGAAGTTAATTTCGAATATTGCACCTCCGATAGAGTCCTAGCTAAGGATGTAAAGAAACAGAATGAACCGAGTTAAACTAGCTAAAGAGAGAGAAATACGGTGTATTTTTCGGAGCTGTCAGGTGACAAAGACCAAACGACCCCCGCCCATTTATATCGCACTTTTATTCGCCACTGCCCGTGCAAAGTTTGATAAAAGCCCAAAAGACGTATTTTTATTTGGAGAATTGACAGTCTGATTATTTTTGAAAACTGAAAGCTCTGATTATTTTTAAAAAAACTTCGAAAGACTTATCTTTATTGAAAACATTTAAAAGCTCTGATTATTTTTAACAAAACTTGGAAAAATTTATTTTTAATTAGAACATTTGAAAGCTCTGATTACTTTTAACAAAACTTTGAAAGGACTTATCTTTATTTGGAACATTTTAAGCTGTGATTATTTGGTTTTTTTACAAAACTCTCTCTCTCCGTTTTAAACTTTGAAATTCGGCGATTGTACGTTCTGCCTTTAATTTTTTTATATATATAAAGACTTTCGTAATTCATCCAGGCGTCTTCGAACTTATTTATCTGTTTGTTTGTTTGTTTGTTTGTTTGTTTTTGTGCCGTATTTATTAATTTTTTAATACAAGTGTTCACAAGTGTCCGGTATGGTTTGATATGGTAGAGAGACTGCTACCAGGTTTTTCAACTTGATGTTCTGAGATCAAATGAACACAACGTGGACAGTTTCCGGACCAGGGACAGCAAGCCAGCTAGGCCGAGTGTCACATACCATAATAAACCCTTTTCAAAATTGCGTCACTCACGGACGAATGAAAACAGGATTGTATGCCAAAATTTTAAACATATTAGAAAGAATTTAGGTTTTTTTTTAAATAGTTAAAAATACTTTAATCTATCCTCTTAATAATAACATGAACATTATATTGATAAAACATTGTTTTTATTTAGTTTGGAGCATTTTTTTTTCATACTATGCTGTTTTTTTTGTTTTTTGTTTTTTGTTTTTTGTTTTTTTCAGCGAATTCGTGGAGGTACCTGGTTGAATGTTTATTAGAATAGCTTGTGTCAATTGTAACCTAACTCCCCACAAATTAGGATTATCATAATCATCAGAAGGTGAAGGTCGAAAGAAGAAATGCATTTCGTTTTTATGTTTTAATGGAAATTTATTTGCAGAACAGAATAACTTCAATTTTTAGAAAGTGAAATTATTAAATGCGTAAATGTTCAAAGAAAAAATGTTGTATGTAGTTAAGGAAATCTAAAGTTCGTAGTTGTAGCAAAATGTGTGGATGCAGAAGAGATTAACAGGTTGGTAATAAAGTCTGTGTTTCTTACTTTTTCTTTTTATGGCCGGCAAATAAGTGAAATGAAAGTAATAAAGAAAATTGTACTTATCGATGTAATTTTTTAGGAGTCAGTTCAAATGCCTTGTTGTTGCTCTTGTTGTTTTGTTATTCTTCTTTGTTGACGACGAGAATGGTGAGGACGAAGAAGAAGAGATAAAGGAAAATATCACACGAGACGGAGAAGGAGAATGAATGTATGTCGTCGAAGCATATCCATTTCAGTGGCTTGAAATTTTTTTTTCACATCTTGGTGGTGTCGTATCTCTGCTCCAATATGACTGATTCCACTTTCTTTCTCTATCTATTAGCAAAAGATGTTTTCACGACGACTTGTTAATTCCTCTCAGTTTTGTAAATCACTTCCTTTCATTGGTTAGAAAATAATTGACACTAGATCGTGAAAATTTGGCTTCGTCTTTTTCCTTCAGTACGAGGTAAAGCCTTTTTCCTATTGGTCAAAATTAGATTTCATACTTCGAAATGTGTAAGCAGTTAAGAAAAGAAAGTTTCTTGTAATTCTGTATTCATCACAGTTACATTTATCTATTTCGACGGTAAAAAGGTGAGACCTGATGCCAATCAAGTAGCACTCACAAATACACGTTGTCAGAGGCACCAGAGAAAAAAGCTCGTCAAAATAGTACCCATGAAACTACTTCTAGTAAAGGCAGAGGAAAGCCGTTGTCTCATGTTGACATCTAATATATCATTGAAAGAGTTACTTGCTGTCCGTTTTTATCCATTCAGTTCTTGTTCAATTTCATGTATCATTGGATTACTCCATTTACAGAACTGATGCCCATTACTACTGACCCGGGGAGTGGGGACATGAAAACCTCCACATTTCCCGCAAGCAATATAGATCCATATTCATCTGTTACATTCGTAAGTTGTCTCTACATAATGAAGTTAAATTATTAACATAATGAGTTTCCACCTCTAAAGTTGTTTTTTAATGACACCCTCAGCGGTTAAAATTTACTATGATTATTAGCATTTCTTCCTCATTCTTGTCCCGTACATTATACCCTACCTCATAAATAATATAGTATACTGTTTGACACTGAATAAATAAAAAAAACAACATAAAAACCAAAAAGCAGGGACGCTGTTTGGTTTTAATAAAAGAGAGAAAGGCAATATAGAGGAGGCCGTAGCAATCACGCATTTAACTTTTACTCCAGTTAGAGGAAAAACTATTAATTTTGAAATTCTTCAATTATATCTTCTCACATCTTTAAATAATGACATGCATTCTTCTTGGACTATTTGCAATATATTTTTTAAATATTTTAAGCTCCCAAATGTTTAATATTGGGATAAGGGAATTGCCACTCGTAAAACTCGTAATGAGCCAATAACTTAAAAATTATGAGTTATCAGAAAATTCAAAAAGCAAAATATTAAACTTTCCACTAATTATTATTACTGTTAATCAATTTGAATGATTTTATAGCCTTTAGACACTTTTATTACCATGTGGTTATTCATTGTTCATCTTACATTTTGCTTTTTTATACTGATATACCAAGTAAATTTTAAAAAGTCAGTTTAGATTTGGTTGACCCAGAAAAAATACTGATCATAAAATCTAAGAATTCATAATCTAACTTTCCGTTAAAGAAAACGCCCACATCTTTGAATTCAATTGACTACTTATAAAATTCGATATATTCTTACTGTACAACGTTATCCTCAAAATAAACAAATTTTTCATTGGTATCAAAATGTCAGATTGAATATAAAAAAACGAATGTTGTCTCTAAGTTTCCACACCCTGTCCCACGTTACTTTATTGGTAAGTCCAGAAAGGTCACGCAGTAAGATGGCAACTTGCCGACAGACCCCAGCGTCCACTAATGGTGTTCTTGGAAAAGTAACAAATGATAAAGTCTAGACGTGTGACACAGGTTAATATATTATGAATTAGTTTGGAAAATAGATACAGAGAGGTTATTTCTCATTCACCTTTTTCCCATTCGTTCAGACAATTGGGCTGGTATTCCGCCTCTTTTCGTGGGTGAAAAAACACTAGCTAGTTTTATTTCTTCACTGTTCTATTTTGTGCAATCTTTATGCGTGACTGAGAACTTAGATCTTTCTTTTCTAAACATGTTTACACATATTTATTTTGTCTGTGTAATTGTTCGGTTATTTATACAAGTGGCTATTGTTGTTGTGTCTAATTGTGAAGATCGGGAATATAGGCTGATATTTCATAAAAATGAAAGTAAGCTTACTATAGATTGTTTATTCAACACCAACTGGTTTGTCGAGTAACGTATTACTTTCAGTAATATTCTCAATTGAGATATCAGTAAATGTAAAATAAAAGAGACATTATTTAAAAGTAAAGAATATGAAATGGTGAGGCATTTAATCTACATTGGACAGCTTTCTGAATCTCTTCTGGGCATGAATATTTTGTTTCATGCTATTATGAATCCCTCTCTCTCTCTCTCTCTCTATATATATATATATATATATATATATATGTGAAGAGAGAGAGAGACATAGAGAGAGATGGTCGATATCGGAATTAACACTGCATGGGTTTTCTCACCTCATTGTGATTCTCAGACAAAATTATATATATATATATATATATATATATATATAATAGCAGACTACCTTTCTTTTTATAAATGTTTTCTATTTTGATATACATTAACTCTTACATTAGTTGAAAATTGTATTTTAAATAATGGAAAAATGAATGTGAAAATTCTAAATCACTTGCAAATGCGAATACAACCTCGTAAAATAAAATTAGATCCCTTAACAAGATTGAAATCGAGAGCGTTACTATATTTAAAGAATGAAAAATAAAATGCCAAAAATTACAATATTAAAAACACAAAGAAAGAAAGAATTGGCAAACTTTGTGAGCGTTTGTTAAATCTAATATGAGTAGATGACTTCGCCTATCGTTCGGTTCACACTACTACCACATCTTTTGAACAGTAGAGGTTTATCCCTTGTTTTCTGTTTAGAATTGTGTATCCAGTTCTTTCTAAAGTCTCTTTTACTGCTTGTAGCCGCTGGTATTTTAGTTATGTTATCGCTCGGCTTGTAGTGAATTGATTAAAAAATGTGTTCAGTTAATTAAAATAAGTTATTTTAAAATATCACTACAGATTTGAAAGAATAAAGATTATTAGTTATTCATTAAAGGTGGTAATCTCAACAATATAGGTGCAGTAAATATACAGACTAGAAGGAATTTAAAAAAATAACCAAATTTTATGTTAAGAAACCTGAAAAAATTATGAAATCCCTATCAACTAGGAGGCAAGAAATATCTGCCATAAATTTCATAATGATGACAGGGTTTAGGTTATGTATTAAAATAAAAAAATGAAGAGGCTTTTTTAACAATCAAAGATAATAAATATAATTCTTAAAAGTCGTACAAAATATTAAATCCATCTATAAGTGAACTGAAAAAAGTCAGTAATGTCATAAGAGCTAGTGATGTATTACGAATTAATAAGACTGTATAAAAAAACAAAAGAGCCAATTATGCTATGTCAACTCGGAATCAAATCACTGTATGAATGTAATTCAACAAATTTCTAAAGATATAACTCTTAGATTCAACAAACACTTCTAATACTAAAACTTTTAATAAAGATACAATAAAATTAAGCTACATTTACATGCTTAACAATTAAAAACATAAAAGTGCATAATAAAACAATTACTAAATGAATAATAAAATCCAAGGTTGAAATTGGAGAACTTTAGATGTGTGTCCGTTAAATGAAAATTGACACATAAAATGATATGACGTTTAAAAGAAGAGGAAAAAGTGGGGGTTTTCAAGACAAAGTATATATTGAATCGAAAGATAAATCATTTAAAAAGTAACTCATAACAAAGCTATGGAAACATTCAAATATAAAACAATGACAAGGTGAATGTAAGAAGTTAAAGGAATAAATATCAGTAGAGGAGTCAAATGAAAAAATTGAAGAAATATAATATTTATAGGTTGAGTTTGGAGGAAAAATTATTTATGAACTTGTTCAAAGATCTGGAGACCTTGCTAAATAACAAACCGAAGATAATTACTAAATGTAAGCATAAAAGGAAATTCGTATTTACACAATGGAAACCGAGAATTGAAAATAAAAAAGTAAACTCTCTCAGTTATTTAAAAAAAAGAAACATTAACATGTATGCAAGTTTTATGACATGGTGTGGGATGAATGTAGCATACATTGAAATGCAAAGTAGCAGAATATGTCACAATTAACTAGTCTTACAGAGGCAACTGCAGCTTTTGCCATGTCTCGGCCGGTTTGTCAGTTTTGTCCGTTGTCGGACTTACATTAGGAGCTTCTTCGCTGGCCGAGGGACAGTGCGACCTGACGTGGAACCGCTGTCCTTGGTGGGGCACTAGTCTGGGTTCAGTGTACTCCGATGACTTATCCATTATCGTGTTGTATTGCAGTGATATTGATGTGATATAGAAGTTTTTTGAACAGCATGAAAGGATCGCAAGTGGGGGGAGACAATATTAACCGCAAAAGGCTTGTTATTAGGTGCCTGGAAGGGGGTCACTCTTACGACGCCCTTTAGCTAGACTGACAGACTCGTCCGCATTCTTAGAGTGTGGTTCAGGCACAGGATCTAGCTGTAGAAGAATTGGTCGGAAGTACAGGCAAAGGATAGAGCGGCGGTCCGGACTTGGTTTCGAATGCAGTTTCTGTGAAGGATAGGGCTAAGGCGTGTTACAATTCAGTTTGATAGTAACTGGCTGCTCACTACCTGCGACCTTGTACAATATCTTAGCCACGCTTAACAAATCATCAAATCAATCCGACTATCCAGAATATGAAACAATAATACCGAGTAAGTTATTAATTTGCTATAATATTAAGCTGTTTTTCTGTTATTAGCTGTAAACTCTTAAATTCTACACCAATACATTTTGAGTTAATCGTGAAATGGTTGTATTGATCTCTAAACTGCATCATTATTATTAGTAGTATTAATAGACACTTAAATATCTATATGATGCATGTTTTCCTTGAAATTGACTGACAATCAAGGGAAGGGTTATTAGCTTTAAAATATAGAATATTTTTTTCACTGAGTCGAACTTGAACTATTGGATTTATAAAAAAAATCATTTTCAAGATTTTAAGTATTTTAATTCTCTTTTTAACTGTATATTTTGTGACATTCAAATAATTTTCAAGAAATCTTTAACATAAACAAATTAAAGTCATCTAAAATAACTGATTCAGAAACCGTTTAATTTTCTTTCTTCATTTTACAATAAACATGAAAGAAACTTAACTGAGAACCTAAACTATACATTTAATTTCAAATCTCATACAACTATATCCATTTAACTGAGTACAAAAGTGTACGTACTTTATGATCCCCAAATTTTATTTCACATAATTATTTTAAACAATCGTTGCTTAAACCTGTCCTAAAAATCATTTCTAGCATGTGCATGAAATGAATTCCGCAATTACGCCATGTGCTATCTCACTTCAGGACGTAGGCGATCATGGCCATCCATGTCTTCTTGTCCCACGTAACTCTTAATAAATTTTGTTTTGTTATTCCTGCCAAATTCTGCTCTGCCATCCATTTACTCAAGCCCATGAAGTATGGCACTTGCTGTCTTCATCTGTCCCTCTTTTCCTCTATCCGCCCTGTGGGTATCAGACTGTCCAAAGCCCCCTTCCTCACTACATGTTTCAGAAAATTCAACTGTCTTTTTCTGATGTTGAGTGTGCTTCCTTTTTGTTTCCATTCTTTCGAAAATCTCGTTGTTGCTCGCAGGTTCAGTCTATGTTATCCTCAGCATCCTTCTGTATAACCAAATTTCTGTCTCTTCGAGTCTCTCATTTTTGAAGAGATTGTCCAGCATTCTCTGTTATACAGAAAGACAGATATCACGTCACAGTTCATTACTCTTTTATTTGTTAGCAACGAAATTTTCCTGTCTCATTATACTCTACTTAGCTTTTGGAATGCATGTTAAGTTAATACGTCTTTAGATATCAATGCCGCACTCTCCGTCGTTTGTTAGAATGCTTCGCAGGTATTTAAATTTCTGTACCTGCTTGATTTTAGTATCCCTGACCTGTGGTTGGCCTTTTGCGTTCGTCTTTTACTTGATGATCATCCATTCAATTATATTGTAGTTTAAGATTAGTGATTTATCCTCGCTTTCCATCACTATCTTCTGTAGGAAATCTAGTAGTTTCCTTTCCGTGTCTGCTATCAGCACTGTGGCTTATACTAAGCTTTGTATCCGCTAATGATGAATCTTAACATAATTTCTAGTTCTCCCAGAATTACCTCGCTGGACAAATTGAATAAATCCGATAAGAAAACACATCTTTGTCTTACACCACTTCCTATTTTTGTATATCTGCTGAACTCATTTTCACTCCTTGTACTGCCAGTATAGTTTATGATTATTCCAAAGTCTTGCCTGGAAATGTTATGTTGAACGCCTTTGCGTAGTCTCTAAAACACAGGTAAACCTCTTTCTGCATTTGTATTGTGTTTTCTAACATTCTGCGCATGAATATCGCGTTTCTTGTTTCAGTGTCCTAGACGAATATGCACTGTTCTTGTCTTATTTCTGCTGCACGCTCTGTTCATCACAATCCGAATGAAGAGTTTTTATATGGCTTATTAAGCTGATTGTTCGGTGGAGTTCACATTCTTTTACGCCTGTTTTCTTAGGCAGGGTTATGAAATCGATCTGCTTTGATTTTCATCACTCTCGGAGATTTAATTTATTATTTCTGTATTCTTGTCTATATCGAAATCCTTTAATGCTGTCAGAATCTCTATTACAATCCCATCTAGCACTGTTGCTTGTTTCCTTTTCAATTTGACTAGTGCAGTTTTTAATATTCACGGTCACTCGGTGCTTCCATGTATTGCCGGTGGTTCTCATTCGTCGTGGAAGAGATTTCCGATATCGCTGAAGTATTTTTCTTTCTATAATATGAGCGTTCCTTCTTTTGATTATTTGCATATCTTTTGTCCTGTTAATTATCTTATTTTTATGTTTATCTCCTTTATTTGTCCTGCTCAATCACTCTATTTCTGCACATTTCTCGTTACGAAATTCTTCTTTATCTGTCTGCATTTTCCTTATTTCTTTGTGTAGTTTCCTGTATTCTGTTCCATGTCTTGGCATTGTTTTTTGTCTCCTTTGCATCATGTTGAGAATCTCAATCTTCATCCCCCTAAAATGTTTAATAAAAAATAAATGCGGTAAGTGAGGAGAAATAAAAGAAAAAAATTTTAAAAAACTTTAAAAACTTTAAAAAGGCGATTTTGATGTCCCCTTTTAACTGTTGTGAGATCACCCCTTTTTGTATACAAGAATGGACTTGCCTGATGTGTACATATAATCTTGCCTGTACAGAAAATGGTAGTTGATACGCAGGAGGAGAAAAAAAAAAGAAAAGGAGTCGGCTTAATACTGGACAAAGTAATGAAGAAATGTATTTTGGGATACTGCCAATTCTCCGAAAAAGTTCTCCTGGTCAGACTGAAAGAGAGACCGTTCAACATAGCAGTTGTAGTAATCTATGCACCAACAACACAAAGCACTGAGGAAAAGATATATTCTTTTTACTCTACTTTAGACAGTGCCAAGGGTCAATGTACAAGCCAAGAAATCTGAATCTTCATGGGAGATATGAATGCCAAAGTAGACAAAGAAAGGGAAGGTATGGCAACTGGCAACTTTGGTTTAGGAATCAGCAACAAACGAGGATAAAATGGATCCAATAGGACACAGTAAATGACTAGGTAATAACTAAAACCTAGTTTCATGAACACCCACGACGTCTATGGACATGGAAAAGCCAAGGAGGCGACACAAAAAAAAACAGATAGACTATATAACCATAAACAGGAGATTCAGAAATGCAGTGGTTGAAAGCAAAGCCTATCCAGGTGCCGACTGTGGAAGTAACCACGTCACCAAAACTGAAATACAACACACTCGTGAATGACTTCAACCTGCAGAAAGAATACACTAACAGCGTTAAAATCAAATACGAAGAACAAATTAGAAAAGGACACTCGAAATAGAACTCGTTAAAGGAAGCAATAGTGACATCGGCAAACAACTTTGCTCCAAAGGAAATTAGGCGCAGAAAAAAAAGTGTGGATGAATGAAGAGATTCTGGACATGATATAAAGGAGGGAGAAAATGTTTTCAAGACATGGAATGTAGTACAGGGTACTACACAAGGAAATAAGAAGAAAATTCAAACAGGCTAAAGAGGAATGGTTCACAGATAAATGTGCAGCAGTAGAGAGATTGAGCAGGAATAAGTAAGCAGGCATACATAAGGAAATAAAAGAACTGATAGGACAAAAAAAAAATCTGCTCTTCAACATGATGTATAAAATCCAAAAAAAGAACAATCATTTTGGATAAAGAGGAAATACTCCAACGATGGAAAGAATATATAAAAAAATTTTTCACAAGAGAGAGCAACCAATAATACGCAAAAATGAGTACCGACCAGATATATTAAAGTCTGAATCAGCAATAGCCGAACTGAATAGAAACAAAGCAGCAGAATCCTACGGCATAGCCATAGAGCTGCTGAAAGCCCTGGAAGAATTTGACATAGAGAAAATTTCAGAAATAATAAATTAAATTTATAATAGTGGGGTAAAACCAGATGACGTCAACGAGTCGATCTTCGGAGTACTGCCTAAGAAGCCAGGAGCAAACGAGTGCGAACTCCACAGAACCATCAGTTTAATAAGTCAAATAACAAAACTGATTGTCCGAATCCTGATGAATAGAGCGAGAAGCAGAATCAGGCCAGGAATAGGACAAGAACAGTGCCGTTTCGTCAAAGATAATGGAACAAGGAACGCCATATTTATGATTAGGATGCACTCTGAAAGGGCAATGCAAATGATGAAGTACTTATACCTGTGCTTTTGCGAAGGCGTTTGACAAAATACGCCACAAAGATTTGATGCAGATGCTCAGCAGCCTTGACATATTTGGGAAAGACTAGGAATCTCTACTAGCAGCAAACTGCCTGCATACAGACAGGTAACGAATTCAACAAATATACAGAGATAGAAAGGAGCGTAAGACAGGGATGTGTCTTTTCACTGGATCTGTTCAACTTGTACAGCGAGAATATTTTGAGGACCCTAGAAGATATACCTGACACAATTTAAACAACCTAAGGTACGCAGATGTTACAGTGCTGATAGCAGACATAGAAAGGAAACTACAAGACCCCCTACAGAATGTAGCTGAATAGAGTGACAAGAAATGACTACAAATAAACTGCAAGAAAACTGAATGCATAATCATCAGTAAAAAGGGCAGCCCAATATACCAAATACAGGTCGGAGATACTAGAATCAAGCAGGTACAAAAATTTAAATACCTGGGAAGTGTCATAACAGAAAACAGAAAGTTTGACACAGAGATCCGAAGTCGAAATGACATGGCGAATGAAGCATTCCAGAAGTTGAGTAAAGTATTAAAAAACAAGAAAATTTCTCTAAAAACAAAAAAGAGAGTATTGGATTGCTATGTGTTGTCAGTTCTTCAATATGGCAGTGAATGCTGGACAACATCATCAAAGATGAAGGAAAAACTTGAATCAACTGAAATGTGGTTCTACAGAAGGATGCTGACAATTTCATGGATCGAGCATGTGTGCAATGATGATGTTTTGGAAATTATGGAAACGAAAAGGAAATGAATACTGAGCACCAGGAAGAGACAGCTGAAATTTCTGAGACAGGCAATGAGGAAGGAGGGCTGGGAGAACCTGATACTAACAGGCCAGATAGAGGGAAAAAGTGACAGGGGAAAGCAACGGATAACATATTTCAAGGACCTACTCAGGTGGATGATGGAACGAGTGTTGCATGGTGCAACAGAAGTGGGTGTGCTAAGAGCCACCAGGGATAGGGAGACATGGAAAGCCATCATCGCCTACGTCCTGAAAGGACAGAGCACATAGAAGAAGAAGAAGAAGAAGAAGAAGAAGAAGAAGAAGAAGAAGAAGAAGAATTGTATGGTGGTAGAGTTGTAGCGTTACCTAATTAGTCAGTATGTTGGTGCAGAATTAGTTGGAGTTTTTTGGTTATAGACTCATTACCAGGACATATTCTTCACTTCAAGACTGTATATATTGATTTCTACTAATAGTATTCCTGAATTGACTAACCCTTGTTCCAATTTGTATATCTTGTTCAATATAACTTACATTTTCTATCTCCATACCTGTTTTTATTATTTATTATTTTGGGTGGTTTCTCACTCAGAATCCACAACATTAACAAAAGAAAAATGTTAGAATATACTTGAATATACGTATTAAATTTTTTAGCATGATCTCATTAAAAATAATAAGCTTTATCACGTGGTATGATTATAATTTTCAGCTTGTGCAGAGAAGCAGTTTATAATGAATTCACATTGCAAACTTAAATGAAAATCGATCGTGTTATGACACACTTATTCGACAAGTACATATATAAAATTATTTTCTTGGAGTGGGGCCTTTCTGTACAAAGTCCGGTAAAATATCATGTTTTTAAACCTGGCTACATCGCAAGATGCTAAAAAGAAAAAGGGAACATTTTAAAGGAAAAAATAAGATTGAACGACTATCCCAATATTGTGACCTGTCAGAATATTTATGAAAAATAGACTTCTGCTAACTTTATCCAAAGTGATAAACATCTGATATCTGATGTGAAATAGTTCTTAAAACTAACATGTTTGGAGGTTATCCATAAGTTTCCTACTACAAAGTTAATTAAATCTGAGCATAAAATTAAATAATCCGGGCATCTCTTTTAAATTTAATTTCAACAAAGTTTGAGTTTAATTGATCTGAAGAACAATCCACATATTCCATGACTCTTCAAGTCGTGATTGATATCTGTCTACAGTTTTGTTTTGTTTCTGTAACTTCACTCTCGTTTTCTGACATTCATTTACAAAAAAAGAAAACCTTCAGCAGTGATTCATTCGCTCTTTCTCTTCTGCTTTTTTTAGTTTGACAGATTGGGTTCTATAGCCTTGGTCGGCAACCAGTCTACCGCAGAAAGCAATGGCAACCTACTGCGGGATAATCTTCTGCCCAGTCAGTCATGTCTCTTTCGAGACATGATCGCCCAAGCGTGTATCACGTATGGCAATTAACTGACTGACTGAAGGTGATAAGGCCACTGAGAAAAGACAGTAAGCCTTTAGAAAAAACCAGAAACCCAATATTAAACAGCAAACAAGGGAGAAAACTCTAATAGTCAATAGACCTGGAAGAATATCGTAATTTTTTTTTTTTGCAATCTCATGAATATTTCAGAAATTTCAACTGCTTCTTTGTAAGTTTTAATTGTTTCTATTTTCTTTTCATCTCTCCTTGTTCCCGTGGTCTTTCAATGGAATTATGGTTACTCCTCAACAAAATAACATCTGTTATTTCGAGCCTTTTATCTGCAAGGAATGTGTCCAGCAATCACCGCCATAGAGATATGCCATGGCAATTCAGCATTTTTGTTTCGAATGGTTTCCAGTATCTTAATACAGTGTATGTTTTGATAAAAACCTCTTCGCTATTCCTATGCGCTTCTGAATTTCTAATTCAAATTGTGCATCAGTTGTAACTACCCTTATCAGTTAAATTTCTCTACTTGCTTAACGTATACAGGCCCAATATCTACCTCACATTTTAGTTTCTTTTTTTAGACGAGCAAACATTATTTCCTTAGAATCACCACATATTCTTTTTCTTCTTGCGGTATTAGCTGACTTCATGTATATAAACCCAAACAGAATTAACATTAATTGAATATAAATAATGCTTGCTAAAAAGAAAGTAAGTAAATATTGAATAGAACGTCAAGTGATTTCGTATAGATCAAAGATCAAGAAAAAATATTCAACACTGGAAATATTATGTTAAAAGCCTTCTATCACGATTCAATCCAGAGGAACCCAGAAAAGGCAATACCGAAATGCAGAATCTTGACTTAGGAAAAACAACCCTGCTTATGTAGGTTCACAGGAAATTTTTGCCCAAGCTTAAGACAATTACTACTTTAAAAATCATCATTGTACGGAGGTTGCTAGTAAATACCCAATAAAAAAGTTATATCGATATCCCTACTATGAGTCTTAATGGCGAGTCTACCGCTGAACGACATAAGTAATTCCAAACAAGTTGGTAGGAAATAATCTAAACGAACAGACAGTCAGTTAAGTGCCATACGTGATACACGCTTTGGGCGATTATGTCTCGAAAGAGACAGAACTGACTGGGCAGAAGATAATCTCACAGTAGGTTGTCATTGCTTTTTGCGGTAGACAGGTTGCCGACTAAGGCTATAGAACCCAATCTGTCCTATTATTTAACCCATACCTGGAGGAAAGAGACGGATTAATACCTTTACCAAGGGTATTTGTGCGCAGGTGAATGCGAGAAATTCAACTGGAATTCGAAATCGGCTCCCCGATTTGTTGTTCCGAGTCTATATTCACTGCACCACAACGCACATCCAAACAGACTTGTGCAATAATCTGTCCAGTCAGTATCTGCGTTTTTTGGAATAGAACACTATGAAGGAGTATAGGTCTAAAATGAATTACTTCGCCAGAGATGAAAGAAGGGCTTAAAAGTGACCCATGTAAAACTTGAGGCGTTGTGAAAAGTTTCAAAGTCCTTAGAAAGAAGCTAGATAAAGTAAATGTCATCGGAGTAATATAACCAACCAGACGAAAGCATTGCTAAATCAGAATACAGAAAAAAATTCTGGTTTATTTAGTTAAAAATGTTTGCTGTTACCTGGACTTCTGTGACGATCCTCATTGACTACTTAGGAGGTGTGAGTATTAGTACCACATCAGTGTTGAAATTAGAATATTTCAGCGAGACACGCTTTTACCGTATAATGTTTTCTATTGCATTAATCCCGATTTCAGACGATATAAATAGCAGATTATGGATATCACTGATTTAATAAATTTTGTAATCTCTTGCTTTACACAGACAATTTAAAATTGTATGTCAATGAGCCAGAAGGTATCCTAGCAATTTTAAGTCAAAATGTATGATTTTACTGTAAAAACGATAAGCAAAACTGAAGTTTAAAATAATTAAAAGTTGGCAATACTTACACTTACAGTATTTTAATAATAAATTAAAATCTCATATCTCGAGAAATAGCAAAAAATTGAGTAACAATTTGTAGTGGTAACTATTATTAACTAAATAAGGGTTTTGCTTTTTGTCTTTTTTAGTTAGGAATAAGCATGAATGATGGATAAAAGCAATAGTTCAAGTAAAACACCTCTGACAAATCAAACAATATTGATTGCGACAGTCACTTTCCATCTGATTTTAAAACCTTGGTTATTACGAGAAAAGTAAGACCCAAAGTTTCTGCTTATCTGCAAAATGATGAGTTGGCAAAGTTTCTAGAAATAGAAAAAATATACACTTTTGAAAATTTCTACTGGAATAGTGATCAACAGCATATTGCCTCAGAAGTTATATGTTACAAATCAAACAATCAGCTGTTCATTCAATCTGTCGACTTTTTCTTTTCACTGAAAGTATTTTAATGTTTTTAATAAAAAAAATTTGAAAACTTGAGATTTGCATCTTACTATTCTGGTGGGTGTATACATACATGTATGTAAGTATATGCAGATAGATAGATAGATAGATAGATAGATAGATACATACATACATACATACATACATACATACATACATACATACATACATACAAAAATTTTCTCTTTCGAAATCTTGAATATCACTGTTCCAGTATTGGTCCCAAGCCAACCAATGAAGCCATTGGCTATATTTAGTAACTTAAAAATTGATGAGAAAAATGATTTAAAAGAGCATATTAATGCTATGTCACCAAAAATGATTGAAACAAAACATTGATTTAGATATACTTATCAGAGTATTGAATATATCTCGGACATTTTATAACAGGCTTCAGGATAATTCTAAGTTATCCAGGGTGTGAATATTAACAGCTTTGACATTAGAAGTTTGAAAATTAGATGACTTTAATTATTTGTAGGTATTTTATTGAAATCTTTGAAAATCAGAAAAAAGTATATTTGATGAAGTGTATGCTAATGTTGCTCTAGAATATCAGGAAAAAAGTAATTTTTGTTTGACTGAAGTTTTTGTGGAATTAGCAAAAACAATACTGGCTTAATGGAAAAGTTTTTAAATGGTGGAACAAAAAAATTATCTTTGATGTAAAATTTTTCGGCAATTTTTATATTGAAAAATTATATAATTTTGCTGCAATCAAACGTTCAAGCAATCTTATATGACAGTAACAAAACCCATAAACCTTTTTGTTTTCTAAAAGGTTAACATCGTTTTAATAAGCCTTGGATAACTAAAAATGGCTTTTACTTGCTTTTTGGTTATGTGCATCTTTTTAAAAATATTTGGAATAACTGAATTGCTGAATCTACTTCTGAATTATTTTTTATTCTGAAGGCAAAAAATGACAGTAAAATGGGAAATCGTAAATGATCTTGAGTACGAAAAATTAATTCGTTAATATGCCAAAATTAACTGATGTAGCAGTTTACCTAAAACTAGGTGTTTCCATTCATTTTCGAAACCTAAGTTTTAAAATGAACTTTTTAAATGAAAACACTTTCTTGAAGCTTTCATTTTAGCTTGAATTGAAAGCTAAATAATTAAATCTACTATTGCCAGTAAGTAAAGTATTCTGGTGAATTTCAAACAGAATTTATATTGATTGAAATTTCAACATTCAACTGAGAGTTTTCAGTTAAAACACTAAAACAGACAGTTTTTTTTTGTTTACATAGTGTCATGTTTGTAAACAAAAGTTACCTCTTCGTTTTAAAAATCTTGCAAAAATAAAATATAGATCGGGAACAAGTTAAATGAATTTGACTTGAAACCTATTACGGGAATTTAGAAAACAATTATTTATTAACCACGTAAGTTGTATTTTTCTGACGCAGTAATTGATTGATGACAGCCAGATGTGTTGACAAGCTAAGTAGGGTGACCAGAATTGACACAATTATTCATTTTTTCCTAAAAAAAACAGCATAGCATGATGTTCAAACGCCCCAAACTTAATCGAAATTGTGTTAAAAAGAACTTGCTTTTTTCCATCAGCGACTGACCTGATTTTTACAAGAATTTACTACGGTTAACGTAATATTACGCAACTAACTTTTTGCCGGTGAAAAATATTAATATATAACGTTTTTGCAAAAATTAAATGATAGTCAGATTTTGATGAAAATTTCAGAACTTATTCACAAAGGACTGAAATTATTTTGAATCATTGCTTTTATAAAATCTTGGTAAAATATTTTTTTTTACATATGTTACATCTACCACGAATTAATTTCCTGAAATTTCTATAATTTTCTAGAAATTAACTAGAGTTAGCGAACTTTGTTTTAAATACAGGGCTCGTCGGGGTATGTAAATCATCTATTTTTTTTCTTACAGTTGCTCCTTTTCAGAAAATGTTCTCCGTATAGCGAAAACAAAAAGTAATAAAACTTTGACAATTTTTATTAAGATAAACTTCTAGTTGCTTTTAAAAATAATATATATTGAGGATATCATAGTCTGAAAAGACAAAAGTTTTTCAATGAAAAATGAATTGTTTTAATTTTTATTTTTAATTAGAATACAGAAATGTTTTAATTTTTATTTTTAATCATAATATAGAAAGTCTCAAAACTTTTTCAAATTTCTTTCAGTCATCGTCCTAATTAGTTTATTAAGTTAATAAGTAAAGACTATATTACTCATCGAAAATTGAAAAGGTTAATACAAATTTTTCCTAATCAAAAATTGAAAAGTTTACGAACCAAGATTTTTTACATAATTAAAACATTTTTGTGTGTGTTCAGATATATTTTTTTATTTTATGGTAGTCCATGAATGACATATTATTAAAAGGTCACGTGTTTCAAGGGTTGTTCTTCTTACGAAACGTTCACATATGTTTCATAAATTTATGTCAATTCTGGTTAACCTAACTTGGCCAGATGTTTAAATTTATTAATGACATGAATGTCATCGGCTAATCAGCTAGTCAGGCCTCCGTGATTAAGAAAAACTTTTATTCTAAATTTAATTCCATGTACAAGTAATATTTATTTACAATCATATTAATTTAGCTTTAAATGTGCTAATTTTCTAAAAATAACATGCCACGATCGTATATTTTAATTTTTCAAGATTCCTTAAAAGCGAGAATTAACTTTTGCTTACAAATGTGTCGATCGCTCAAAAATATCCGGAAACTTTTTAAATATTTTTAAATCTCAAAATTTTAAATTCCACTCAATATAATTTCTGTTTAAAATCCACCAGGGTATTTTGCTCACTGTAAATCGTAAATTCAATAATTTAGCTTTCAGTTAAGCTAAAATTAAGATTTTAAGAAAAAGTTTTTTATTTTTAAAATTCAATTTAAAATTTAGGTATCGGAAAGGAGTAGATGCATCTAGATTCTTGTAATTTACGATTAGTGTCTCGCCTCTTTTGTCATGTGAAAAGATCACGGATTTGGGAACTTTTTCAAAAATGAAATAATTGTCGAAATTTAATTAACAAATAAATTTAAATAAAATTAACAAATAAATTAAATTATTTTTAAATTGTTTTAGAAAATCTCAATAAAATTATTTTATACACAGGTTACACATCCTACACACGCATAATTTAATCAACTTTGGTGAAATTAAATACTTATTTTTTCTATTAGTTAAATGTAGGACTCCTTGGGGAATGTAAATAATCAATTTCTTTTTTCAAATAACTATTCATTTCCCGAAGATATGCACCGAATCATAAAATAAAAAATGCTGTAAAAGTATGGCATAATTTAATTAGAAAAGCATTTAATTGCTTTTATAAGTAAGATTTATTAACGTCATTATTTATCCAAATAAAGAAAAATTTTCGATGAATTCTGTTTTTTACAAGAATTGTTTTAATTTTAACTATAATATTTTATTCGTTTAAAATATAATATATCAATCGTTTAAAATTCTACATTAATAGGATTTTTTATTTGATATTGTTATTAAGTGCCGAGTATATTTAAGTGTCAAGTATATTTAAGAATCAAAAACTGGAAACCGTAATACAAATCATTTTGCACCAAGGTTTATAACATATTTTAGTTCATTATTTTATTTTTTATTTTTTTTTTTTACATTCTCATTTTTTTACATTCTCATTTTTTTAAGTATGGTAGTCCATAAGTGAAATTATCATTTAAAGTTGATGCGCATTAAGGGCCCCTCCTTTTCTGGAAAAAATTAAAACTTTTTAAGGCTAGGTGAAATTCATATTAATTTCATCGTATTTACGTCTTAACTGACTTTGCTAATCTTGTCTGCAGCATTTAAAAGTATGTTTTCCTTTGTTAATTCTGGTTGCACTAAATGTTTTCACGTCAGTTCTGGTCTACCATACTTAACTTTTCAAAACGGCAGAAGAACAAGACCTCTGTATATTAAGAAATGCTTGTATTCAATATCTATGCTATGAGTAATATTTGTTTAAAATCGGATTAATTTTACTTTAAATTTGTTATTTTTCCTCAAATAACGTCTCACACATATATAGTTTATTTTTTGAAGATTTTTAAAATCGAGAATTAACTTTTGTTTACAAAGGTGTCAATGTGTTCAAAATGACCGATTTTAATTATTTAACTGAAAACCACTAAAAATGTGAGATTCCAATCATTATGTTCAATTTGAAATACAGCAGCGTATTTTGCTTTCTGGAAATAGTAAATTTAATCATTTAGCTTTCAATTAAAGCTAAAATGAAAACTTCAAGTAAGCTTTTCATTCATAAAAATTCTTTTAAATGTTACCGACGGTAAAATAATTTATTATTTTCCTTTCAACTACAAATACAAAGTGTGTGAATTAGTTAATCTTTCTCAGAGATGTTTCTTCTTCTTTTTCTTCTTCTTCTTCTTTTTCTTCTTCTTCTTCTATGCGCCCTGTCCCTTCAGGACGTAGGCGATCATGGTTCTCCACGTCTCCCTATCTCTTGTGGCTCTTAGTATGTTTGATCCTGTTGCTCCTGGCAACCCCCGTTCCGTCATCCACCTGATCAGACACTGCAAATATGTTATCCGCTGCCTTCCTCTGTCTCTCTTTCCTTCTATCTGGACAGTCAGTATCAGGTTCTCCAGGCTCTCTTTCCTCATTGCGTGTCCCAGGAACTTCAGTTGTTTCTTCCTGATGTTCAGTATCAATTTCCATTTTGTTGTCATTCTTTCCAACACTTCATCGTTGCTTGCATGCTCAGTCCACGATATCCGTAGAATCCTTCTGTAGAACCACATTTCGGCCGCTTCCAGTTTTGTCCTTATTTTCGATTATATTGTCCAGCATTCACTTCCGTATTGAAGAACTGACATCACGTAGCAGTCCAGCACTCTTTTCTTTGTTTCTATTGAGATTTTCCTGTGTGTTAGTATTTTGCTCATCTTCTGGAACGCGTCCTTTGCCATGCCAATTCGCCTTCGGATCTCCGTGTCGCACTTTCCATCTCCTGTTAGAATACTTCATGTTTACTTGTCTTTAATGCATATTATCCTGCTCGTCCTCCTTTTCAAGTTGGGGCAGCGGCTTGGAGAAATCATGCCTGTCTGTTCTTTCTCCTTTTTTATGACCTAAATGAAGGAATACAAATGTAACTACGGGGTCATGGACCTGTTCTAACCAAAGAAAAGTTCCACCGTTCTCAATAATTGTCAAAGATGATTTTTGCTGGTAAAAAAAAAGAGCCAAATATCTGGATGTGTTAGCCGCCCTATCTAGGAAATCCCAGGATTTTTCAAGCTGCTATTGGGCTACTACAGCTTCCCGGGATTTTCAAGTCTTTGAAAACGCCGTCAATTTTACAGTACTTTTCATGGTTTCAATACCTGTATGTACATGCCCATTACATATACAAGTGTATAGATGCTAATAAGAAGGTGTAAGGGTGTTTATAAACCCCATATTATAGCTAGGGTCTTCGTAGTTATCACAAGATACGGAATATGTGCTTGTATATGTTTTTGGTTCTTTTGGAAGTTTCTTATGAATTTCTTCACTTACAATTAGGCTTTTTAGCGACAATATCAGTTTTGTTATACTTCTTCGGGTTGACATACATTAAAAACTTCTGCAACAATTACAAACGCCTACTATCGGAATATCAATAGCATCTAAGGGAACTTCTTTGAGAGTGCCATTTCTAAGCTGAAAGTGCCATTTAGAGAACACTTGTTCGTTATGATTGGTCCTTATATTTCGGTTAGCCTCAATTCTAGAAAATGATATCATAGATCATTTAAAATAATCGTCTGATAGTGTAGTTGGAATAGACCTAGAAACAACTGAAATGATTTTTTCTGAAATCTCGGGATAGGATCAGTTTACCGCCACACAAAACACCAACTCCCATAATATCTCGCAAGCTCTTATCCATTTCATGAACGGTGTAGCATGGTATCATTGATGCTCGTCCTCTCTGCTGCAGCTTCAATTACAGTAGATACCTACCTCCACTCGTTTTCGATATCTAAATTTTAATTGACTGTTTTAAGATAAAAAAATATTTTTGAAGCTCAAATTTTAGTTTAATTGAAAGCTAATACATTAAATTTACTATTTGCAGTAAGCAAAATACTCTAAAAATATGCTTTGGTTATTTTTGAGCGATCAACACATTCGTAATCAAAAGTTAATTCTCGGTTTTAAAAATCTTTAAGTGACTGATATGTGAATGATGAAAGCCAGATTATGTGGGAAGTGATTGATGACAGCTAAGTGTGGTTGAGCAGAATAGACATAATTGTCCAATTTCTTTCCTATAAATAGAAGAAACCGTGAAACACATGAATTTTTAATGCACAACAGAGAACACATTCTAAAAAAACTCAAATATACAAAAGAAAATTAAAAATTATTTTAAAAATCGATAGCTAAACGACTTGGATTAACCTTTTTAATTTTTGATTAGTAAATGTAGTTTTCACTTAAAAATTTAATTACCTAACCAAGACAAGGCTTTGTAGATTTTTTTAATTTTTCAAATTTTATAAATTATTATAATTTTAATAAAATTAATACAATTCTTTTAAAATGTCATTATTCATCAACATTATTTTTTCTTAAGTTTCAAATGTCTTTAAAATATACTATTTATAAAAGCAATCAAAAGCTTATCTATTTAAATGTCATAGTTTTATTGCATTTTTAGTTTACAATTGAGTGCAGATTTTCGATAAAAAGGCCAAAAGCCAGATTTTTGGAAAAAAAGGCAAGATGACTTACATTTCAATTCTGTGTTTAACTGATTCAATGTATTTCAATACAAAATTAAATTTCTTGGAGTTTCATGAATTTACTTGGAGATTCGGCAACAGATTTTCTAAAAAATAATAATTTCAAAAGTAATTTCATTTGTTTGTGAATAAATTTTGGAAGTCTCATTAAAGTCCAATAAATATTTAATTTTTGCAAGAATTTCCAATTTAATGTGTATTTCACCGAAAAAACTGTCTTACGTAATGTTATCTATTGTAAAGTCTCGTAACGATTTGGTTGTCCGCTAACGAAAATCAAAACAAGATATTTTACCAAATTTTCGAATGTGTTAGAAAGGATAAAAATTAGTTTTGAATAATTAAAAAGTACTTAGTTCTTTCCTCGTAATAATAACGTTAACATTTTGATAGAACATGTTTGGTTTCATTATGTTTGAGGCCTTTTTTCTTCATCCTATACTATTTTTTAACAAATTAGTATCGGTACCTACATTACATTACATTACCAATTTCATCTGTTTAGTCATTCAAAGTTTACTGGATTGATTTAAGCAGTGTTTTCCTTTCTTGGATGGTTGCCTGTTGGTTCAGATAGGCCAAGTGCTCAGCATGACCTTTTATTTTCTGTATTGTGCTATATATTCGGCGGCAGGTTCTTTCAAGGAAATATCAAATCATAATATTTGTATCATGTTCTGTAAGTAAATCATCAATCATGCTGTACCTGTGTCTGTTCCAAAGTTACAGTGTATTCACTAAATGATTGAATAGACATCATGACAAACGTGTCTACTAGCTACTCTGGCATGCGAAACGGTGTAGTCTCTATGAGAATCTTATCTAGTTCTTCTTGAAACCTCAGACGTGTGCAGCTTTCCTTAAATATTGGCAGCACTACCACCTCCACTGTCCTCAAGTTCGCAGAAGAACGGGTCCAGGGAACATGCAGCAGCAGTGTTAGGGGAAATTTTTGGTTTGTCTGCAAAATACTAAATACATTCGGATAAAAACATTGTTGCAGGTTTGCATGCCATTAGTCAATTTCGTGTCCTTCCGATTAAGTAAGTTCACTGAGTTCACTTTATTCCATGCTGTTAAGTACATATCACATATTACATACTGTTAAGTACATATCACGGTGTTGTATTTGACCAGTAGCTTTCACCTACTGACCTTCATGATACTACACGTGCCGTTCTCTTGGTAAGTACACTGATAAACGATATTTGTATGAGAATGTTCTTCCATTTTGTATTCTGAATGATGCAACATGCCATCTAGAGATTATTTCATTTCAGCATAATTAAATTGCTTGATTTCATTGTCCTTATCCTTGTACTCCTCATCTTGCTTCAGTTGCAATTATCTCTCGTTTGTTGTTTTCCATTATTACGCTGTGATGCTCTTTGTGTACATATTTTGACATGGACCTAATGTTTTTTTTTAATCAAAAAACATACTTGCAAATAAATATAGATTTGAGAACCTATACTGGCAGCAACTCGTCTGCATACGCACAAGAAATAAGTTCAGCAGATATACAAATATAGAAAGGGTTGTAAGACAAGGATGTATTTTCTCACCAGAATTGTTCAACCTATACATTGAGCCAGTTCTGAAAGAACTAGAATTACTGCCAGAATTCGTCAGTGACGGCCACAATCTGAACAATAAAAGAAACACAGCTGATACAGTTCTGATAGCAGACAACGAAAGAAAACTACAAGACTTTCTACAAAAGATAGCTAAAGAAAGCGAAAAGAAAGGACTAAAGATAAAAAAAACTGAATGCCAACGACAAGTCGGGAATTCTGAAATCAACCAGGTACAGAAATTTAAAGACCTGGGAAATCTTCTAACAGAGGATGAAAAGTTTGACACTGAGATTCGAAGGCGTATTGTCATGGCCAAGAACGCATTTCAAAAGTTGAGTAGAGTATAGAAAAACAAAATAAATTTCATTGGAAACAAAGAAAAGAATACTGGATTGTTATGTGATGTCTGTCCTTCAATATGGCAATGAATAATGGACAATCTCATCAAAGATGAAGGAAATAGTTAAAGCAACCGAAATGTGGTTCTAAACAAGGATGCTGAGGATGCCATGAACTGATCATGTTAGGAGGGAATGGAAACAGAAATGAAACTTATATGCAACATCAGGAAAAGACTACTCAAGTTCCTGGGTCATGTAATGAAGATGGAAGGCTTGGAGAATTTGATACTCACAAGAAAGATAAAGAAAAAGAGAGACGGGAAAGCAACGCAAGTCATACTTGAAACGTTTGAGCAAATGGATAGCAGATCAGGGTTTACGATCTGTAACAAGAGAAAGAGTGTTTAGAGCTACAAAAATAGGGAGATGTGGTAGGCTATGATAGTCTACGTCCTAGAGCAGCACTGCACAAAGAAGAAAAAGAAGAATTTTTTTCAGAAGGTTTTAAATATTTAAATATCGATTACCTACTGGTTTAGTTTTTATTGTCTTAAGTCATTTATAGACAGGATAACCTACAATATTTCAGAAGTTTCTTCCTTAAATGACTTCGGGATATTTTTTGTCACTGACCATTCACTACACAGAAAAAGGTAGGATTGTATATTCCACAATAACTATATGTCATTTCTGTTCATTACCATTCTCGAAGAGACTCTTGTCTCACTAGAATTTCAGGAGAAACAGTTGCGTCAATTTGTTATCATGTTCTGATCTTTTTTGATCATTTAGTGTTGTTAGCATATTACAGTGAATAAGCGATTTTTTAAAAAATTCTCTGACATATACCTTATCCAGTAAATGTCCATCCCTAATATCAACTATAAGCTCATTAAGATTAGTCTTAAATATACGCGTGACTAAGTAGGTCAGTTATTGTGTTGTTTATAATTGGCTAATGTTATGAGTTATTTCTGGACGCTTTGGATTACATGTGTCAGTTAAAAATGAATCAGGTTTCCCGTATTTGCAAACAATTGTCATTGCATCTTAATAAAATTGCTGCCTATTTATGGGGTTTCCTTAAAATAAAGATGGTAGAATCATTGAAACAGCAGGTTCACCACCATCATCATTTTTGCTAAAAGATCCATGAAGCCACATTATAAAGCCATTTTAGTCTGAGATGGATTATTTCAGATAAAGTTTAGGTTGCACACTTTCACTTTGACGTAAGAATGAACTTTATATTATTGGAATAATTTTCCTGAACAGTGTATGACACGGGAATTGTTTTCAACTGCATAATGTTAACTATAATACTATGGTACGATATCTTTTTGTGTACTCTCGTCAGGTGTTCTTGTGCATATTCCATGTTTATGTGTCAAACTTGTTCTACATTTGGAAATAATATTGGATAAACCATAGAATTCAAATAACAGGAGATAAAAGATCTCTGTTTTTACCGTCTTTGTGTATAACCCACTAGGGCCATTCGTATCATATTTGATATTTTCCTGAAAAATTTTTTAAGAGAAATATTTTATAAATTTCAGATGAAAGCAGTACTGACTGCTCAGTCAATGAATACCAAATGTTTCCTTATAGGGAAATACCAAATGTTTCCTTATAGGGAAATACTGTATCAAATATGATACGAATGGTCCTAGAGGGATAAGCAACGACACCTCGATCAACTAAATATGATTCATCCTCCCTAACAAATACTGCTGTTGGTAGGATTGTTGTGCTGTCTTTTATTTAACATGAAATAAAATGCACTGTGTGTAAAATGTATTCATGATAGTAAACTCAATATTTTAATCGAAATAGAAACGTCCGCATCTTACTGAAGTAAATGAAAATGCGGAATTGTAGTTTCGAACTTGCGTTTTAAAATTTGTGCTTTCATGATCATTGCGGTTAAACAATAGTTAGAGTTGAGCAGAATATTCTTGTAAGTTAAGCAATACCTATTAACCCTCTAGGGCCATTCGTATCATATTTGATACAGTATTTCCCTATAAGGAAACATTTGGTATTTCCCTATAAGGAAACATTTGGTATTCATTGACTGAGCAGTCAGTACTGCTTTCATTTGAAATTTATAAAATATTTCTCTTAAAAATTTTTCAGGAAAATATTTCTTTCAAGGCTTGTTTTCATACTGTATCAAATATGATGCGAATGGCCCTAGAGGGTTCATTTTGGTAGCAATTCAACGTTTCTAAATGATCCACAATCTTGACAAATAACATTCATCTCGCAGCATACACACATAGGCTTATCTTCAATTAATATTTTAACTCTTATTATTTATTATAATGTTTAGCTATATTTATAACATATAGTAAGATTATTCCCAAATAATATATATTATATAGGTAGCTCCAAATATTAAATAAAAAGTGAGCATCCATGATGAAAAATGTCCCAAAATTAATGAAGACAACGTTCTATTGTACAAATCTTTACGATATAAGGAAAGGTCAAAGAATGTTTTGATTATTAAATATTGTTTTTATCTTTTAGAACCTTTCAAACTTTGGTTAGAAAATTGTTTTTCTTGTGTCAGTGAGTGACCAATTAGTACGGAAATTTTGTATCGATTTTTTTTTTTTTCGGTTAAAAAGTATACTCATTTTGAAATGTTTGCAAATATCATATTTTGTCGGATTTTAATAAAACTTTCAGAAATTATTTGTACATAAATTAAATTATTGTTTTATATCCAATTACTTAATTTTACGAAAACTGATAAGTTCTTTTTTATAGCGTTTAATGTTTATATAAGCTATAAGTTCTCGGAGAATTTAATCTAAATTCGTTTTCATTAAACAGAACCCCAATC
Source organism: Ascarosepion bandense (assembly GCA_037127315.1). NCBI lineage: Eukaryota > Metazoa > Mollusca > Cephalopoda > Sepiida > Sepiidae > Ascarosepion > Ascarosepion bandense. The sequence goes on from JBBBDQ010000191.1 coordinate 5,682,859, forward strand.
TCTAGAAAATCTGCTATCAATCTTAAAACAAAAGCTGCAATAAAACTAATACATTATTTAATAAATTTTTTTTAATTACGTTTATAAAAAATATACCATGGACACTATTAAGAAAAAAATTGATGAATAATGAAGTTTTAGCAAATATTTTTATGAATGGTATTTCATTTTAATTTAATTCTATGTTATTTTAATTAAAATAATTTATAAACTTTTAAATCATTTTAAGTTTTGTATTAATTTGTAGCTTCCAAGTGGTATTGTTTTTTAATTTAATATAATGGAAAAGATATAATCACTATAATTAATCCAGGCAAATATTTCAAACGAATTTTTTATTTAAGTCATATGTATAAACGAGACGACTTTTGCAAATACGGGTGTATAAACACGACCTTATCAGAAAATAAAAGCGGTTATTTAGTAAAGTTAAAAGTTAATGGTAAGAGTCTTCGGAAATTACCTAAAATCAATAAAATATTACATTGCTTACAACAATTAAAATTTGTACTATTACTGCGTAGCAAAAAAAAAAAAAAAAAAAAAAAAAAAAAAAAAGGCTAAATAAACGCTTACGTTAAATTTAAGTAATCTTTGCAGTTATGTACCCTGAGAAAAAACTTGAAACATAAGTCTAGCGAGAAAGCTAACACCACATTTAAATGTCCGTATAAATGAAAAACAATATTTTTTTTATATCTTAAGGTAAAAGGAAGTAATTTTTGTTTCACATCAGATTAATTAAAATTTAAATCAGCTAATCTTCTTTAGATGAAGTTTCAGATAAGTATATTTTTAAAAAGATGTTTTTATAAAGATAATTACGTTGTGTTAACAGGTTTTTCTTTATGAACGAATTTAGTGTATCGACAGATCATACAGGCATCCCATGATTCATGCGAATTCGATTAATGCATTTCCGATTAGTGCGCTAAAATTTGTACAGAACAAAATTCATAACATAATACAGGATAAAAACATGCGATAAAACATACTTCCGTTTAACCATAGTAATCGAAAATTAATTTTTATAATCCCCGATGTAGTCGCATTAATCCAGGGATTCTTGTACAAAAACTCATTCCGATTAATTTAGATTCAGTTGGAAATACAGCAAAGGTTTTTGCTAACTGAAAATATTAAATTAAATCAGTAAACTTGAAAGTAAAACTAAAATAAAAGCTTAAGCAAAAGTATTTTTCATTTCTTCAAATACATTTTTATCATTAGAAGTGATCTAGTTCCAGAAATTAATAAAATATACTGATTTGTTTTTTATTTAGTTTTTTTTTTCTGTTTTATTCATTTTTAGTGTATTTTTTGTATAAATATAGTTCTAGAGGAGGTGGAGTTTAAAATGAACACACATGCATGTACAAGTGTCCGACTACTTACATTTTGTGGACATGTTACCCAGAAAATAAAGTTCTGTTGTCGATTAGAGATATATTATTTGTGATAGAACTACTTAACTGAGTTTTATTTGTGCTTTATGATAAGATCATGTAAATTTTATTTAAACTATATTTTAAGAATTATTTGAAGAAGTACATTTGAAATAAAGTAAATAAAAAAGCAAGCATTAAATTAAAGTCGCTTGCAACGTATGATGAAATCTGGATTTTCCAAATTGTACAAATTATAATAATTTTACTGTAATGAAATGAAAATGAAAACAAGACTGTCCAGCATTCACTGCCATATAAAAAGACCGATATTAAGTAAACGTTACTTTCTTTGTTTCTAATGAAAATTTCTTGTTAGATGACTTAATTTTTTAAAGGCATATTTCACTATCCCAATGCACCTACGGGTTTTCTGTGTCGCATTTTCCACCCTCTGATAAAACACGTCCTAGGTATTTAAATTTTTGAACATGCTTAATTTGGTATCGCCAATTTAAAATATGCGTGTTTGGGCTGTTTCGTTTGCTGGTAGTTATATAATCTGTCTTCTTACAGGTGATGTTTTGTTTTTTCTTCTCGCATTACTTTCTTACCTTAAATGAGTTCCTGGAGTTTGCTTTTATGCTTGCTACCAACACTGTGTTATATGTATTTCAAACATTATTAAGATCGTGGCCGCAAATCATGAATCCTGGTCGAACTTCAAATTCTCTCAGGATTGCTTCAGTGTAAGTAGACATATCCTCGTCCTTTTTTTTTATTATTTCACTCTAAGTAAGGCAATAAAGCTACTAAGGATTGCTGAATATTATAAAAATCTATTAAAGGGAGAGAACAATAAAGGACAACATTTAAGAAAACGGAAGTTAATGAGGAACAGAATTGACCGGGAAACAAGAAACCGGGAGTGAGTTCCACGAGCGAGATGTGTGATAAAAAAAACTGTTAGCATAAAAATTACTGTTACGTCTATCTGTGAAATAATAAGATCTTTCTGGCAATCTAGTCTCAGTCCGCTTTCTGTTTTTGTGTATTTACTGTTACAACCTAATTGCCGTAGCATAAAATATAAAAAGACAGGTAAAATAATAATAATAATGTTAAAAAATGATGCCTAGTGGTATTGCCAAAGATTCTACGCTTTTGGTCGTAGTCTGAAATAAAAAATAATATATACACTTTTTCTTCTCTCTATCTCTATCTCTCTCTCTCTCTATCTCTCTCTCTCTCCCTCTCTCTTTATATTTCACTTTTCTTTTCGTTAACAATTTCCTTTCAGTCGTAAAGATTTAATATTGTGTTGAGCGATGAGTTTTCAATTTCTTTAACTGGAAGAACCGCACATGCCCTTACGTTCGGTAATTAACACAGTAATACACCGTTGCTTTTCGGTTTGTGATTATTTAGTCAATCATGTAAATGTCTGTATATGTCATTAAACAATCTCATCATATACTGATAACATAAAAAGAGGTGTTTTTCCTCGAAGTCCGCTGTCCAACTGCTACTCAAGTATTTTTCCTGCGCAATCACTGTCACGTGACTCCACACGTTTATGATATGCTATTTTTAGCAAACAGTCGATCCTGTCTCTAAGGTTTATTGTCTGATGTGCGTTGTAGTGCATTGGATATCGGCTCGGAACGAGAAATCGGGGAGCCGAGTTCGAATTCCAGCTGAATTCATTGCATTCACTTACGCGCAAATACCCTTGGGAAAGGTATTAATCCATCTACTCCTTCCAGTTATGGGTTAAATAACAGGACAGATTGGGTTCTATAGCCTTGGTCGGCAACCAGTCTACCACAGAAAGCAATGGCAACCTACTGCGGGACAATCTTCTGCCCAGTCAGTCATGTCTCGAAAGAAACATGATCACCCAAGCTTGTATCACGTATGGCACTTAACTGACTGACTGAATGTTAATTTGACTACTGATTTCGTAAGGTAACCGAAGAGAGAAGATATATGACACAGCAACAGAAATATAGAGGAGTGATAGCTTATTGACAGTATTTCAGTTTAATACGGTGGTTTTTGGGAGTTAATGAGTGAGAACATGACATTATATAATTCATTTTCTATTCGTTTAAAAGGGTTTGCTCACAGTATAAGTTTTGTATTATTCTTACATCTCACACTACCAAAAGCTTTTTTTTAAAATTTCCATCAATACTAGAAAACCTGATAAAAGGGAATTTAATATGCCTAATTTTCTGAAAAACTGTTTAAAAAAAGAATTTATATGATTTACTTTAAATTTTACATTAATCCTGCTTGGTTAATAAATGCTGAATGTTTCTTGTATAGAAACAGCTTATTTGAACATTTACTTGTATCCTTACTTTGAAAAAAAAGAAACACGATCAGACTGTTACATACCTGTTTATTAAATATGATATTCTATATACTGGAGATCAGTGTATTAAACAAAATGTAGGAAAACTCTGTTTCCATATTTGTTTTCTACACATTCTTGAAGAATATTTCATTGGTTCAGTTGACGCTGGTCATTACTGGCTCAACGGAGTCTTTCGATTTGTTTTTATTCTTAAATACGCCTCTAAAATATATAATTGCAACAAAATTATCTTTACAAAATTTCCGATTTTTTAATAGTTTTCTCTATTCCAACCGGATGCCAACCTAGGGAAAATTACTATTTGAACGTTAATATCATTCGAAGAAGATTTCGGAGTTGGGGATGTCGTTAAATACTGCATTTTTTTTCTTCTTAAATGTCATTCCCTTTTATCAATTTTTAGGAATTTGTTCTTTATACAATAATTCTCATTCGATCTGAAATGATGATCAAAATACCTGGAAAAGTTACGTAACTTGGAAGCAAATATAGAAATATTTGATGAATTTCTTGGATGACTTAAAAAAATAAAATCTGATTTTACTATATTTAAAGTTCTTAGTATTTATTTGGATTTCGATAAAGAACCATTTGTCAAAAGTAGATCTAATATCTATTAGTCAAACACCAGGTGAGACTGAATATAATTAAGAGTATGTTATGCACACGGGTTTAAAATGAATCCTATTACAACCATTCAAAGAATAGGAAAATTAATATCATTACACAAATATCTTATACAATAATTGATATAGATGAACCTAACGTAAAGTGAAAATAAATAAATAAAGTATGTCCCAACATAAAACACTGCCTGAAACAATTTAATATGAGGGATATAATACGACATAGAATTCATAATGATGGCATCGAGAAAGAGCAACATTAAAAAAGACGACAAATGTGAAATCAAATTAATACCGAACAGTTTGCGTTAACCCCGTTTCAAATTTATAAAAATATTTCCTTTTTTTTTAAAAAGATATTTTTTTCAGAAAATTAGAACTTTCTAGTATTGATGGGGATTTATTTTCAAATATTTTTTCGGAAGTAGGAAAAGCTAGCAGCTTGATTATATCATTATTTTCATTTCTGGATTTTTCTCAGATTTAAACAAGTAATGTAGTAAAGCCACTAAGGCACAAGTGTTTACTGGGCTTTAAAGAATTAGAAAACAGAAACATTAATAAAGAACGATAACGACTGAAAAGTAATCATTGACATTGAATTTAAATTTTTGAAGATGAAAGTTAAATGGAAAACGTGAAGTGAGAAGAGAGTCCTACACGAGAAATGCAAGATAAGAAAATATTAGCATAGAACTTACAGTTACACCTAATCAATTCAGTTGTAAATTCATAAGACCTTGTTATCAATTTAACACTGTGCTTAAATTCTAGATAACATAGCCAAGTGCTTATCCAAACAATTACCAAGGAATTATTTATAGAAAAGGCAGGGGGAAGCAACTTTACGACGGTGGAAACGTGACTGACGCAGGGACGCCAAGTCAGAACCAATAACATTGCTGATACTTCCTTAGATTTTATCATGAATCTGTAAATATATAGCAAAAGCTCAAGACCATATGAACCAACTTCATTTGCAGCTGACCTAGCAGTGGATTCAATATAGTCTCTACATTTCAGGTCAGCCGATAATGTTATACTGAGATAGCGCTACTCCTGGAGATTGTGTGCAGTTTTGTTTTTGATACGTTAAAATTAACGACACATTCTTTGCCCCTGTTAACAACAGGCTGTAGGTCGTTTTTTGACATCAGCCGCCAGTTTCACCTTATCAAACTGATTAGGCTTACTTTCGAAACAGTGGTAAATAGTTGTCATCAACGTAGATATCAAGTTGAGAACTGATGTCATCGGGAAAGTGATTAATTAAAATTTAAAAGTTTTTCCATGTACTATCAATTGTTGGTTATTGCTGCTGTTGGAAGAGTTGAAGTGGATTTTTTTTGTTATTTGCTAAAGCTTTGTATTTGTGATGTGCTACCGGTAATCTCTACGGGCTTAACATATTTTTGTAGGATTAGCTCGTTTGAAACATTTTCAGATGACTGATATGAGAAAGTGTGTGTATGCTGATAATTATCTAAACATTTCTGAAATTAGATGCATGTCATGTATGACGTTGCTATTCAAGAATATGACTTTAGTTTTTAGATCCATATTTTGTTTCTGGGGTATCTTACCTATTCCTCACTTCCTACACGAACTTTTTATAATTGATCTCAGCAACAATGTATGTGAATTGTTTAGAATTTGTCAACTCCACATTTTAAAATATTATGAGCTCACGTGACATGCAATCGCTACTCGCATTCCAATTCTAAATGATAGTTTCTGTTTTACGTGATGTCTCCCCATGCTCAAAGTCGCGTCCGACTAAAATGAGCAAATAAAAGTAATTATATAAAAATATACTAAGCGTCCTAGCAACTAATGTTAGAATTGAAGCTGAATTATCAGGTGAAAAATATTATCAGAATATATTGCACGAGAAAACTTTAGGCAAAATACATTGTTTAAACATATTGGGAAAACATTTCCCGTGATATTTTCAAAGCTATGAAAACTGTTAAGAAAACTTATATGAATAAAAAAAAATAATCTAACCCACGAAATTTCAATGTATATTACCTGAAGAAGGCCGAAGCGCACAAAGGGTGAGACATCGTGAATATGTCAATAAAGATGAGAATAACACTCTGGTCAATGTAAATACTGCTAATAAAAAATAAGGTATTACGAAAAACTGCAAAAATGCTAATCAAAGGGCGCGTGATTTCAGGAATATTTTGTTATTTTTTTTTTTAATCATCTCACCCCAAGCAAGGCATTCTACTGCCACTACTGCGCATGGGGCTACATAGGGGAAGCTAAAGAGAAGGAGTGGTTAGACATAGGGAATGTTGTCAGGAGGAAGGTGACAGATGAGTAAGGATAGCGAGGATGAGGGTTGGGCAGATGGGAAGAGTGCTTGATAGAATGGGAGCAGGTTAGTGTGTTAGGAGGTGTCTATTGACCTTACATTTAAACTCCTGGAGATTGTAGCCGTCGGGGAAGCAATCGTTTGGAAGAGAATTCCACAGTCGGGAAGTACGACGAAAGAAACTGTTGGAGTAGAAGTTACGGTTGCATTTTATCGGTTTCACTGTAAAAGGGTGGGATCTAGTTGCTAATCTAGTATCTCGTTCAAATTCGTATTTAGCGGGCACTAGTGATCTAAGTTCATCGGAGCAGAAGCCGTGAAAGTATTTATAGAAGAGACACAGGGAAGCCACGTCGCGCCGGTGGGAGAGAGACTGCAGGCGGTCTGCCAAGTCGGTATCTATCACATTACAGACGCTCCTCTGAACCTTATCGAGAAGCCAGAGGAGAACAGCAGGGGCACCTGACCAGATATGGCAGTGGTATTCAATGCACGGGCGGATGGTAGATTTATAAATGTGCAGGGTAGATTTAGACGGAAAAAACTTCCGGGCCCTACACAGAGAACCGACTTTCATAGCAGCGGATTTAGCAATGGATTCGATATAGTCATTCCATTTGAGGTCCGCTGAAAGTGTGAGACCAAGGAGGCGTAATGTTTTACTCTATGGGAGGCAAGCCTGGTCCATGTTAATGGGAGGTAGGTGAGATTGTCGATGATGGTTAATTGAGAGTAGCTTCGTTTTAGATGCATTAAAATTTACTAGCCATTTCTTACCCCAGTCCAATATGGATTGGAGGTCTTTTTCAATCTCGGCTGCGAGTTTAGCTTTGACGCCTACACCAGATTTTTGTAGGAGGCGAGAGTAAACTGTGGTGTCATCGGCGTACAAACCTATTTGGGCTCTTATGGAATCAGGGAGATCATTAATGTATATCAGGAAGAGTGTAGGACCTAAGATGGAGCCTTGGGAGACACCTGCGTTTGTATGGGAGTTCTGAGAGGCATATCCGTTTAATACCACCTTCATTGTGAGGTTAGAGAGGAATGACTGGATTAGTTCAAACAAATGTCCAGTTATACCATAGCTCCGCAGTTTACATAGAAGGCCAGCATGCCAAATTCTGTCGAACACCTTAGATATATCCAATGCAACGGTTCGGGCTTCGCCATTCCTGTCGAGTACCAGGTATATGTACTTGGTGATGGTCGTTAGCATATCAGCAGTAGACCTGGTGAAGCGGAAACCATATTGCTTGTCCGAGAGGAGCCTGTGTGCTGTGAGATGCTGAACCACCTCGGCGTTGATAATGGCTTCGAACACTTTGCCAAAGATCGGAAGAAGGCTGATAGGGCGGTAATTTGCAGGGTCAGAGGGTTCTCCAGTGTTTTTAAATATAGGAACTACAGCGGAAGATTTCCAACAGGCAGGAAAGCAGGAAGCAGATAGGCAGAGGCTGTAGAGCTTAGAAAGGACAGAGGAGAGTTCAGGGGCACATTTCTTTAAGACTATGGTTGTGATTCCGTCACCACCGCTCGCTTTGTGAGGGTCAAGTTTTAAGATTTTCTTAGAGACAAGCAAAGATGTAATGTGGACATCATTCAGTTGTGCCTCGGTTCTAGGTGAGAAGTCGTGTGTAAAAACTCTAGATGAGTCCAGACTTGAATTGTTCGAGAATCTGCGGGCAAAGCATTCAGCCTTATCTTCTGGGGAGGTGAGGACCTCAAATTTGTTGATTAGCGGGGGTATTGTGGACTTGCTCTTATTAAGTACTCTTTTACAGAGTCGCCAGTAGTCTTTAGAGCCGAATTTAGAGCATGTTATGCGTTGCTTCATTCTGGCAGCAAACAACATCTTAGCTTCGTTAAGTATCCTTGTACACTTATTACGAGCTTATGTGAAAAGGCGCCTGTTTTGGTCAGACGCGTAGTTACGATAGAGTCGGAAGAAATGATTCCGGTGGGCAATGGCAAACGAGCAAGCGGGTGAGAACCATGGAGACGAATGAGATTTAAGCTGGAATTTCCTAGCATGGATAAAGGCAACGATGCCAGCGTTAACCCAAGAGGAGACCTCGGATGCACATTCTTCGATGGGAAGTCTAAAGACGTTGTTCCAAGGGATGTCACTGAGGAAGTCTCGGAACGAATCCCAGTCTGCTCTTTGATAGCAGTAGGATATTCTACTTGTCTGGGTTTCATGGGTCGAGCGGGAGTGGAGTGAAATATTGACGGACACTACAGTGTGGTCAGAGTTTCCGAGTGAGCAGAGTTGTCTGGTAGTGCAAGAATCTGGGATGGAAGTGAAGCAGAGGTCTAGAAGTGAGTCCCTTCCGTTAAGGTTGTCGGAGAAACGCGTGGGGAAGTCCACTACTTGCGTAAGGGATTGAGTGATTGAGAAGTTCATGGTGTGGACACCAGCAGAGTCAGTGACAGCGTTCTTCAGCCACTTGGTGTGGTGGGCGTTAAAGTTACCAAACACGAATACATGGGCAGAAGGATGGGAAGAAATGGCTTTGTCAATATTGTCAGAAATGATGTCAAGTAACAAACAGTCAGGGGAGAGCGGTAGAGAAAGAAGAGATAACTAATCGAGCTGAGAAGTGAGAGGCGGAAGCACATGAAATAATGATCTGTGGATTCAAAAGATGACACCCTAGCTAAGGGAAGGTGTTCGCTGACATAGACACCAAGTCCATGCATCTGAACATTGGAGTACTTCCTGAATGGGGGAAGGTAGCCAGGAACGTAGAACTCAGATGAGGGCATAGAAGGGTTAAGATTAGTTTCACATAGGGCTAATATATCAGGTGAGTTAATTATGGAGGAAAGAATCTACGCTGGGGAAGTTGGTGCGAATGTTAGTGAAAGAGATGCAGACAGGTTTGGGCGTTTTCAAATGAGCTGGTTTAGTTTTTCTATTATGTTTGCTTTTTTCCATAGTGATTCAGTTAAGGAGAGGTCTCAGAATCAGTCGGTTAATCATTTGCAACTTGTGAAGGATGGAGACTGGCGCGGCCTACAACATAATGTGGCCTCGGGGTTGCCCACCGAACGTTCATGCAGGGACGCCCGTCCATGCGCAATATGGCACTACAAGAACCCCGGTATTATTCAACTGTTGATCAGAGCAGCCTCTCAAGACGCTACGCAAGAGTTCGGGCTCCTAACTACCAGTCGGAAGCAGCAACCAGGAAACTGCCAACCCGGTACCCTCAGAATGTAAAGACGTTGCCACCATACTCCGTAACTGCAAAGAGCTTCCAGCTGAACTAACACTAAGACCGGAGAAAGGGGATGAACCGGGAACCCCTTCCTAAACAAGAAACAAGGCGATCACCTCTAAACTCATTCAAAAGAAGGGGGTGGAGTGTGAGACCGGGCGATAGTAGGAATTATCTACTCCAATTTAAAAAAAAAAAGAAAGAAAAAATGACTGAGGTTTACAAAGTTTTAACTTAGTAAAGGTCAAAAACAACCTTGAATTTCAAAATAGTTTACACAAACTAAGTGACAAAAAAAAAATCAAAGACGAACAAAAAACGAAAAAAAAATTTTTCAAAAATTATAGAAAAACAGACTTAAAAATGGACTGAATCCCGGTTGACTTACCACAAGCAGCTAACACTGTAAAGTTGATTTAATTAAATTTCTGAAGACAAAAATAGAAATTAAACCGCTTTTTACTGAATATAGTCGAGTTATGTTGCTTGCGTTCGCTGGCCAACCGTTACGAATTCAATCTCTCGAAGACAGAAATTTAAATCTTCTACAAGACAAAACTAATGGAAATAATTGAACCGTGATACTATTTATCTTAAGTCAAAAATAACCTTGAATTGCAAAATAATTTACACAAACTAAGTGACGAAAAAAAAAATAATTTCCAAAAATTACAGAAAAACAGACTGAAAAATGGACTGAATCCCGGTTGACTTACCACAAGCAGCTGACACTGTAAAGTTGATTTAATTAAATTTCTGAAGACAAAAATAGAAATTAAACCGTTTTTTACAGAATGTAGTCGAGTTATTCAGTAATAAGGATTGATGCGGAAATTTACTTGAAATCGAAATGCAAATTATAAATTGTTCTTGTTCTGCTAGATTTCTTCGACATATTTTGTTGATATCTATGTTAAAAATTCACTATAGCTCTTGAGAATATTTTAATTTGATTTTCTGTATTTGTTTATTTCAAAGATTTTGTAGTTTTGTTCTAAGTTTCTAGTTGTTCATGTGTGTGATTTGTCTAAATATTCCCTTAGATGCGATAATTATGGATTTATATTTTCTTTGGAAATTGTGATTTTGGATACAGAATCTGGAAATAAAGAGTTTTACATCAGATCATTAAAATTAACGAACGAATATTGAATTTGATATCTGTTCCTATTGATGTATTTCTCGAACAGTATATGCTATGAGAAATATTTCTAAGTGTAATATAGAAAAATGCATACTTTAACGATGTAATACATGTCTCTATATAGATGTATATGTTTCTTTTGAACTGCCTGTGTTTCAAACGCATGATTCCGTAAAAATAATGCTTTATTTTTCTTTTTTATATCCTAGAATGGCACACCAAATATCAAATTTCATAAAGTATGGCAAATATCATATTAATTTTGTTGTAGTGAAATATCTTGTCTTATCCAGGAATGGGTATGGCCCGGGTAATAAAAGACCGAGACTAGAACGAACTACAGAGTGTTCTTGACTATACGAGAGTCTTCGTCATTACACGGGAGTAATCGAGAATCTTCGTCACTATACGACAGATCGAGAGCCATCGGCCTTAGACGAGAGTTAGACGTCACTAGACGGAAGCCTTCTCAAGACGGACGCATACGACCTATACAGAGACATTGCCTTCTTAAATGTTATTCTTGTTAACTGTTTGTTGGTGTACTTGTATTTGCTTTATTGTACTGAGGTTTAATAAAACTTTATTTATATATTCTCAGTGTTAAGAGTTATTTCTTGCACTATTCTTTCTCTGTTTATCCCCTCCCTGGATACAACAGATTTTGGGCCTATATCTATTGCTATGATTATTTTTTGTCTTGAAAAATATAATGCTCACAGAGTATGATGAGTTGCTAAGATTTCCGCTCAGCAGAGAAGTGCTTCAATTAAAATGATTAATATTTAAAATTTTTGTCAAATTTTGGGACGTGGAACTAAACGAGAGTTTTTGAGCACTCAGGCAGATTTATTTTTTCCGAGTACTACTACTTTTTGGAAAAGACTTACTGCGAGGGCTTCCTTGAACACTGCAATCTTAAACTTTTAAAGTCAATAGATAATTGCAATCTACCTTCATAAACTTCACTTCCTACCATCTTACTCATATCACGTTTCATCCATCATAACAATTTGAAAAGTAATCACCTGTTTGAGTGGCTCTTGAGTCTTGTATTATTTGAACAGTATCATAATGCATCCGCTCATAATAATATATAATGACGAGACAGGTGGTCATTTGTATTTTCTTCCTAGTTTTGCTTACTATCTATGCGTATTCATGTATTTTTGTGATAATTTCTATGTGTATGAATTTATGAGTAAATGTGTGTCAAAAAATCTATCACTGCTTTTCTTCTGTATTATAAAGACGCCATTTGATTGTAACTTAAAATGACACCAAGATGGATAGTTTTATGAACAAACCCCTTATTGTCTGTGAAACGCAATACACATTGAGGCTGTCGATCGGATCTCGTCAAAGATGATAAAAGACCATCCCTTTTACTTTTGTAATTGAGTTTTAGCTAGGAAGACAGTAAGCGTTCGCATGATTTCTTCTGTAAATAGATCGATGTACAAAAGGAGGTGGGCGGAACTGGCTGGCTTATCACAACTAGCGGCAACATTGGGTGTGTCCAAATATATACTCGGCAAAAGAAAAAAATGATTACACATTGCTGCAGACATACTTTTGCCCACGTCTACAATAAAGCTCTCTATACTTATTTATACAAAGTTATGTGTGCGTTTACATTAGTAAATCATATATCCATCTATAATTACAAAGGTTTGTTCATTTATACTATTACAGATGAGAATATGGGTATGCATACATACATACATACGTATACAAGAATTATATATATATATATATATATATATATATATATATATATATATATATTTCTCAATATCCTTGTATACCTATATGCCTGTATCGTGCAGTTACACATGTTATCGAAGCTAAAGCAATTCTATAGGTACTTCACTATGAACATCGAATAATATTCGTCTATATGTTTTAGAAAAATAGTCAACTAAACGACTATCTTTCTTTGTTTTTTATTGTCGATGAATAGATTCGCTACTATGCACTTGTTAGGATGCATAAATAAGTGTATAGGCATATTCAGTAGCTCACATTTGTTGCTTTTTACATTCCTAAATATATATATATATATATATATATATATATATATATATATATATAAAGACCTTGATATTATCACACACACATACACACACACACGCGCGTGTGTGTCGGTATAGTATAAATGCATTAATGTGTAAAAGTATATGTATCATTTCTACATATTTTCAATTATTCTCAGTTTATCGATAAATACATATAAAATTGATTAGCTTCCATATAGACGCATGTATAAAAGACTGTCTATATCTCTGTTTGCCTCGATGCATACGTACATATATATATATATATATATATATATATATGTATGTATATATATGACCACGTAATAAAAAACATGAAAAATTTTTGAAATATACTTATCTCCATATTGACTAGCACTCAGTAAATAGCTTTATGTTTTTTGTAAAACTTAAATCACTTCAGATTCTAGGAAAATGTGTTTCTCATGAACGTAAATTAACAAACACCAGAAAACAATTCTCTTTCTCTTTTTCTTTAATGCACAAAACTTATTTGAGAATAAAACAGACTGACTATAAAAAACGAGTGAAGATGTTTCAAAACTGCTTTCAACTTCTCGACCTAAATTGAAAATTACCAGAGAAAGTTTTCTTTCGTTATGTTAATATTCTTTCTTAAGAATTACTAAAACCCGGTTACTAAACTATCTTAGAGAATATTATTAGTTGTTTTGAATGAGACATTGAAAGAGAAAATAGTATTTTTCGCCGATAAGTCGATTGGCGTTTTGGTTAAATATGAACGATTGTCTTCATGTTGAAAATACACTACAGCAGACGATGAAAGCTTTACTATAAGACGTTTATTCGATATGTTGCCTATTCCATGGGACTGTCGTATTCATACATTTATTTCTTTTTATAATAATTTATTTCTCTGTATATCGATTACAAAAGACTAATCACATCAAAATGCCATCGTAGAATTTATTAAATCAAAACTAAAATCAATCTTTTATGATGAAAGAAAACGTTTATCTAAAAAAAATGGAGAAAGGTTTTGAAATAGTCTGATCACTATATAAATGATTGTTTTAATCTGTATTAATGAAACAATTTGTGAAAAAATGATGAAAACAGAAAATTTAACTTAATAAATTAATTTTATATTACACACCATAGAATTTACATTTTTAGTGAATTAAACTGGAAAAAATATTAATTAATGCAATACCTTAAGAGATAAAAATGTACGTGGTTAAATTGTGGTGAAGGACAAATACCAACGATCGTTCCATTCACACTAGAAACTTATAAATTATTGTTCTGTGTAAAGTTTTATTTTTATTTATTTTCACAGTCTTGTTTGTCTGAGATTTGCTCGTGTAAGTTTATTTCCATATATAAATGTTCTTAGTTATAGCTTCAGTTAAGTAGAGGTTGTCGAATGCAAACGTTATTAGCATAAGAGTGTGAGTACTATTTTTTAACTGGCAATTTTGCATTATTTCGTTATATATGCAAATGTCTGTGCACTTACACCCATTTAATCACGTAAGCTCACACATTCGAACAGCCCACATATAGACTGAAACACACACGGGTGTGCTTACACATGTACATGCATACATAATTAAATCAACAGAATGATCGGAAAGCGTTCAGGCTGGTACGAATATCCCGACCGACCTATCATAATAGAAAAGAAACCATTAAAGAGCCGCAACTGTCTAAGCAATAAAGGACATTATAATATACCATTGCTAACGATAAGAAAAGGAAAGAGTTGCTGATGAGACTGCTTTCAATTTCGTTTCTTCGTTCCTGTAAATGTTTTTGATAAGATCGAATCAGAAAAGTAAAGGATGCGATAGGCAACAATTGATCTAGCATCATCGATGAAAAATGTCAGAAAAAACGTTTTGAACACAAAGGAAATATTTTAATAGGCTCTTTAGTGAAGATATAATCAAGGGGAATAAAATAACATTGGGATAAGATTAACGAAGACAGAACTGATTATGTGAAAGAAAATGTTCTGATGTCTATCTACTGATTGAATTTTTGCTTAAAAAGAACAAGCTTATATTAATAAATGTTGAAAGATTAAACATTCAGGACGTTATGATTTAAGTCATCATCATCGCAATCATTGACAATATCAACATTAGCAAAAACGTTATTTTTTGTGTCTTTAGCAATATCTGAGTCTTTGAAAATAAATATTTTACCTGTTTTTATTTTCTGTATCTTTCCTTGTAATTTCTATCTTTTTCATTATTCACATCGCTTACAATATTTTTCTATTCTCATGTTGTTTTTTCAGTTGTCTCACTTTGCAATAGTCAGTAAAGGCAACAAAAAGAAAACGAAATATCAATAGTCCATAATATTATATTAATACATTTTTAACAGCATGAAACTATAAAATTTTTATTGTTTTATAGAATAATTGTAAAGATTGAAAATTAATGAGAAAGAATGTGAATGTTGAATAGATCCTGGATAATATATATTAATAACATTAATAAGGGAAAAGGGAAAATAAGGGACATACAATAGTGAAATATTTTAAACTCCTAATGTAGATACTGAGGTATGTAAAAATCCATTCATTAGTTAGAAAGAGAAAAAAGTAACAAAGAAAAGTAATGTGAACAAATAGTAATTACAAATTTAAAAATATAGAAATTTTTCTACTTCTCCATTGTGAATAGAAACGGGTGTTCTTAAATTTGTTTCATAATTATGCAAATTCAAAATTGTTCGGAATATCTGTGCATTAAATTTTCAAAAAGTATGTTAGCAAGATGAAAATTTATCAAACATGAAAAAATTCTATCAAAAAAGGAATGAACAGTGATTTGTGAAAGAACAATATGCATATATACATTTATACATATTAAGATCTTGAATATGTTCTCGCTGTTTTCTAACAGATTGCCTTCCCAGAAATGCGTGCGTGTAGTATCAGATGGTAACGCATCTATAAGGATTCACTATAAGCAAGCTTGAAATTCAGTATATACGATTTTGCCGAAGTGTAAACAATTTTGTTTTTCTTAGCGTTAAACATGTCGGAATTCGTGCTAAGCAATTTGTACTTTTCGTGGAATTTTTTTGCACTTCTTTATCTTAAAAAATAGCAGCGGAAGCACACAGAATTCTTATTGAGACATAAGATGACCATGCTCTGTCGGAAATAACATACAGAGATTGGTTTAGACGCTTCAAAAATAATGATTTTGATGTTAAAGATAAAGAACGCTCTGGTACACCGAAAAAGGTTAAAAAAGAAGAATTGGAGGCATTACTTCATGAAAACTCGTATCAGGAGCAAGCTAAACAGTTTTGAAACGTTTGAAATCATTAGGAATGATTCAAAGCAAAGAAATTGGATGCTGTGCGAGTTAAATCCGAGAGACGTCGAACGACGCCTTGTAACATGTAAATAGCTGTTTCAATTGCAGAAAAGGAAAGGTGTTTTGCATGAAAGGTCAATATATTACGATAACTCTTAATATAGAAGACCACGAGGAAAGCCTGGACATGCATCAAAATCGACGGAATTGCCGAATATATATGATTCACAGTTTCTGCTCCGCATTTACCTCCAATCCGTAGTGGCCTGGGGTAGGAAATGGCTGGTAAATTTCAATGCCTCTAAAACAAAGCTGTTATCAACTAACCACCATGGACAATCGCATCTACCTCCCATTAGCATGGGACAGGCTAGCCTCCCAGAGAGTAAAATACTACGCCTCCTTGGCCTTACACTTTCGGCGGACCTCAAATGGAATGACTATATTGAATCCATTGCCAAATCTGCTGCTATGAAAGTCGGCTCCCTGTGCAGGGCCCGGAAGTTTTTCCCACCTGAATCTATTCTGCACATATACAAATTTACCATCCGCCCGTGTATTGAATATTGCTGCCATATCTGGTCGGGTGCCCCTGCTGCTCTCCTTGGGCTTCTTGACAAAATACAAAGGAGGATCTGTAACGTGGTTGATACTGACTTGGCAGACCGGCTGCAGCCGCTCTCTCACCGGCGTGATGTGGCTTCCCTGTGCCTCTTCTACAAGTACTTTCATGGCTTCTGCTCCGATGAGCTTAGATCACTGGTGCCGCCTAAGCACGAATTTACACGAGATACTAGATTAGCAACTATGTCCCACCCTTTTACAGTTAAACAAATAAGATGTAACCGTAAATTCTACTCCAACAGCTTCTTTTCTCGCGCTTCCCGACTGTGGAACTCCCTTCCACAAGTCTGCTTTTCCGACAGTTACAA
The DNA here is from genome assembly GCA_037127315.1 of Ascarosepion bandense. Lineage (NCBI taxonomy): Eukaryota > Metazoa > Mollusca > Cephalopoda > Sepiida > Sepiidae > Ascarosepion > Ascarosepion bandense. The sequence continues at coordinate 5,700,235 of JBBBDQ010000191.1, forward strand.
TCTCCATGTGTTTAAATGTAGGGTCAATAGACACCTCCTATCATACTAACACCCAACTATTCTCAGAACACTCTCATCTACCCAACCCTCATTCTCGGTATCCTTACCCGCCTATCACCCACCCTCTGACATTTCCTATAATTAATCATCCTTTCTCCATTCTACGTAGCCCCCTGCACAGTAGTGGCAGTGACATGCCTTGCTCGGGGTGAAACGCTTATAAAAAAAAATGGGTGAAGTTTATTATGAACTGCTCAAACCGACCAAAACCATCATGGGTGATCGATGTCGACCATAACTGATGCGTTTGAGCAGAGCATTGAAGAAAAATTGATCACTATATGAGCAGAGACACTTCAAAGGGATTTTACAGCATGACAACGCTCTGCTAAACATTGCAAAACTGGTGAAAACCTAATTAGAAACGCTTAAATGGGAAGTCATACTACACCCGCCGTATTCACCAGACATTGCCTCGTTCGATTATCACTTGTTCTGATCGATGACACATGGCCTGTTTAAGCAGCACTATCATTTTGATGAAGGGGCCAAAAAATGGGTCGACTCTGTGTAGTCTCAAAACCCGTAAATTTTTTCAAAGTAGTATTCAAATGCTACAAAAAAAAAGATTGAAAAAGTCTTCGTTAGAGATAGACAATACTTTCAGTGGCATTCTTCTGACAATTTTTGTAAATAAAACATTACTTTCCATGAAAAAACAATGAGAAATTATTTAAAGTCTTAATATGTAGGCAGGTAGGTAGACAGGTCAATTTCCGTGCAAGTTCTCAGTCATGTGACTTCCCTATGTGTCTTGTAAGAATATTTTCATGGTTTCTGCTTTGACGAGCTTAGATCAATGGTGCTACCTCTACAAGAATTTACTCTAACAACCAGAATGGCAGAAAGGTTACACCTTTTACAGTTAAAACAACCAAGTCCAGCCTTCTTTTCTACTCCACCAGCTTTTTTCTCCCACTTCACGCCTATGAAACTCCCTTCCATATAGTTGCTTCCCTGATAGCTACAATCGCCAAGAGTTTAAATGCAATGTCAATTTTATTTTAATCATTTCACCCCGTGCAAGGCGGAAATGCCACTGATGTGTGTGTGGGGGGGGGGGGGCTACATAACTGTAAGAAGATTAATTAGAAGAGAGTGAGGAGTACAGACCAGTTAAAAAAGAGCAATAGAAAGATGAGAATGCAGGTGTGATGACAGTTACATAGGTGGAAGGAAAGGGAAGGATATACGGGGTGGGGAGAGAGAGCTAGAATACAGTGGTTAATAGATAAGTATTGACATTGCATTTAAATTCTTGGAGGTTGTAGCCATCAGGAAAACAAGAATATTGGAGAGAGTTCCACAGGCCGGAAGTGCGAGAGAAGAAACTGCAGGAGTAGAATTGACGTCTGCATTTGGCTAACCTAACTGTGAATTGGTGGGACCCAGTTGCCAATTGCCATCTTTTAACACTTTGACTTCAGTCCTTCTCTTGTCCTCTCCGCAAACCCTTTTGTATCTTGTTCTCACTTTTTAATCAACTTTTACAAGTCTCTTCACACGAGTATTTCTAACCTTTTCTTGCTCTTTCTCTGACATCCCCTGTTACTGGTTCCTCTTTTTCTTCGCTCTCTTCCTATGCAAACTTTCACTCTCCTCTAATGTAGCCCCAGCGCACTAGTAGCAGTACTGCCTTGTTTGGGTGAAACGATTAAAAAAGAGATTATTTCATGAATTGTATAAGACTTTCATATTAAGGCTATGATAATGGTTTTAGCACTATCATACATTCTACAGCATTTGCCTTTATTAAGTAACACCATAATTTCCACGCTTCAGTCGTGTTTGTTTGTTACAATAGATATAAAAAATTTTCGCATTGAAGTTTTGTCATAATCTTGAATTTTATTCGATACTTCCAAAACGGATGTCTTTTATCCGATATGCTTTTTATCTGTAACCTTTTGCTTTGTTTTGATTTAATATTTGTTGAAAATCAGGGAATCCTTCGATTCAAACAACATTTTCAGTATTACACATTAATGAATGATTTCTTTTTACTGAATGCGTTATTTCATTAGAAAAAAAACAAACTTGGGGATAATATTTTGGGAGGAATATATTTCATTATCACCTTTTTTGATATTTCATGGGTGCTTTATATATATATATATATATATATATATATATATATATATATATTGTGAGGGATGTGGAGTTGTTCAATCTTTTTACAGTTATATAAAGAAAATTGTTGAAGATATTTCAGTGAAAAATATATATTATCAACTACGAATATACATTCGTCCAGAATCTTATCAAAACTAATTCAATAAAAATCTTTTTTTGAGAATTACTGCTTGCAAAATTAAAAAGAAATTCTTTCAGAATGAACAGAAAAATTCTATACTTAATAATTAATTTGAAAAAATATTTAATATCTCAGTGCGATTTTGAAATCCATCCCTTTGCACTTTGCCTCAAGAGTTTCTTTTATTAAATAAATAGATATTTGAAGGCTCAAAAAGACTTAAATTTGAATACCTATTTAGAGTGTGAAACTTTCTTAAAGAAATATATTTTTTCTTTGTAGAAATTGTTAGATTATTTTACTATGGATGTACAAAAAGGAAATAATTTTGATATCTTCCTTTGACAGACAATTATTCAATATCGGAAGAGTATTGTGAAATTAATCTAAATATCTTCCGTTCAGTTCGTTTTTTGCATTAAAAGAACTGTTTTTTCGATCCATCGTTATGGGTGATTTTTTTTTTTTTTTGGTTTTGTTTTGTTTGTTTTTTGTTTTTTGTTTCCTGTGTCTCTGTTTTGCTTGCATTTATTTACATAGAAGGCGAACCAATATTTACTTCAATAACTAATACACGTTGTTCTAGGATTTTATTATTTTTAAACCTTATATGTGTCTTAGTTTTCTTGTATAATTTATTTCCCTCACCACCAAGAAAATCTTCAGAATTTCGATGAAGTTATTTAGTGCATATAAAAGAATATTTGATTTTCATTTTTCTAAAATTTGCTCTTACAATAGTTTTTTGCACATTAATCTAAATCAAATTACACTTGCTCTATATTTTTGTTTTGGTAGCGTCTTAATGCCTTCAAATTTATTCATTATACTAAGTTAAATAAAAGAGTACAAAATAATAAAAATATATTCTTAAACTATTGGCTAGAAAAAAGGTTAAATGTAATTTATTTTTGAACAGAAATAACAAATCCTTCATTATTGCAATGTTGGTCTTCCGGATTTATTTAGGTTTTATTTTTAAGACACATTTTAAGACAGTTGTTGAATTAAATGGTTTTGGTTTTATCTATTGACCATACAGACTACCGTGCGTAAATGAAATGTTATTTTTATTCTGTTTATAAGTAAAAGATAAGTCCAATTAATTAATCCTTAGAGATAGTAATAGACTTCGAAACACATATTTATGACAAATAATGGATTTTAAAGAGAATTTTCAATTTGTTGCTTACACTTTTTGCATAAAATAGCGGTTCAATATACACAAATTAATTTTTCTTTTCATTTAGATTATCATTAATTCCGTTATCTTTTGTATATTTTTAATTCCATTATCTTTTAAATATATTTAATTCCGTTATCTTTTTGAATTTAAATTCAGATAAAGCATTTAAATTCTTGAATTAAATGCGTTTTTCGTTTCCTGTTAAAAAGTCCGTGGTGGTACCTTAATTTTATCGAATAATGAATATGGTGATTTTTAAAGCGTAGCTGAGATGTGACTCAAGGCCTATGGAGCATGACGTGAGGATCGAATTATTTATGGCTATTAGAAATTATCACTATACTAAACTTCAATTCTTGCACGTATTTACACGCTCACAATGAACAATACATTGACAAAAGAATGACTTTTCTATTACAATATATTGGCCATAAAAATCCTCTAGACGCTTATAGACGTTTCTTAAGACCTACAGTTTATGTGCTTCTTAGGAGACGAAGCATTGGGAATGCCTAAATAAAGTTCTTCTCACATTGAATGAGGGCAACAATTCGACCATCATATAGAGGGTGAGATGATAAATTATCCTCATTTTATATATTTAATTTCAAGCATGCACGTTGCTTTTGTTTATTTTGTTGACTGCACTGTATAGTAGGATTAGTTAGGCATCGTCTGTGAGAAAAGAGCACAATGACTCAATTAAGTTCTCCAGAAATATGGAAACAACATGCTGTACTGCTTGACATTCATGCTGGAAGGTCAATTACAAACATTCAAGAAGGTTTGGGTGTCAATATGAGAACAGTGCAGACAAAGATATTGGAAAAGTGTTTGGTGAGTATAATGGTTATTACGAAGGAGTTTGGAGTGATCACTAGTGGTGGCGACGTTATGTCTCCACTCAACTTCCAACAGAGCCTCAGACTCAACACGGAGGCCTACATCAAGTGACTTGATGAGGTAATGCTGCCCTTCGTCAAGGTGGTGGCTACTAGAAGTCCGTGTATCTTGAAACAGGAATCTGCACCATACCACCTAAACAGGAGAAGTCAGTCGCAAATTCGTTAAACAATTTCCGTTCAGTATTTTGTATATTCTTCTTCCTTGGTAAATATACATTGACTTGTGCTTAGTAAAGAAAACGGAATAAAAAAACACAATTTATTCGTGTGATTTAAGTATAGGGTTTATTTCGAATGATTGTATACGAAAGGTAATTAAAGAAAATAGCACATTGGCTGAAATATTATGGTTATAGCAAACAAACAGAGGAGCAAATTTCAAAGTAATACATGTGCATTATAATCACCATAATTTATCATCTCAGAAATTAAGACAGAAGTTAAACTAAAATGCCATGCATCAGCATGTTGTAAGTTTTATGTGGATGGAAAGAATTGGGCCGACAATAAACAGACATAATTTGTTGACATATCAACTGACTATTACAGGCTGCGATGGATAGATTATCATCTAAAATTAATCAAAACATGAAAATAACACTGACATGTCATTTTAACAAATATATTTATCAAAATTACAAAAAATATCTTGATATACTTTATTCTATAAAATCGCCATTGGCGTTCAAGCGACTTAGGAATTTAAATTAAGCTAACATTTATTAAAATCAATATGATCAATTCAAAGATTCTGAATGACTATCACTGAGTCATTAAAATTGTATATTATTTTAGGATAATGATATAGATTTATTTAAATGGTTTAACAGGTAACATAAAAAACTCTGTTTATCTTATATATTTTCTTCTGCATATTGTTCGATATATTCATTCTACTATTTTATTTGATTTTTCATTAAAGGTAATCTATATTTACAATCAGCAAATATTTTTAACTTATAAGAAGTTACCTTTAACATCATAAAGAATATACATGAGAAGTACAATTAAATGGTTTAAAAATTTGTTATAATCAATGAAATAACAAATTCATACTGTGAAGGAATTTATATTTACACACACACACACACAAACACACACACACACACACACATATATATATATATATATATAGTGACATGCATAAGTATTAGATGCATGATATTTTCTGTTATAGCTCTAGTTTATGTTTACCATTTTGCTTGATATTTGGTAAGTAATATCTCATAGAGTTGTTTTAGTTGTATGCGGAAGAAAAATTAAAAAATCATGGTTGAATCCATTTTTTTATCAAAGTTCAAAATTATTCTATGCAAAAATATTGGATACATGATACTTTTTAAAAAATTTCAAATCAAAACTTTGTATTTTAAGAGACTTTAAATATTCAAATTTTCGATAGTATTGGAATGTTACCTCTGACCTGTGCTTACTAATAATCTGACTCTTTGATGTGCATTCTGCAATTCAAGGATTAAAAATGGCAAAAACTAAAGAATTATCAAGAGATATGCACGATAGAATCATTGAACGTCACAAAGGGGGATAAGGTTACCGAAAAATGAGCAAAGAAATGAATCTAGCACTACGTACAGTAGAAAATATCATCAGAAATTACAATAAGTATGGCAATGTTACAGCAAACCTTCCAAGAAATGGAAGACCGAGAAAAATAAATGAGAAGACTTCAAGGTGGATCAGCAGAAATATGCAAAACAAAACCATTCATTACACGTTCTGAAAATAAAACTGATCTTGAGGGTACTGGAATTAATGTAAGTAAGGATACCATTAGCAGAGCTCTATATCGTACATGCTTTCATTCAAGATCACCAAGAAAAGTGCCTTTACTGAAAACCAAACCTGTCAAAGACCGATTAAAGCTTGTAAAGACTTATGAAAAGAAAGGTATGTAGTTTTAGAAAAAGGTAATCTGGTCGGATGAAACAAAATTTGAACTATTTGGAAGGAACACAGCAACAAGTGTTTGGCAAAAAAAATGCACTGCCTTCAACAAGTTAAGTTTTGGGGTTGTTCCATTATGATATGAGGATGCTTTTAATCCAAAGGCACTGGCGAGTTACAAGTTATCCATGGTAGAATAAATGGTAACATGTACAGGGAGATTCTAGAGTAGAACCTTCAGTAATCTGCAACTTCTTTTGGACATGGTCGGAATTTCGTGCTTGAACACGACAATGATCCCAAACATACTGCAAAACTTACAAGGGAATGGTTTGAAAATAATGCTATTAGTTCTCTCAATTGGCCAAGTCAGTTTCCTGACTTGAATCCAATTGAGAATTTGTGGAATACTTTGAAGGTTAAAGTTCATAAGCGGAATCCATAAAATATCAAGCAATTAGAGAAATTATGCAAGGAAGAATGCCGTAAAGTAACGGTGGATCAGTGTGGAAAACTTGTGGCCAACTGCAGAAAGCGACTGGAAGCAGCGAAACAAAACAGAGGCTACACAACAAAATATTAAATGGGTGTATCCAATACTTTTGCATAGCGGAATTTTGAACTTGATAAAAAAATGTATTCAACCATGAGTTCTTAATTTTCCTTCCAGATACAACTAAAACAACATTACGAGATATTAATTACCAAATATCAGGCAAAATGGTAAAAAAAATAAACTAGTCATAACAGAAAATAACATGTATCCTATACTTATGCCTGTCACAGTATATAGTCATCTGCAGACAAATATGTTTCGCTGTATTACAGCTCATCAGTACAGAAAGACATCCGATTGCTTTTATCCAGAATTGAAGCCCGACCGAATTGGCGTCAGTCGAAGATTCTACCTCTGAGCTATGGGCGCTCGGTAGAAGGAGGCACACTTTTATATATATATATCAATGATATAAAACTGATATATGTATAAAATATGATAGAAGATATTAATGGAATTAAACATATACATATATATTTATATATATTGTTATAATGGAACATCCTATTACCCCTGACAGTTGACTCGCCGAAGATATTAAGAAATAAGGAAGTACGTTACGCTTCGATTTCCATTCTCATTCTAACTTGACTTAACAGTTTATTGAACTCTCTGTTAATTGTACTTTTCCGTACAATAAACTGTGTTATTTGTTTACCCTTTACGTGTTGTGCAAATCCTTTCACTTGGAATTTACCTTCTTGTATATATCGTTCCCACGATATAAGAGTGGCGACGAAGATTCAAAAAGAAATCACAAGGAAAAATAAAAATGGACGTCGAATATTCGAAAAGAGCTCACAAGGAAACACAGTATCAACTGTGATAAAAACAACCTTGAAAGATAATAGTGACGACTAAGAGAATATAAAAAAGAAGTCTATGCTGTAAGGTAAGTAGCAATATTTTGTTTTCGTCCATATAAAAAAAGTAAAAACGACGAATAATACGTTTTTCTTACCAGTTGCTGGATTAATCTGTCGGTCGAGTGTACTGTTGAATTTTAATAGATATTTATTCTAAGTTGAATAAATTAATATGGAGCAGTTGTTGGAATTTTCTAAAACCCTGTGTACCGCTATGCAACAAAAGCAGAAACAGTGGGAAGAGCAGAATAAATTAATTCAAAAGCAGCAGCAACAACACCAAAAGCAACAGTTAGACTTACAAAATCAAATATTAAAACAACAGGAAATTTTGCAAACCATACTAGCAAAACAAGTAGAGAAGAAGGAGGGATCAAGATTTTTCTCTGCTGAAGATATTACTTATTCACTTTCAAAATTCCATTCCCAATCTATGGATGGGTGTAACTTTTCCAGCTTACTTCAGAATGTATGAAACAATTTTTTCGAAAAGGTGCCCGACAAAGAAAAAGACAAAAATTAGGCACCCAGGAAAAAAATAGTATACGAACTTCATCCTAACGAGGAAACCGGAGGATATATCGTTTAAAGAAACGATTGAAATATTGTCAAAAATATTTGGCGAACGTGACAGTTTATTTCACACACGTTAGAAATGCCTAAATATTGTTAAAGAAAATTACGAGTATTTTTGTTTTCATACGCCGGAAAAGTGATTTCGCAATATAAATTTTTCAAGATCAAGGAAATTAACGAAAACATGTTTAAGTGTCTAATCATTGTCCAAGGGTTAATTGCAACAAATGATAGAGAAATTCGTTCAAGAATATTGTCAATTATGGAAAAAGATACGGAAATAACTTAACAAAAAGTGACGGAGGAATGCCAAAAGTTAATCAATATAAAAGGGGACAATATAAATATAGAAGAGAAAAATATAGCCCAGGTACAAAGGGTGAAACAACACGTCCGCAAGGACGTAAAATATTACTGCAAAGCATCAAGTGGAATGAATCATGTTACAAATATCTGTTATTTCAAAAATAGAAGATGTTATGAATGCGGCCGAAAAGAAAAAAGAAAAATTATCAGAAGTCCAAAAGAATAAATACAATTTTATTTAAAAAAAAAGTGTCGACGATAAGACGTAAAGTGTCAAAATCTACGTCATATCTGGAAGAAATTCAAACCTATTTGCTATCGACTGGATTGTGCTGTTTAATTTATGGGAAAAACCAATTAGTACGTTTTGTAGAAAATTAAAAGTGTATAGTATAGAGAGATACAATCAGACGGGAAAATTTGTTAACGAGTTGAAAAATGAATTTACGGGAGTAGATTATTCGGAGTGGGCGTCACCCACGGTGTACGTAAAAAAGAAAAATAAGAAAATGATAGTATGCGCTGACTTTTCAACAGGATTGAATGAATATCTAAAAGACCACAGTTATCCGATTCCTAGGCCGAGAGAATTTTTTTCAAAGTTTAATAGAGGCAAAATTTTCTCGAAAATTGATTTATTCGAAGCATATTTGCAAGTCAAAGTCGAGGAAGTGTATACAAAATATCTAGATATTAATACACATAAAGGATTATATACCTTGAAACATTTGATTTTCGGGTTGTAAGTATCACCTTCTTTATTTCAACAAATTATTGGTACGATGCTGGCCGGTCATCGCAGTATGCCATTTGCAATGGCATACTGAGATGACACATAAATAAAGAGTAAAAATTTAGAAGAACCCAAAAATCATGTTTGATAAGTATTCAACAGAAATACGGATTTAAAGGGGGGGGCTAGAAAAATGTGAACTCTGCATGAACAAAATTGAATATTTGGGTCAGATAATTGATCATAAAGGAAGAAAGCCTAACCCAAATAGTACAGAAGCTATAAGAAATATGCCTATACCGGATAATGTAGTAAAATTACAGTGATTCCTTGACCTGTCTAATTATTACAGATTTTATATTTTTAAAATGTACGAGTTGAGAGCACCGTAAAATGAATTATTGAGGAAAGGTAAGAAATGGTGCTGAACAAAAGAATGCGAACATGCATTTCAAAAAATAAAAAAGTACTTATTATCAGATTTAGCATTAGCTCATCACGATCCTAAAAAAGAATTAATCGTAGCGTAAAATGCAAGCGAATATGGTATAGGTGCAGTACTTTTACACAAATTCAAGGATGGATCAACAAAACCGATTGCGCATGCATCAATAGCCTTACTTTCTGCGGAGAAAAATTATAGTAAGATCGAAAAAGAAGGGCTGGCATTGATATACGCCATAAAAAATATCACAGGTCTATTCATGGTAGATCGTTCGTTTTGCAAACTGACCATAAACATTTACTGTCGATTTTTGGTCCGAAAAAAGGCGTGCTAACCCATACCGCAAATAGGTTACAGATATGGAGCATTATTTTGCTCAACTACAATTTCAAAATGCAATACTTGCCATCAAGTAAAAAAGCACACGCAGATGGTCTATCTAGATTTATCCAAAAGAACTCTGAATTACTGGAAGAAACTGTTATAGCAACACTAAAACAGGAAAAATAACTAACGGTAGTACTTGTTAACACCGTTAGAGAGTTACCAGTAACACTGGAAGAAATAAAAAGCAGCGAAAATGGGTGAATATATTACTGGCATGAAGAAGCAAGTAAGGTGGATCGAAAAGAAGAAAAAAGGATTAAGGGTGTCTCCATTTTCGATATGCGATGAAACGCTGATATATGCAGATAGAGTCGTAATAAAACGTGTCCTACAAAAAAGAATCTTGGAAGAATTCATATGGGCCATCCTAGAATCTCCAGAATGAGAAGTTACATTTATTGGCCTAGAATTGTCCATCATATAGAAAATATGATAAAGCAATGCAAAAGTTGTCAACTAGAAGCAAAAGCACCACCAATGAAGACCCAGCCCTGTCCAAAAACGGACGTTCCTTGGACACGTATACATATTGATTATGTAGGACCATTAAGTGGATACTATTATCTAGTAGTCGTAGATAGATTTTCTAAATGGTCTGGAATTTATAGGTACAAACACTTGACAGCTTCAAACACTATAAAAGCGTTAGACGAAGTATTTAGTCGTTTTGGAGTACCAAACAAAATTGTAAGCGACAATGATACCATGTTCACCGGGAGAGAATTCAAAGATTACTGTGATTCGTTGGCAATCAAACACGTAACAATATCGACGTATAGTCCTAGGTCGAACGGACAGGCAGAAAGTTTTGTCGACGCATTTAAGAGAGCATTAAGAAAGAATAATGGAATCGAGTCTGAAGAAATAAAGCATACAAAAGTTTCTCGCGGTATATAACACAAAATCAGAATACAAATAGTAACTTGTCACCTGCAGAAATGATGTTTGCAAAACATTACGTGCAGTGTTTGTCAGAATGTTATCAAGCAAGAAAACGAAAATTTATATGAAAACAAATGCAAAGTTGAAAAAGTATAAAGACGGTATTAAAATCTTCTTTAGGAACTATCGAGCAGGAAAGTGTTTTTGGCAGGACGGTACAGATACAAAATGAATCAGAAGAATGATCTACATGATAACAAAAGAAACTCTGTAAAAGACATATAAATCAGATGAGACCGCGATACATAGAAACCGTTGAAAATAACGAAGAAGTACCGATGGAAGTGTTATACGACGCATTCCAGATTCAACCCCGCTCACATTAATAGTGAAATACCGATGAAGGTAATCTGGACTCCAAAAATCGCTGATTCTCCAGCTCTGTATACCAACTCGAAATGTGAGGAGAAAAAGTGATAGGAAGAGAAAAAGGATTAACAGCCAATGTCCAAACCCAAAGAGAAAAAAAATATTAAAAGCAAAATTCTAGGCAAGAATCTTACTCAGGGGTAGGTGTTATAATAGAACATCCTATCACCCCCGACAGTTGACTCGCCGAAGATATTAAGAAGTAAGAAAATACGAGACGATTCGTCTTCCACTCCCATTCCGTCTTGATTTACCATTTTATTGAACTCTCTGTTAATTGTACTTTTCCGTACAATAAACTGTGTTGTTTGTTTACCCTTTACGTGTTGTGTAAACTTTTCCACTTGGAATTTACCTTTATATTTATATCGTTCCCATGATATAACATATATATAAAACAAAAATCAACAAGCAAACGAAAGTTTTCTTGATTTTAGCACTCATCCAAGTTTAAATACATGCCTTTAAGATGGATTATTTTCTCGGTTGGGCTCAACCTGCTTTCTCCAGTTTTTTTTTTTTTTTTTTTTACTCTCGAAGAAAATTGCGTTTCTTGGGCTTTAAATACGATCGATATTTTTTTACAATTTTAATACTTTAAAACTAGAAATTCTGGCTTGCTGTGAATCAAAAATAATTTGGTTCTAAGGCTACTTTCTTGGTGTCTACATTAAGAATCGATCTCACTACACTGATTGTCAGGAATGTAAGGACAATAATAAATTCTACTTTCTTTTTTCCAATTCACGTGGTAGATATTCATTTTCATTTAAAATATTTATTTTATTATGTTTTGAAAATATGTATTAAACAGGAATGGATTCACGCTTTTACACAAATACATAGAATCCTACATATGCATGCAAGGCGCAAGCATATACATTCGTATGTTTTAAAATATCCGAGTAATACTATAATTTATTTATATTTTTCCAATAGTTTTAAATGTTCCGTTGGGAATTCTAGAGCTTCTTGCTATATCTTCCTCTTTTCTCACTAGGGAACCTTTCATGTGGAAACATTCTCTAATACAGTCAATGTTTTCGCTCGAGGTTCTTGAAGCCCTCCACCTTCTTCGAGCATTAAATATTTGGTTTTGTACCGTTTTCTGAAAAAAAAATCAAACAAAGCGGAAGAAATATTCACCCTCGAGCAAATGCTTACTATGGTCTGCCCGTTGGCAATCTTGACGCCCTGTGCGCATATCTGCATGCACGTGTACCCCCATGTAAAAGCGAGCAGTAACCATCTTACATAATAGCTTGCAACTTTTAAAGACTCACTTACAAGTAGGTAGTTGTTAATATTATGACTCAAATAACTCATTCATACGTGTCTTAGAATAAATGTAAAGGTTCTTAATGTCTAAAACTGTTACTTTTACATTGTGTTTTCTGTGCAGAATTCAATTAATCTGTGTCACTTCTCATCACTGTTGCTTCTGTATCACATACTTTTCACTTATTAAATGTACTCTTATATTCAAGTTGTCATATGAAATAGATGCTATGTGGCTTTTTATAAAAAATGCATTATATATGTGTGTGTGCGCACATTTTTCAATGCATTTACTTTTATACGCATTGTTTTGCATTACTTCATAAATATCTGTTGTTGTATAGATGCATGCTTGCATAAATACGTACACACATGACTATCGCGAAATATTTTGTGTATCTCATTTATCACACACAAACCACACACACACACACACACACACACACACACATATATATATATTATCATATACAAATAAGGAGACATTAATGTATATTTACACAGTAGGTTTCTTTTTATGCATGTGTAAGTGTGTTCAACAAACACTGACTGTTACGTATTTAACAAACTTTTATTGGTTTCAAAACAAACGGTTCACATGTGATGGAAACCCGAGAATAAACATCCCATAGTTGAATTGCGAGAAAGATAGTGTTTTTGCAATTTTGTGTGTTCCATCAGTCATCTTCAGGGGATAAGTTTAAAATGATGAAAGTTAAGTATTTTTTTGTTTGATGAAAAAATATTTCATGGATTAATCGGTTAAGACCTGTAATTACAGACTGTTGTTAGTGCATCATAGTATAATGTGATTGGCTTGCGCTTAAGATTATAAACACTTGAGCACATGACCACCATTGTTGAAGTAAATGTTATTTTTGTATGCTGATTTTCTTTTAATAGATTATGACAGGACTTGTAAAAGTAGCTCTACTCTGGACTTTTTAAATTTGATTCTGAAATATATTTCCCTTGATTTTTTTATGGTAAGGTATGTATGCTCATGCATGTTTATAAAAAGAATAATAGAAATGAAAATTTATTTGTAACTTATAACATCTCGGTATCAAATATCAATGTATACATTAGTTTTACTGGCCAGTATATAAGAAAATTACACAAAGTCTTTACTGAATAAGATTTCTTAAAAGTCATTTGAGGTCTTGCTTACAAATATTTCAGTTATCAGATGCAAATCAAGCATGTATATTAGCCCTGCTAGGTGAATACAAAAATTACTTATGAGAAAACTTGGAATTAATTTCAGGTTCATGCCTTTCCTAACTTCATCTGTTTTACTTATTCTCTGAAGCTATTATTTTATTCCCTAAACACAAAGCTGACCTTATATATAATTACACCAAGGGAATTTGCTAAAAACTTCATGGGGATTGACAAGGGAATAAAAAGCATTTTAATAATGCTTGGCTAGGTTTTGATGAGAAGGAAATCTTATAATGATTCCTGCCTACATCACCCACTATGTTTTCAATTAATTCTTGTGGCATACCTACAATTAAATACATTGTTCGGATATCTGTTGATGTGATCAAGTAAAGTAAGAAGTCCCACAAATATTGGTGTAATAACCTCAGCTAAAATTAAAACTTTGTTAACTAATTCCATTTTGATAAGTACTCATTTTGGCATATAACACATCTATCAACAAATTACATCAACTGATTAACAGTGCTGAAATTTTCTTTACATTAGAAAACATCTTTTTTCTAAAGTCAGTCAGTTAATATATGATTGACTAAGCAGAACATTTTTCTGTAGTAGGTTGCCATTAATTTCCGAGTAGTATTTTTTAAAATCAAAATTATTACCAGTCTCATAACGGTGAGCAACTAATGCATTTAATGTGCTATTTTGTCAAAATTTTTATATTCATTTAATATTTTTTTAAATTACAGATAATAGCAATTCTTTCTTCAAATCATAGATTATTCTTTTGCTGTTCCCCTAAATCCCACAAAACAAGTATCTCATTGTAGCCCATTATTTCAGGTTTTGATAGTGCTCCCTACAAACTGGTGAAATTTATAACAAAAATTTTAACACTCTCCTTTGAACAATCTACCCATCAAAAATAATTAGGTAACTGGTTTGAAAACTAAGGGAAACAATTATGACTGACAAATTTATAGTCAGTCTAGCTAGATATAAAATCTCTTTATATCAATGCCTCTGGTTGATAAATGCTTAAATCTTTTAAAAAGCATCAAACACAATAAAAAATAAACTAAAATAATATCTTACATCTCATCAGCAATCAATGCTATTCCAAATTC
Source organism: Ascarosepion bandense (assembly GCA_037127315.1). Lineage (NCBI taxonomy): Eukaryota > Metazoa > Mollusca > Cephalopoda > Sepiida > Sepiidae > Ascarosepion > Ascarosepion bandense. The sequence continues at coordinate 5,715,297 of JBBBDQ010000191.1, forward strand.
AATAAGAATTTTTACAAACAAAAGTTTGGATTACTAATGAGTTTGTTCCTAAGTAGAATGATAGCATGTATTTTTTTAGAATTTCTTGAATCTTCTCCTTTCTAAAATATTTTATCTAAACAATCAAAATACTTCTAATATATTTATGATGCTCTATTAATGCATCCCAGTGATACTGATCTTCTAAATAAAACAAAAACATACAATAGAATTTACATATGAAATGAAAGAATACTTTAACTTTCCTAGATACCATGCTACACTGTGTTGACCACAGCTTAAAGCTTAGAGTACATCTAAAATAAATGAATAAAAATGATCTGATAAATTTATATTCTCATCATAAAAAACTAATAATACAGAATTAGATAGGATTTCACTTAGTCATTCATAATTTTCAGTTTTCAGTAATTAAAGTAAGAAGAAATACTGTTCTTAATAGAGAAATAATCAAAAAATGTTATTTTCAGAAACAAGGGAAAAAATGACATAAAAATCTAAACAGCACTCTTCAGTTTTTAAATCTGTTTTCTGTTTCTAAGTTAGTTGGCAAGTATGGACACAGAACCCAATCTGTCTGTTAACTAACACTTAGCTGGGGAGAGTAAATATAGATTTTTACATGGAAATGCTGGAAACAAAGTTGGGCTCTGGATTTTGAAATCTTCTCCTATTTCTGAATCCAAGCTTCTAACGATCACACACACACACACACACACACACACACAAACACACACACACACACACATACACACACACTCTCTCTCTCTCTTTCTCTCACTCTCTCTCTCTCTCTCTCTCTCTCTCTCTCTCTCTCTCTCTCTCTCTCTCCAGCACAGACATATGGGAAAATAATTTTATAAAACAAAACAATTTTAGGAAATACTGTAACAAATTGGAAAAATCTTTTCATGTATAGGAGAGGGAGAATAGATGAAATTGACCAGACACTGTGCCCTAAACATATCTTTGGAGAGAAGATAAATGTTAAATTTATTATCATCACCATACTCTCTCCTTTGTGTGTGTGTGTGTGTGTGTGTGTGTGTGTGTGTGTGTGTGGTCAAATCAATGTAAATATCACTCTAGTTCAATGATGACTTGAAGAATGAAAAACAATAAACAAAAACTTTTTCCACTTCATCATAGTTTTTCCATATATATATAGATATATATATATATATGAGAGAGAGATTTTATCCAGGTCAAATGCTGATGTTTACAAACTGTTGTGATTTAACACATAATTATAATTAATTTGCATTTCTTGTTAATTGAATTATTAATTTTTTATATACATTATATATTTAGACTGCATATATTCTAATCAAACTCTCAATAAACTGTTTAATAACTGCAGTATGAATTATACACCTAATTTTTGAAACACCTTTTGGTTAAACGTTATACAGCTAGAATTTGACACTAAATAAGGAAAAAGTAGCTTATGAGAATTTGACATTAATTTAGTCATATACATTGTCTCTTTTTATAGTTAGTTGTTTCCAAGCATAATTAATTTCAATGTCTATTTTACTTCTTTGTATTTAAGTATAAAATAAATTATTATTGATTAGCCATGCAAAGATGGTTAAATCATGTATTTAGAATGACAGCAACTCTAAAATTAATAAAATACAAATCACTTCTATAAAATACTTATTGTATACTTGTCAATTTCACATAATTATTTATAGATGCTGAATTGAAAGAGGCAATGTTTTATCTGAAGATTAAATTAAATGACACAAAAAAATATCAAATCAATTAAATTTTTTGCCATTCACTTTACTTTAAAGCTTTTAAAATGCTACATGCAAATTTTAAGATTTCCTGATGCCTAATCTTATTTTATTTTTTACTTAATATTAAATTTTAATAAACTTACTCAAATTAATTACTATAATTTAAACCTTCTAGACAAACACATTTCATTCAAAGAATTAAAATGTTCGCTATTAGACAACTATTTATTTTTAAATTAAATGAATATTTTGCAAAGAAATACCTGATCCCAAATAAAGATTTCATTGACTTCAAAACTGAAAATGTTTTCAGCTTTAATTCTAGTGGATCAATCTCTAAAATATTATTTTGAATAATATATTAATTGATTAACTTAAATTGATAGCGAACTTATTTCAGTTTGCTTCTAAAGCGGCAGAATAATGTGCAATGATGTATATTATAGTTGAGTTTTTATTAGAATAATCCATATAAACTATTATAAAGTGAAAAATGAAGAAATTTCTGGGAGGTTTATTTTCAACAGTTAGTCAGTTAAGTGCCATACGTGATACACGCTTGGGCGATCATGTCTCAAAAGACACATGACTGACTGGGCAGAAGATTATCCCGCAGTAGGTTGCCATTGCTTTCTGGGGTAGACTGGTTGCCAGCCAAGGCTATAGAACCCAATCTATCCTGATATTTAACCCATAACTGGAGGGAAGAGATGGATTAATACCTTTCCCAAGGATATTTGGGCGTATGTGAATGCAAAAAATTCAATTGAAATTCAAACTTGGCACCCCGATTTCTTGTTCCGAGTCACTATCCACTGTTCCACAATGCACATACTCAACTCAAAAACAATAATCTGGTTTTCCTAAATAATTTTTATAATGAATTACAATTATTTTGTAAAATTGTTTTTTGTTGTCTCATAGATAATATTATTTTAGGTTAAAATTATTCATCTTTGAATTATTTAATATTACTTCTTCTATCATGAACATTTTTGTGTTTTACTACAAAAACAAATTATCTTTTTTTTTTTTAATCGTATCACCCTGAGCAAGGCGGTAATACCACTGATGTGTAGGGGGCTACATAATAGTGAAAAGATTGGAAAAGAGAAAGCCGGAGTCCACATCCTAAACAGGGAACAAAGGATGAGCCTCTTAACCTGTTCAATAGACGTTGGGTGGAGTGTGAACCGGGCGATAGATGGATCTATCTACTCCAGTTGAAAAAAAAAACTGAGTGAGAAGATTAAAAAAGAGAAACCCGGAAACCACATCCTAAACAGGGAACAAAGGATGAGCCTCTTAACCTGTTCAATAGACTTGGGTGGAGTGTGAGCCGGGCGATCTAAATAGTATGCATGATTGTTTAAAATCATTTTATACTGGACTGATTAGAAATTAATACATCCATGCATTATACATTGCTACCATATATGGTCTAGTGCTCCTACTCTATATCTCAAGGAATTATTATGAATTTTAAAGAAGAGTCTGTAATTGATCCTGGCCTGATATTTCAACTTCAATCACTTTCTTGCTAACATGACATAGCTCCACTCACTTTTTCTACAAATATTTTCATAACAATTGTTCTGAGGAGCTGAATTTCTTCATCCCTTGAGTGCATTAATCTAACTGTATTACTAGATAAGGCAATTAGGTCTCACCATTTTATTGTTGAACTAGCTAAATGCAACTGCAAGTTCTACTTTAGTAGTTCCTTTTCTCTCATTTCACAGCTGTGGAACTCTCTTCCATTTTCATGCTCTTTTTAGCTACCTACAATATTCAAATATTTGAATGCAATGTCAGTTGCCATCTTCTGTCTTCCTGAATCCTGCTTAATATAAAATGATTAAAAAATAATTAAAAAAGTAGTATGATGGAAGTTAAATGAAAACTTATATGTAGTAGGAGTTTGGTTTATTACAGAGTAGTTTTCCTTATATATTTGCATATAACTATAGGGTAATTTTAGAACAGGATTTTTTATATTAAGATTATGGTATACATTGTTTAGATATTCAGAGAGTAATGATTTTAAATTTAAAGAGGGAGAAGTTAAAAAAGAAAAACGGAATAAGAAAAACTTGATGTATGATTGAAATATTGTTAGATAAATATACAGAGTTATGGGAGTTTAAATATATTTGATATTAAAGTAATATAAAACAAAAAGTAAACTAAAACTAAAAAATGTAGCATATTATTTCTGAAGATTTAAACATTCAAATATCTTTACTATTTAAAGTATAAATTTCAACATTTAAAATATTTTTAGGTAATGATTTTTTCCTAATAATGGTAAAGAAGACAGTATTTATTCAAATGTTACAAGAAATTTAAAAATTATCATGAGGAAAAAGTCAAAACAATGGAAGAAATGTCAGCTGATAAGTTTTAAATCTTCATTTGGCAAGTGAACATTTGTTTTCCTTTGTTTTGTTTTGTTTTCATGTACATTAAACACTGAAATACTACAGAAATATCAGTTTGGATGATGTCACAGAAAAAATTAAGAAACAGAAATGTTTGATTTTTTTCAATGAAATTTAAATATCAGTCTTAATATGACCTTGCAATTAGTTTTGCATTCAATTTTTTTTTCTCAGAAATTAATTCAGAATTGTTGTCACTAATGTAGTTATATTTTTACCTATTTATTTTATTAATTTATGTTGTAATCAATATATTGAATTGAACATTTGAAAAATATTTTATTTAGATAAGATTTAAATTTCTTTTAAAATTTAACATTCTGGTTTTGGTTTATCATTATTTTTCAGTTTATTATTTTGTCATAAAAATCTTGCTTACAAATTATATTAATAGCTACGAATTGGTTGATGTTGTTATCATTACTATTTGAATAAAAGAAATCGATTATATACAAATTGTGAATATCAATAATTCAACTTAATGAAAAATTATTAAAATTATTTTCTATGTTTTATAGATATTCATAGACATTAGTTGTCAAACAGATATCTTGTAAAACTCAAAATTGTACAGTGGCTGGATATGTTTATTTTGGATCAATGCTCTCAAAAAAGTATAACTCCATTTCTTCTTATACTCTGTCATATAATTTGACAAGATATCTCACTATACAGGGATGGTTGATATAGAAGAAAAGAATGCAGGTAAAAAATTCACAGGAAAAATAGTCATGCTAAAAAGTCACAGGAAAAAAGAAACAAGATAAGATTAGCACACAGCAGACAAAAATGCAAGAGACAAAATCTCAGCTTCTTATCCCAAAAGTGAACAATATCCCAGTCTCATAAATAGATTAAAAATGCAAACTTTTGATTCAAATTTTAATACCAAATTGAGACTTTTGTTAAGTCAGTTGTTATGGAATACTAGAAGTCCATTTGAAATATGTTGAATGTGTAACCATAGCATTGCCACAAAATATTTTTATGCCTTGATCTTTCTTCATATGCAATCTTTGTGGTTTGTTTATGTGTTGGCAAAAACTCTAAAAACACCCTTCTTAAGATGTCTAAAAATCCCAAGCTATGAAATATATCAGATATGTACCATAGCATTGTTAAATGTTTTTACTGGTTGGATTGATTTACTATAAATTTTTGTAGCAAATAGAGCAAAGATCCATAAACTCAGAAATAAACTTTCTTACTGGTCACTACAAATTAATTGTGATTTTTTGACTGTGAATTTTTCCTAGCTAAAATTGTGACAGTTTTCGTGACTTTTTAAACTGTGACTTTAATACTGTCATGAATGAATCAGAATGTATTAAAGCATTTATAACTAGCATTCCAGTGTAAGGGCTAGTTGGAAAAGCTTTTAATTTCATATTAATAATAATAGTAATATTTGCCATTTCCTTATAATGAAACAGTTTTTATTGACTAAGCAGCCAGAGCTACTTTAAGTTGAAATTTATAAAATCTTTCTATTAAGGCAAATTTTCAGGAAAATAAATTTCTCAAGTCTAGTTACTCTTATTGCTTTTTCCCCAGTATTAATGGGTCCTATGTTATTAGAATTTTGTTTGAAGTAGTACAGAATATCAATATCTTGATTATTATTTTATCATCAAATACACACAGACAGAACAATCAAAGCTAATCACCCAAATATTGTGATCAAGACCACAAGAACAGAATCTGCTTTCTTATTGACATGACGGTTTTTGCAGATTGAAATGTATTTTTACAGATTTTTGAACAAGCATCAAAATACAAGGATATTGAAGTGGAAATCTCAGAAATAGACAACAGGAATCAATCAAGAATTTCCGTTGTAGTTGGAGCTCTTGAAAAAGGTTTTGATAAACTCACTGAAGGGATTCCTGGTAGCCCAAGCCTTAAAGAAATTTAATACATTTTACATATATGTAAAAGTCTCACCTATTATGAAAAGTTTTATCCATGCAAAATGCGTTACCTTAGGTTTTGTTTGTTTTTTTTTTGTTTGTTTTTTTAATCAGTGAGAAATATCATGAAGCCATTTCTGACTTAAGTTCTCTAGGTGGGACCTGGAAGAAAATCTATATACAACAGAAATCAAAAGAAATGATCATTATTATCATCATAATAATAATAAAACCGCAACTGTGCAAACAAAGTGCATTTGACCATGTAAACACATGCTTTGAAATCAAAGTAGAGGCTATTCTCCAAAATAAAAAGAATAGAATACTCTCAGACTTTGACATTTACACTGACAAAAAAAACATTATGAACTGTGAAAATATATGAAGCTTCATGTTGCATTCATTGGATCTTTTAAAACCATGTAAAACCATGTAGATTTGAATATCTAGGATGAAAATAGACTGTCTCAACAATGACATTAAGGATTCCTGCAAGATGAGAAAGTTCTTCAGATTTGATGAAATCTGTTGTTGCTATATCTTAAAAAAAGCTACCAGATATTTAGTGTACATATGCAAATGCTTAATAAAAATAATGATATGCCATTCTGTACCACGAATACCTGACTGTAACCAGTTGAGTATGTTATCTACAGGTTGCACCATGTGTATCTTTTTCCTAGAGGAAAGTAGTGTATTAGCATCATAGCTGGATGCTGAGAGGATTCGCTTTTATTAAATTTGAAGTATGAGGCAGATCAGGCAACTTACAAGTCACACTGATGACACCCTCAATTAGAGACTCTTTGGGTGAAATCAGTTACTCAACCAGAAATTATTTTTAACTAGACCCCACCAGCAAGATTATGCACTGCTTTTAGCAAAATCTATCAACCCCAACCCCCACTCCACTGCATGCATCTGGCTGTGACACATGTGACTAGTATACTCTAATCAGACTGTTTGTCATGGTGGGTATATTGGGCTTCATATAGTTGTACCCCAGCATGTAGCTCACTCACTCACTCACTCACTCACTCACTCACTCACTCACTCACTCACTCACTCAATAATAATAATAATAATAATAATAATAAAATTGCAAAAATGAGTTATTTAAACATAGCCACTATTCCAGCAATAAAATGAGCATTAGGAATGAGTTAAAAAGAATACTGACGCATACAAACCCCTAATTCCTTGAAATGAAAAAGTGTGCTCGTGAGTATCATTCAGATACTCAGAAAATTCTCTTTATCTAATTTGTTCACTAACATATATAATGCCTCCATTTGCCTCAGGAAAAACATAAAGGATCAAACAGCAAATCAAGAAAACTAGAAAGAATAAGAATGTAGAGAATACAAGTAATGTTTTTCCTGTAAAACCAATCTACAATACAAAGTAATTGATTCAATGTTGAGTGTTTTCTATTCAATAACTTTGAAAAGAAAAACAAAAATCTTTATTAAATAAGAACACAATCCATTAAGTTCATACTAATCTATTATCCTGTTTTATAAATTGCCTTTTTTATATATTGATAAATACTTTAGAAGAATCAGCTTTTACCAAGTCAAAGATACAAGATCTGACTTTAGATCAGTGCAAATATTCAATAATAAATGCAATGCACTTGTGTAGACAGAGACGTATTCAGATATTTCTGGTATATATGTCACTGAATATGTTCAAATATGAAATTGCATAGAAAATTGATCAACCAAAACATTGATAATATAGCCATTGCTCATCTATTAAACACATAGAATTTTTCAAGATAAGACTTTTTCAAAAAATATTTTTAAACTTTTAAACTAAATTCAGTTTTTTAGTTACTACTTAAGAAAAGATTTTATACTTATATATTTTAAGTAATATTTGAATATTACCAATATCTTTTGTACAACATGCTTGACTGAATTTCAAAAAATCAGTTTCTATAAGTACTAAGTATACAAATACATTATAAAAAATGCCTATTTTGTTCTCTGATTAATTCTTTAAAAACAAATAATAGATATTTTTGAAAACAGGGATAATGTGCATTCTGTCCTTTATAATATCTTATAACTACTAAAAATATATGTTGTAAAAAACAAATCATAACATTAGTATGGCTCTTTGAAAAATAAAAATCTAAATGAGTTTTTTTGTGTGTTGAGGATAAAATATGTAAACAATGATACCTTTTTATTTAAAAATATTAGAAAATAGGAAAAATTCAAGCAAAAAGTTACAGAATCTGCTTCAATTTTCATGATTAAAATATATAATTAAAAAAACATCACGTCAGTTATTTTCAGTTACAATGTTATTGTCAAAAATTACATATATATTTACAAAGAAAATTATTGTCTAATTAAGATGTAAATATATGAATAATAAAGATACTTCATAAAACATATTTTTGAATACATATTAAATTGTAACAATATATATAGTAAAAAAATATTAAACTAACTAAAAATAGCATTGAATTTACTTTTAAGAAATCATTTTTAAATCTTTTTCATGAATATCAAAAAATTTAATTCAATGTCTTCACTCATTCATGTTTCCATTTACACTCTCATTTTATTTTACTCTTCATTCATTTTTCAAAATATCTTAATTAAAGGAAAATTAATTAGGTGTATAAATCAATTAGTTTTTCAGGTAATTAATTGATTATTTAATTGCCTATTTATTAATTATTTTTCTGATTTATTCATTTGCCTACTTTAATTTGATTTTTCATTTTTACTCTACGTTGGCATTTGTCTTTTTCTCCACAGTTCTGGTTTGTTTGTTTTCTTTTTTCTTGGATTCTTCCAGAAGTTTTCCCCAAATACGTTTCTGTGAAATAACATCTCCAGTGACACAATTGGCACAGTAGATTGGCGCAGTCAGTGTTTGCATTTCTCACCTCCAAATATCATATTAGTATTTATCATTTATTATTTATTATTTTTAGAAATTTATTTTTATTTATTTTTTTGCTTTATTTCTTTTTCTTTCATTTCTTTTGTCATTTTGTTATTGTCATATGGGTTGATGGTTTTATGTGTGGCAAGCATGAGAGTGTTATTTATTTTCACACTCTTAAAGTGAATTGGTTGGTGAAATGTTCAGAGCAAAGAGACCAATGAAAACAGACAGAATGGTAGAAAGAAGGAAAAGAGAAAGAAAAGAAGCAGTAGATACATGAAGAAAAAACAGAATCAAGAATCTAACACAATGAAAAAATTTAATGAAATGTAAAAAAAATTTTAAAAAAAGGAAATTATTAATTGGCTGATGAATGAATGTAAAAGATGAAATAAGAATCAAAGAATTCTTAGGTTTGGTAAAAATAAATAGAATAATAAATTGCAAGAAAATGCAAAGGCAAAAGTGAAAAAAACGAAAAATAGGTAAACATTAATGAAATATCAGCAAATTGAAAAATAAAATAGAAATAGAAAAGAAAAAAGGAGAAAAAGAAAAGAAAATGATGGGAATTAGTTTGACCGCAGAAAAACAAAAATAACTACAAATAATTAAAAACATAAAATAGAAATAATCAATAAAAAATACATATCTGTTATATATTTTTGTATGAATTAAACAAAATTACAGTTCTATGTATTTATCTCGCTTTCTAAAGATCCTATTTTTTAGGATATAATTTACAGTTAAAGAATATTTTTCTTAGTATACTTAATCCACTAACAGCCTCTACAAAAATAATGATATAATAATGCTCTATAATACTTGAAAATTCATAATGAAGCTCTATAATATTAAAAAGTTATAATGAAGCTTTATATTATTAGAAAGTCAATAATATAATGTCATAATGCTCTATAATATTAAACAATAATAAAGCTCTGTAATATTAAAAAGTCATAATGAAGCTCTATAATAATAAAAAGCCATAAGACTCTCTAATATTAAACAATAATAAAGCTCATAATGAATCTTTATTATATTAAAAAGTCAGAATAAAGCTCTATAACATTCAAGTAATAGCACTCAAAATCATTTAATATTTCTTAAAAAATACTTTTTACTCAAGTATTTTTCAAAGAAAAGTGTTTAGAAATAATGACGTTATTTGTTTTATTAAATTGTACTAGATTCAATTTTACTCTAAAGTTTAAGCACTCTAAATTTTCTAATCAGATATAATGTATGCAAATATTATTTAATATTAAAAAATGAAAATATATTTTTAAAAGTTAAAAGCATTATTCAAGAAAAGAAATATCAATTTAAGTAGCCTAAAATGCTAAAATATTTCATACCAAATTAAATTAATGAACAAAACTTCAATTGTCGACATTATTGAGTTTATAATATTGAAATTTTGAAGCATAAATTTATAAAATACAACAAATAAAAACCATAGTGTCAAGTGTATAGATTGGCTGTAACATTTTATCCCATGTTACTCAATTTACTTTTCTGAATTTTGTCTTGAACAAATTTCCATTTTAAATATAATTCCCTCCTCAACAACAACAGAAGCAAAAGAAACAAGATTTTGAAAAATATTTGACATGGCAAAAATGTTAAAATCTCAGGCAAACTTGAAAACTTGCTTTTGTGAAAATCATATCACACACACATGCATGCACATGTGCACAAAAGCATACATTCAAATATGTGCACACACACATCAACACCTTGAGGATTTTAGTTATGTAGTCACTTGCCACTAATTCTAAATGCTTTGTTTCATTCTTAATGCTTTATTTTATTTCAGCTGATATTGTTTGTGGCAGTTCAATTATGCCTGAAGGCATGGACTGCTCAAGTGTTATTAGACCACACTAACATTAAAATTCTGACGTTTTTTGATTTAGAAATTTTTCAGTGTTGTTTATATTTTAATATAAAGGTATTTATTTATTTTATTTATTTTATTTCTTTTTACTAAAATATGGAAATGTCAAATCTAACTGATCTTGGAAAAAATAAGTAGGCAGTTTTTGCTAAGGAAATTATTTGTATTTGAAATTTTTTTCTATCAAAGATGATAGCAATTGACAATGCTTTGCTATTTGAAAAGGAAATTTTGCATATTTTTGGTGGCTTATATCACTCTGTTTAGTTACATATAAATATTAATACATATATATGTGTCACTAATTGAAATATTACTGATAATATATGTGATACAAGACTAATATCTAAATCAAATGATCTATGATTACAATTTAAATTTTTTTTTCCCATCAGGACATTTTGGAAATTTTAAAAATAATGATAGATCTTTTGTGTACAGTTGTTCATTTCTGTTTTACTCAAAATAACCCTCTGAAACTCTGACCTCTTAGATTTTAAAATTTGCTACACTCAGAGTCTTAACATTTTGAAAAATTAACAATTTTGTGACTCGACTTGGAATAATAAGAGTGACATCTATTTGATATAATTTTAGCTGCTGCATGATAAAAACATAGCAAATGACTAAGAACCTTCAAAAGTTTTGTTACTGAAATCAATTAAATAGCAATCAGCTTTATCATTCTATACACTGAATTAAAACATTCATTTAGAAATAAATTTGCACCTGTTATGAATTGATTAAAAGTTGATAATGGTTTGATGAAACCACAAATTCATATATTACACTTCAAAATAACCACTTTATTTCAATTTGATAAAATTCAATTCTGTCTTTTAGTAGCAAATGTGCGTTGTGGTGCATTGGATATCGGCTTGGAACAAGAAATCAGGGTGCAGGGTTCGAATTCCAGCTGAATTCATTGCATTCACTTATACGCAAATACCCTTGGGAAAGGTATTAATCCATCTATTTCTTCCAGTTATGGGTTAAATAACAGGACAGATTGGGTTCTATAGCCTTGGTTGGCAACCAGTCTACCACAGAAAGCAATGGCAACCTACTGGGGGATAATCTTCTGCCCAGTTAGTCATGTCTCTTTCAAGACATGATCACCTAAGCGTGTATCACGTATGGCACTTAACTGACTGACTGACTGTGAGGAGCTTTCAAACTATCAAGTAAACCTATAAACTGATTCATATATTCTTGAATAATCAAATTTGCAAACCAATTTTTCTTCAAGACAAATCAGTTAAACTATTCTTTTCATAAATTCCAAATTAAATTAATATTGAAAAAATATATTTGTAATAATAACTTTAGCTATAAAGAAAAGTGAGAAAGGTTTATTTGAATATGCTTTACCAACTGATAATTTTTGTTCAGCACTACCCCATTAACAAGTGCAATTATCTTCAGTTTTCAGTTTCTATAAATATCCTTATATAACCCTCTACCTTCTGATGTATTTTGTTTATCATTCACTTCATCTATTTTAGTCTTGACAGGAAGAAAGGAAATATCAAGAAACAATGTTTCTTAGATACAGAAAAAGTAAATTTACTTTTTGCAATGCTACTTTTAAACACCATTCTAAATATGATTGTACCCACCCAACACACAAATACACAAACAAACTGCTAGAATTCCAGTTAACAAAAGACTGCATTTGATGCCCAATTGTATAAAATGATTTGTCAGATTAAATTTCATGCCTTTTTCCTTTTTTTTTTTCATCTGTTCACTGAGCTCAGACTAACCTTTATTTATTTACTTTTAATGAAACAAGAAAAATCTAGATGAAAAGAGAGAAAGTCACTTAACTTTTTCACCATGAAATGAATTCAGAAAGAATGTATAGGGTTCGTTGGGGTCATGAGTGAATGAGAAAGGCAACAAAGAGATGAATAAGGAGATCATGCATGGTGTTGTGAAAGAAAAGAATGAAGTGAAAAGTAATGAACGTAGCATAAAAGCAAAAAAGAACTAAAAGGAAATAAAATGTAAAGTGAAAGCAAAATAAAAATGAGCAAGGTTAAAGAGAAGCTATTTGGTGGTTGTTAAAACTTTTAATCAGTTATATTCTTTTAGATTTGGTAAGAAAAAGAAAAGAAAGTAGAGAAAAAGAGTAAAAGTAAATTAAAAAGTATAAAAATAAATTCAAATGGAAAAAGCTTATTCAACAACTGTCAAAATATTGACTTTGGATATGATTTTTTTCATTGAGTTTAAAAAATTTAATACATCTTAATTTGCACATAAAGTTCAAAGTATCTCAAAAATGTAAGCATCTGACTGAATATAAATTTTATTATTAGTTAGTAAAATTAAATGAATTTATTGACAATATTATTTATAAGTTATCAGTAAAGGTATATTATGCACTGGCTTATGACCTATCACATTGAATACACCAGTTCTCACTCAATCACCAAAGTTAAACAATGTTGAGCCTGGTCAGTACTTGGATGGGTGACCGTTTGGGAATACCAGGTGCTGTAAACATATAATGACGGATATGCATTGTGGTGCAGTGGATAACAGCTCAGAAAGAGAAATCGGTGAACCAAGTTCAATTTCCAGTTGAATACCCTGCATTCACTTAAGCACTGGTACCCTTGGGAAAGGTATTAATCCGTCCCTTCCCTCCAGTTATGGGTTAAATAACAAGGCTAGGATATGGGGACCCTGTCCTTAAAAACAAATCCCAATGAATCTTGATACTCGAAAAGAAAAATATATTACTAAACACAAAACTTATATAAAAACAACAATAAATTGTGGAAAGAAAAAGGTATTACCAGCAATAAATAAATAAAGTTTTGTTGGCAATATATGACCAGTTGAGGATGATTTGCCATAAAAACAAAACAAACAAACAAACAAATATTATGCACTGAAACAATGATACTAAAAAATCATTAAGCCTCCTAGACATCAATGGATGTATTTATTTAACTTTCTCTAAATCTGCCAAACATTGTTAAAATTAATATTTGGACCATGTCTCTCAACAACATACAAAAATTTCTTACTTTAAGCATATTAAAAAACTTTAAAGTAAGTTAAGCACTTTAAAATAAGTCTCACAATAAACAAAATGAATGTGAAGTTTTCATTTAACAATAAAAAATAGTAAAAGGTTTAGTATATTAGCAAGTTGAAAAAAGTTATTGTTGTGGGTCTGTGTCCAAATTTGGCTAATGCTAAAGATCTGAATTTTAACATTAAAAATTATTTCTGTGTATTTAGTAATGATATTTCCTTCTTTATTTCCTTTTTTAATATCTTCGTTTTAACTTTCTTTTATCCACTGCACCACAATGCATATCCGTCATTATATGTTTACAGCACCTGGTATTCCCAAACGGTCACCCATCCAAGTACTGACCAGGCTCAAGAAAGATAATGTGAAATGGGTAAAAAGGTTGCTACTGCCCAGAACATATCCAGCAAGAATGTTTAGGATGAATTGTTGTACACAATGCATCTATATTTTAATTCTGTGTGTGTGTGTGCATCTATTTTATGGATATATGTTGAAGCTCCTTGACCTCACCCTTATTATATTTATTTGTGTGTGCATGTGTGTTTGTAGATGAGGTAGCCAAAGATTACAGAAACCTAAAATCAAGAAAAAAGGAGAAAAGGTAAAGAAAAAAAAACAAAAGAAAAGAAATAAACAAAACAATAAAGAAATGAAAACATTGAAAGAATTAGAGAAACAAAAAATAAATTTATGAAAAATATTTGATTGAAAATGAAATATGAGAAAACAAATTCAGTCAACAACCACACAAAAGAAAGAAAAACATGAAAATTTATGTCAAATGCTAAAACCAATGGCTAAAAATACTGAAGTAAATGTAAAACAATAAAAAATAGAAAATAAAATATAGTTGGAATAAAAACGAAAATAATCTAAAACAAAAGAACACAGAAAAAGAAAAAAAGAAGGAAATATCATTACTAAATACACAGAAATAATAAAAAAGAAAGTGAAAACGGAAGAATAAATTAAAAACGGAAATAAAAAAGAAGGAAATATCATTACTAAATACACAGAAATAATAAAAAAGAAAGTGAAAACGAAGATATTAAAAAAGGAAAAAAAGAAGGAAATATCATTACTAAATACACAGAAATAATAAAAAAGAAAGTGAAAACAAAGATATTAAAAAAGGAAAAAAAGAAGGAAATATCATTACTAAATACACAGAAATAATAAAAAAGAAAGTGAAAACGAAGATATTAAAAAAGGAAAAAAAGAAGGAAATATCATTACTAAATACACAGAAATAATAAAAAAGAAAGTGAAAACGAAGATATTAAAAAAGGAAATAAAAAAAGAAGGAAATATCATTACTAAATACACAGAAATAATAAAAAAGAAAGTGAAAACGAAGATATTAAAAAAGGAAAAAAAGAAGAAATAAATGAAAGCAAAAGGGTAGAAACAAGTTGAAAGCTAATGAGTTAAAAATAAAAGAATATCTAAAAATAATAGAAATAGGGAATTAAAATGATTAAAGATATAAAATGAAGATAAAAGAGTAAACAGGAAGAAACTGGTTGTCAGGTAAAAATCAGATTTATTTCTTAAATGAGAAAGTTAAGAAAAATTAAAAACTTCATCCATCCATCTTTGATTTTTAAATATAATTGTTTTCAACCTTCTCTTTGTTTTCTTTCCTTTCCCTGGTATTTTTTTTTTCCTAATACACCATTCTCTTCTCTCAGCTCCATTTTGCCACCCCTCATTTTTATAATCCCTATAACCTTCCTTAACAGCCAGCTAACCTTACCTACTGACCAACAACTAAAAACCTTCCGGCCTAACTGTCAACCTTTTTGTCTTTTTCATTAATCCATACATCCATCTTTTTGACTCTCTGTTCTTGCCACATTCCCCCACCCCCACATTCCCTCTGTCACTTTCTCAATTCCTCTTCTTTTTATTCTTGCACTTTTCACTTCACTTCAACTTCACCCCATTTCTTGAACACCAAATAAGTGGCAGCACCCAACTAATCCCTCTACAGCAACTACCTCCCCTTGCAGTCTACACCCCTCCCACCCGGACACATATCAGTCCCATCATTTTGTGTTTCATTTCTTTATTATGACTGTCGCCGTTGCTTCATCCAATAGCCCCTCTGCCTTTTTACCTCTTGTGAATTTCACCTTTGCAACTCTCCCCTACCTCCTACCTTGCCTACCTTGTCTTCCTCATTTTCATTTAGGCAGAATTCAGAAAGAAGAAGACCAGCCTAACCCTCAAAACACACCACCATCACCACTGCTACCATCTCCCAATTACTTCCTTCTTCTTTCTTTCCTCTTTTTTCTCCCTCATTTAGCCCTGAACCATCAACCTCTAAAAACTTTAGAGAAAAGTACAGCAGATGTCAAAAAGAGATGAAGCCTTGGTGACATGCTGATGAAGGGTAGTTGAAGGTTGGGTCGAAGGCAGTGGGTGAGTGGTTTGGAACAAGGCAGGGTGAGAGACAGAGAAATTAGAACATAAGGGAGGGGGAATTGGTGGTTCTCATTTAGAAAATTGCATATAAAGAATAATGCCAGTAAGAAAGTAATAAGGGTTGGGCTGAGAGAAAGTGGGTGGTCGGTCGGTTGGTTGGTTGAGGCTGCATCACACAAAATGACATTACATACAGATTTTTAATGAATGCCTCATAAATTATGCTTAGGCAACAAGACTTCTCACATACATATATACATACATATATGCATACATATATAAGCATATGTGTGTGTGTGTGTGTGTGTGTGTGTGTGTGTGTGTACAATAAAAACATTAATATATTATGATTTTCATTTTTCCTGTAGGCTATTGCAATTTTAGGTGCCTCAATTCAAATGATCCTCTAGTTTTGTATCAAAATAATCTCACTCATATTTATTTAGCTAGATGATAACGAGGAAAATGAGTTGTGATGTAGGAAATTTTAAATAAAGTTACCAAGAGATAGTGAGTTTTTAATAAGAGTCAATATTTCTGAGATAAGGTACCTAATTATTTACATGATTTGGATAGTGATCCTCATCTTTGGTGATATATTCACAATGTTTCAACTATTGTAAGCTCCAGCCTTCTTCAAGTGTTTTTAATTTTGAACTGAACACTTAAATTTGTCCACCAAAGAAGATTGTTCTAGTTCTGAGTGTCATGTCTCTTCCAGATGTATCAATATCAGTTATCTCCATTTTAACTTAAATCTCTAATTTTTTATTCTCCTCTGATGAAGCCAGGTATTAAATTCACAATGATTTGGGTCAAGTCACTTGATTCAATCAATTCTTATCTAATGGGCAATGTATCCTCAAAATACAATGTAGATACTGTAAGCAAGCTTTTAGATTTGCATGAGTTATATTCAAAACACCTTAAATATTATATATATATATTATCCTGTGTTAAATATACATATTATCCTATGTATCTATGCTAAAATGTAAGATAATATGTATATTTATTAATATATATTTTTCCTCTATTATATTACATTGAGCACTGTTGTATTAAGACCTGATACACACACACACACACACACACACATATATATATACTCATTTACAACCATTATATATATATATATATATATATATATATATATATATATATATATATATATTTATATACATATATTCATATATGTATATTTGTGTGTATATTTATATAAGTATGTATATATTTATATATGTATATTCATATATATATATATATATATATATATAAATATATTTCTGAGTATATATATATATATATATATATATATACTCAGAAATATATTTATTTATATATTATGCATATTTCATCCATATATTTATATATATATATATAGAGAGAGAGAGAAAGAGAGAGCGAGAGAATTATAACAAGGATATAGTGCAAATATTAAAATATTTAAAATAGTATTGAGAAGCATTAAAATATATACAATATACACATACATATATAAATGTATACTTCAATATTTTCTCCATATATCTATTCTTTACATATTGTTTTATAAATTAATAATTGTAATATATATAAATTTCAATAAAAATTTTCAACAACTTAAATTCTATTATCTCATAGCTTATAAATCTATTATAATATTTCTAAATATTATTTATATTGTTTATTTATTATATTGTGATGTAATAATAAATAATAGTAGTTAAGGATATATTATTTCAGTGAAAGATTAAAGCTGAAAATAACTTATTACTTTCAAAATTTATTTATTTATTTTTAAAAATACTATCCTATACATACATGCATTTACATATTAAATGAATATCTATTGCTTTTATAAATGTGGCACATATTTGACTATTAGAAATATGCCCAATCAGCATTGAATATATTCTGTTTTTTACTTTTTCATTTTAAAAAATGTTTATGTTGGTGTCTTGTAAACAACATCTTTTAATAAATTGAAACATGTTAAATTAGACACTTTTCTAACTTGTTCTTTACTTATTCTATCATAATTATATATATATATATATATATATATTTTGTCACTGTCTTCAGTCATCTGCCACGGTAGGGATGGACTTATATTTTCAATTCAATTCTCTTTATTGCTAATAACTTAAATGTTCTATGTTTACTGTGTGTTAATATTTACTCTTTGATAATGGGTTATGTGAGCCGAAAGCTTAGACCCGATAAAAAATTCAACAAATACTGTGATTTTTTGTTGTCTTTCAACGACATCACCATCAAGTATATCAGACGGTATGAACGGATCCTACACAAAATTAATAGACAAAACTTGTCTATATTATTCAATGAAACCTGCATTAATATATATATATATATATATATATATATATATCATAATCAACATGATTCTTTTAAAATTTACCTTGCTGACAATATTTATTTGTTAACATATTTATAACAAATTATTGAAATGTCTATTATATATTTCTTGCTTCATAATATCTCAGAGAATTCTTCACAAAATGTCATATTTTGGGGTTGAATTTTTTCATAATTTTACGTTAATTATTTGTTGCATCAATTTTTGTTTACTTCTGAATTTAGGAATTAACATTTTCTTCAGCATTGTTCTTAAATGTTAAAAGAAGAAAAAAAGCTTTAAAAACTGTTTTCTTCTTCAACATGCTTTTTTTTAATTATAATGAGAAAATAATATACAATATTTATATTTAAAGATTTATGGAACTATTTCTGAAACAGTAAGTAATAAATGGTGAATTTGAAAAAAATCAAAATTGTTGTTGTAAACTTTGAAGAGTTTTAGTACTATACATATCCTCAATGAAAACATTTTTGTGTACATAATGATAATGATAACAAGTATCAATAGTCATGATAATCATTACAGAAGAATGGAAAGCTCAACATAAGAATAGGTAATATATTCAGAGCATATATTACAGCGTGACATATGCTGAAAACAGTATGAACACCACCAGTCATAAAAGGTCATGAATTCACTGTGTTTTGGGGCTTTAATGTTTATACTGACAGATATATAAATACTAACTGACCAGACATAGTAGTCAAATACTAGAAACAAAACATGCCTTTTGATACCATATAAAAAAATAATAAAATATGAAGATAGTGAAATTGAAAAACATTTATTACCATAAAAATACTGTTATGCCTTTAATAACTGAAGTCTTAGTTACAATCAAGATCGACACAAACAAAAACATTAAAAAAAAACTCTGGAAACCATATTTAAATAGGGATTAAAAAATATGTAGAACTGTTCCTCTACTTAGTCAAGTATTATCAATGTAATAAAAATACAATTACTTTACATCAGAACATCAGAATCTGTGCAAATAGAATACATATATTTACTTGTTTGCTTTATCTATTATCTTGTAAAGAATTATATTAAAATGCATGTAAGGAGATGAAGATAATAATTATAATGATTGTGATGATAAAGATGATGATGTATTCATGTACTAGAATAAGCTAGGCTCAAAAAATATGAATAATGATAATTATTATTAACATAATTGTTACAATAATAAAGATATATTAATTTGATATGAAAACAAAAAGATTTCAGGAACTTAACCAGTTACAATATTCATATGAAAATGTTATTCAAAAAAGTGATATAGTCACTAAATTCAGAGGAGAAAAGATCAAGCTCATGATAAAATTGATACTTGTAAATATTAGTCATGGAAATGAAGATGAATATTATTCTGAACAATGAATTAAAAATCTAAAATTTATAAATTATTAATCGATAAAAATATTATTTTTAAAGAATATGCTTACAAAAATATTTTCTTGACATCATCATTATTATTAGTATCATCACTTTATTGTACTGTTATTTTTATCTAATCATTTTATAGTCAGTTAACATATTATTAAACCATGATTATTATTTTTGTTAATGTTGTCACAATACTTTCTTCATTATTGAATATATTACATTATTATATGGTGTTAATTCTTACTGGCCTTACTTCATTATCTTTACTAAGACACTTACCATTAAAAATAAGTGTCAATGATAATAATAATAATAATACTAATAATAGAAATAATAATAATAATTATTAATATTATTATTATTATTGTTGTTGTTGTTGTGTTAGAGGATGAACTGAGTGGCCAGCCTGGACCATGAGTGTTGATCGCTAAATAATGTCTGTGTGATTTCAAGCCTGAGTGCATTCATAATGGGTGTGACTGCTTGAGTGTGGATTATGGGAGGAGGCTAGTAGTGAATTTAAGTGTGCATATGTGCAGTAAGCCTCTCAATAACATATGTGCTATTCTATGCAATAAAGTGCATTTAAATTAGATTTATTTCCTTTCCTTCTATTTCACTTTTTATTTTATTGAATTAAGAAGCTCTCAATCTTGGAGAGGGTATTATTATTAGATGAAGATTTTTTTTTTAATCTGTAATTCAGAGAAAGTAAAAATAAATTATATGAAGATTTTTAAAAAGGTTCCTAATTCTTTTATTGTTCCTTTCTCTTTTATCCTTTTTTATGATCCTTGCACATACACTGTTCACATTCAAATCTAAATGCCTAATATACTTTCCTTCTGAAACAAAATGTGGGTTATATTTAAAGGATACTTCAAAATAAATTTATAATTTAATTATTTTCATTTTGAAAAGTAGTATGGTCATTCATTTTTGCAGCTCAAATGCATCAATCTAAATATTATTTACTAACCTGGAAAAGTTCATTTGAAATGATATCTGAAATGGAGTTTTAGTATTTTAATAAGAAAGATATACACTTCTCTGCAACTAATTATAGCCTCCATTTTCCTTTTGCTTTATAATACTGCTTTTATTCAAAATTCAAATTCAGTCACAGCTACATCTAAGTACAATTTAGATTATCTCCCTTAGTACTGAAAATTTTTATTTTTGTTTTTGCCTCATACAAAAGTTATTTCAATGCAAGGTCACAGACAATGATAGCAATAATATATATTGTAAATAAACTAAATCAAATGACATCCTTCATATAAAAAACACACTACTGTTTAATCACTAGTTTCATGATGGGGGAAATTTTAGATCTAAAATGTACATTGACAGTATATTTAGTATAAATATAAATATTACAATTGTAATAAGTAAATAAAAACTTATTTAAAGCTTAATTATAAATATGTAAGCAATTTAACATAGATAAAAATTTATAAAATTTTTTAAAGACTATATATATATATATATATATATATATATATATATATAATTTATTATTAATCAAAATTTTATTACTTGAATGCACAGGTCAATAAATATAATAGACAAGGTTTAGTAAATAAAAATGAGGCACCTATTTCAATACAAACTATTTCTATAATGATAATATATATATATATATATATATATATATATATATATATATATATAATAGGAAAAGCAAATAAGGAAATAGTTTATGCAACTGCAAGTCCAAATCTTTAAAATTAAACTCATGGGAAACTTTAATAAATTGTTTGTTTTCATAACACATCACTCAATAAATCCAAGACCTAACTATTAAAACAACAACTTTTAGGCAAAATTCAGCTTTATTCATCAACATAGTTTCCTTCTAGGGTGATACACTTATTACAATGCTTCTCTAACAATTCAATGCCTTTTCTGTAGAATGATTTGTCTTTGGCCTCAAAATACGCCTCACTTTCTGATATCACTTCTTCATTGGAACAAAATCTCTTTCCCTGGAGCATTTTTGATGTCTACAAACAGCCAATAGTTGCTAGCAGCCAGATCTGGAGAATAGGGTAGATGCGGAGGCAATTCAAAGTGCAATTCATGTAGTTTTGCCATCGTTGCAATCGACTTGTGACATGCTGCATTGTCTTGGTGAAAATCAATTTTTTTTCTTCATTTGTGCCGTTTTTTGATGATTTCAAATGTACAAAAAATGCTATATAATATTGGCTATTGATGGTTCTTCCTTTCTCAAGGTAATATATGAACAAAATACCCTGTGCATCTGAAACTAGAGAGGCAATAACCTTGCCTGCTGCTGTCTGCATTTTGGTTGCTTTGGACAGTTTTCATCTGCTGCTGTCAACTCAGATGACTCTGGAGTGAAGTGGTGGATCCATGTTTTATCCATTGTCACACATTTATGCACAAACTCTGAATCACCAACGTTTTTGTTGTTTTTGATCAACTGTGAGCAAATGCAGCACCCACTTTGAACACAGCTTTCTCATTAGCAAATGCTTATATTAAATGATAAATACACCGCTTTCTGATATGTTCAGCTCCGCTGCTATGTTGCACAAATTAAATTTACTAATTTCTGGAATTTTTTGTTTTCCAGAACAACTGCTTTGTTTTGAGTGACCTGTGCATTCAGCATTATTTGTGTCTGTATGACTGCATTTAAAGTCAGCATACAAGCTTCTAACTGTTGTTTCAGATGAAGTAGAGTCTGACTAACTCTTATCAACCCATTGCTTTGCTTGAACAGTATTTTTTTCCATCAGAAAACAATGTTTTATCAACACACAAAATTCAAATTTTTCCATTGTTTTGAAAATTTGCAACAGTAGCTTCACTTAAATAACTGTAATTTTTATACTAATAATCCAAACAGACCCAAATTTTGTCATGTGCATTTGAAGATAACTACTTCATAAAATTTATACGGATTTTTTATTAGTGGCACAATCTATGCATCAGGCCCAGGACTTTTTGAGTGATATGCTATATAATCTCTCTCTTTTGGCCATCATCATTTTTGCTCTGACTGTAAGCATTTCTAAATGTAAGCATTTCTATACTTTATTTTATTTTATAGTAATTATGTAAATAAACACACCGGCATATATATATATATGCCTGTGTATATAAACAGAAATACACATACATCCATATAGATGATTTATATACATACATATAGAACTACATTATATAAGTGTGTTTTATATGTGTACACATGTATCTTAATATATCTAATGATGAAAAAGTATTTATTTCAAAATAAATTATCTATTTTAAAAATTATTTTGGACTAGCTGCTCTTAATTCTCTAGTAAATGTTAATCATATAGATTAAAAACATGAAACAGGAAAAAATCAGATAAAAATGTAGCTATATATATATATAGGTGTCTGTGTGTGTGATTGCGTGTGTGTATGTGTATGTATATATGTATATATATATATATATATATATAGATAGATAGATATATGAACAGACTTAGATAGATAGATAGATAGATAGATATGAACAGACTTAGATAGATAGATAGATAGATAGATAGATAGATATGAACAGACTTAGATAGATAGATAGATATGAACAGACTTAGATAGATAGATAGATAGATAGATATGAACAGACTTAGATAGATAGATAGATAGATAGATATGAACAGACTTAGATAGATAGATAGATAGATAGATAGATATGAACAGACTTAGATAGATAGATAGATAGATAGATAGATATGAACAGACTTAGATAGATAGATAGATAGATAGATAGATAGATAGATAGATAGATAGATAGATATGAACAGACTGAGATAGATAGATAGATAGATATGAACAGACTGAGATAGATAGATAGATAGATAGATAGATATGAACAGACTGAGATAGATAGATAGATAGATATGAACAGACTGAGATAGATAGATAGATAGATAGATAGATATGAACAGACTGAGATAGATAGATAGATAGATAGATAGATAGATACAGATAGATATAGATATATATATATATATATATGTATATCTATCTATATTTGTATGTGCATGTATGTACATATATATGTAAGTAATGAACAATTTGAGGCTGAGTCATTAGAACTTTCACTTTTTGACCATGAAGCCCAAGTTTGAATTTCACCATGCTTGTTTTGTCAGGGAGGTAACTTCTTGACATTATCAGTCTGAAGAAGATGATTACAACAAGTGACACCTTTGGAAATCTATACCATGGTTTGACCGAAGCCCTGTGAGTGAAACTGGTTCCCTTTGAGGAGGCATCAATGGCTATGCTAGCTTGAAGTCACAAGCAATCATGACTAAGGGTTTGAGTATCCTGGCCTTGTTCAGACTCTTCATGCTAAATAATGCACTCTCTCCCAGAAACTGTAACTAAGGTCTGCTTTGCACAGGTGGGATCTATGGGTGTGAGCAGGCATCCGCAATGGGGATCAACTAGCCATTCTGGTAAACAAGTATCATCAAATACAAGTGGCCAGCCATTATATATATATATATATATATTGTTACGAGGATGCATTTATATATAAAAATAATATAAATAATGTCTAAAAAGTTGTAGTAAGGGATTCATTTGAGTCCTACTTGTTATTACAAAAAAGTTTTAATTCATGAAGTATTCGTAAAAATAAGGAATTAAGAAACAGAAGGTTTGGAAGATGCTAGAATGTCTGAGAAAATTTGAGTAAAATCTAGAGAACTCTAAAGGATTCTAAAATATGTAAATTAGGTGTTAGCTCCTATAAAAATAGAAGAGAAGTTAGTTGTTAACAGGATATGCTGACATTATCAACTCAATTCAAGGATTTATATCCAGCCAAAAGAATCTCTAAGAAAAGTTTCCAACCAACTAAAACCTGAAAGAGAACCTCATGGAACTATATGGGTAAATATATATTTTTGACTCTTTCATTGACCAAACTAATAATTAATCTTTATATACACATTTGATGATTTCCAAAAAGTATAGCACTTAAACTTTGCTATCTTAAATAGGTAAAGATATTTGACACCTTCCTTCTCCTTCGTAACACTTTGTCTGCCAGTAGTAAACTCTGTTTTTCTTTTTTGAATGCAAAAACTGTATATTTGTAAATATTTTTATTTAATATTTTGGTAAATTAAATATTTGTTTGTGATTTATCTCTGAGTTTTCGTTAATCAAATTTTTTTTCTTTTGTTACGTAACACGTAACAATGTATATATATATATATATATATATATATGCAGGATGCAATGGGGTGTAAATTTTCACCACTTTATATTTTTTATTTTTCACATGAGCATTATTTTTTTATCTACTGCACAGTATAGTAGGGTGAGTGAGTTGGGCACTGTTTGTGAATATATGAGCACCATGATACAATTCTCATCACAGAAATTTGGAAATATTATTCTGTACATCTTAGCATTCATGCCAGAAACTTCAATACAAAAATTTCAGTGTCTTTAGATGTCAACCAGAGGACAGTTCTGAGGATCTTGTAAAAATTAGACGTGTTTAATAGTGATTACAACAATGTTTGGAGTGATCACTAGTGATATCAACGCTATGCCGCCATTCATCTTCTCACACGGCCTCATACTCAAGAATGAGGCTGATATCAAACTCCTTGAAGAGGCAGTGCTGCCTTTTGTCAGAGGGGTGGCTACTAGAATACCATATATCTAGCAAAAGGACTCTGCACCATGCCCCACAAGCAGAAGAACCCAGTTACAGCTGTCAGACATTTTATGCAATCACATTATCCCTTAAATCTGGCCACATAACTCCCCAGATTGCACTCCACTTGATTATTATGTGTGAAGCACAGTTGAGTGAGAGACCAAAAAAATTTCTTGTAACACCAAAGATGAACTGAAGGAAAGCATTATGGCAGCATTCACTAACTTAAAAAAGGAGACTTGTCAGAAGAGTTGCAGGAGATTCCAAAGTAGTCTGATGGGCGGGAATGCAAATATAGGATTACCAACCATTAAATAGCTAATGGCAATTTTATGGAATAAATTTACACTTAAGTATTTTGAGATATTTTTGTGTAATTTTGGTAAGTGCATGATGACTATATATATATATATATATATATGTTCATTTTTTTTTTCAGTATTCTTTTTACATAGTTCAAATTTAATGAATGTGTTTAATTGTCATTTTTTTTTCTGATTTTGTTTTATTTAAATACTTTCTCCATTAATAAAAATGTGAATTTGCTCAGTATTAAGCTTTAATTCCTGTTTATTTCGACAATGATAATAGCAATTTGGAATTACATTCTATGAAAAGATATTTTAAAAATATCATTTGAAATAACGGACTGTAAACAAGATTTTTTCTTTCTCAACAATTATTCATTAAACATATTTACACATACACATTTACACATACATATTTACACATACATATTTACACATACATATGTGTGATAACTGTGTTTCTCAAAGTGAAGTTAAAATTTTTTCTAAAATAATTCCTAGTAACTCATCCCACATTCAACAGAGCATAGGTTACTTTTCTATTTAAATTAATTTATATTTGTATTTTTTAAAAACCAGTGTTAAAATTAGGGTGTGTCCTTGAACCTGAAGCATTCTTGATGCTGGTAAGTATGACATGTGTGTATGTGTATGTATGTGAGTGTGTGTATATATGTATACGTCTATTTTTCATAACTAATTATTTTGAATATCAGTCTTATTAATCATTGCACAAAAATTTATTTAAACATTTCAAAGTATTTTAATTAGTTAGTTAATATTTGGTAATCCTATATTTGCATTCACTAAATATAGTGTTATGAAAAGTTTTCATAAAATGTAATTATTTTAAATTTGATTTTGATGAATTAAAAAAGTAATGGAAACAGAAACATGTTTTCATCAATTCTTCAGATTTTAAAGACTTTGTCTTTTAATCTCTTTTTCTTTAGAACAGAAACATATCATTTCTTTTTTTTTTTTTTGTTATAATCATGTTGCCCCAAGCAAGGCATTTTACTGCTACTGTTGAGTAGGGGGATACATAGGGGGTAAGTTATGTGAAAGAGTGACAGGTTACAGGGTGTGTCAGGAAGAGGGTGGGAGAAAGATGGGAATACTGATGAGAGTAGAGTGAATGAAGAAAGACGCATGAGAGAGACAAACAGGATGCAAGTTAGTGAGATAGAAGATGACTATTGACTTTAAATTTGAATTCTTGAAGGTTGTAGTTGTTGGGGAAGCAAGTAAATGGATGGGAATTCCACAAGAGAAGAAACTGCTGGAGTAGAATTTGCGTTTACAATTAATTGGTTTCACAGTAAAAGGGTGGGACCTAGTTGCTAATCTAGTTGCTAAATTCATATATAGGGGGCACTTGTGAGCTAAGCTCAGTAGAGCAGAAGCTGTTAAATTATTTGTAAAAGAGACACAGGGAAGCCACATTGATCACATTACAGATTCTCTGTTGGATTTTGTCAAGGACCCTAGGTAGATAGCAGGAGCACTCGACCAGATATGGCAACAGTATTCAATGCAAAGGTAGAGGATAGATTTGTATATGTGCAGGATTGTTTCAGACAGGAAAAACTTTTTGGCCCTGCACAGAGAACCGACCTTCTTAGCAGCAGATTTAGCTATGGACTCTATATAGTCATTCCACTTGAGGTCTGTTGTGAGAGTTAACCCAAGAAAGTTATTCTTTTTAAGATATTGTTTTTATTCATTGACATATTTTCTCTTATTCCTGAATCAAATAACTAAAGAGGAATATATGCTGATGCTAATTAATCAGAGGTTAAGTGGACCTGAAGAGGATTTGCAGATTTCAAAAAATATCAAATACAAAAATATCATATGTAAGATATTTTGTGTAACTTAAAATGATAGTAAATAAATTAGAAATCAAAACCACTAATTCTCAAATTTGCTGGGTACTAAACTAGAATCTATTCACCTCATCATTCTCACTTATTCTGAGCCATGTTCTATTCCACTCCTTATTTAATATGAATCCTTAACATCAGATTTTGTTTAAATATCCTGCTTGAATCCTAAGGTAGAATTTCATTTGCCTGATCAATAAATTTTGAATTTAGTTGATTCTTTACCTTGGATTTCATCACTCATGATTATTATTTTCCATTGAATTTTAGCAAGCAATTTTACTCAAAGTATTACACAGTTTGTTCATGCTGGGTTCTACTCACAGATTTTATTCATACCATCATCCAATTTTGTTATTGACTGAATCCTAACAGTGGATATCATTTGGCACTTCATTGTGTTTTGGACATAGTTGAGTCCTTATTTGGAATTTCACGCATTGTTTTTCAATCAATCCATACAGATAGAAAAAATTAAAGTGAAAATACATTAAAGTTAAAATCCTACAGAGTACATGCAAGCTGGCAATAATTGGGATTTCATTTTGATTCTGTTTAGATCAAAATATCTGAAGGAATTGGAAAAAATACTAAAATCCTTTCATATAGTTAACATATTGTAAGATTTTAAATTAGTTGAAAAACTTCTTCCAGAAGTAATTTACTATTTAGTAAATGGAGAAAGAGAAAACATATGAAAGATTATCAAAAAGTACAACTGATAATATTTCTTGATGAAATAATGTGATATTGAAGCAAACTGAATATTGGTCATACTGAAATAAGAAGAGAATTAAAAAAGGGAGAAACTTGTTAACCTGAAACTTTAAAATATAAAGAAAAAAATTTATTCAAATTATTTTTAGGATAATGGGAATAGCTGATAAAACATTAAGAAGATCATAAATTAATTAAATATTTATTTTCTAGCAATGTTTTTTCTCATTCTCATTTCTTATGAAGAAAAGAAAATGGGATTGCAATCCACCAATTGGGAATAACAAGAAATTGAAGAATTTTAATTGAAAGATAATGACAAAGGATCAAGCAAAGGACATGAAAATAATTGCTTAACTGATAAAATTTTCTGAAGAATGACACAAAAAGAGCACAGAAAAATAGAAAAAATATCTTAATTTTTTAAACAAAC
The DNA here is from genome assembly GCA_037127315.1 of Ascarosepion bandense. NCBI lineage: Eukaryota > Metazoa > Mollusca > Cephalopoda > Sepiida > Sepiidae > Ascarosepion > Ascarosepion bandense. The sequence continues at coordinate 5,744,469 of JBBBDQ010000191.1, forward strand.
AAATAAAGAAAAAGATGAAATCTGTAGATTAATGCAAATTGTGAGATAAGCATATTTCAGTCTGTAAAATAAACTGAGTAAAGAAAATCTGATTTTTAATATGAAATAATTTATTTTGTTGTTAATGAGTTTTTAAATTGCTTAATATTTTCTAATCTTTAATCAAAAAGATCATCAACTGCTGTGCATTGGTGAAAGAACTTAAACTTATAGAAATAAAAAAAGAACTTAAACTTATAGAAATAAAAAAAGAACTTAAACTTATAGAAATAAAAAAAGAACTTAAACTTATAGAAATAAAAAAGAACTTAAACTTATAGAAATAAAAAAAGAACTTAAACTTATAGAAATAAAAAAAGAACTTAAACCTATAGAAATAAAAAAAGAACTTAAACTTATAGAAAAAAAAAGTTATAATGTCATATTTTCAAATTGAAAATCTATATATTTGTGGAGCAATTCTAAGCAACCCTAAATGAAGTAGGGGTCAAGGATTAATAATTTACTTTTTACATATTTGCATTCAAAAAACTACTTATTAACCTGAATACGCATGTCATATTAACACATTTCAACCCAAGCATGATGATATAGTCAAAATTGAAAATTTGTTTGTATCAATATCTACATATAACAATTTAGTCATGTATCTTTTATATTCTTTAATGCCTATTAACATTTTATAAAGCATATATGCATAAAAGAATAAAATAAGAGAAACAACAGGATAAAAGATTTGCTCATATAGGATGTATAAAGAGGGAATAGTGATAATAAATAAATATTTCAATGATGGGAGGAATACATAACAGGAACTTTCTATAATGAAAGAGAGTAACATGCAATACACAAAATATGAAAGGACAAAAAATATTAATGCCTAAAATGACATCAGTACTTAATAAAATAAATTGGAACAACACAGAAGTGGAGTTGTAATACAGAAAATAGCAGCTGAATGCAAACACTAGGGTTGAATCCAGGATGTAGCCTTGTTTCATGCCTCTGATGAGAAATTGTTCACAGAGTTCATTTTGTGTGCGACCGCAACCTACCATATCATCATGAAGGGCGATGGTGAGTTCAATGAATTGATCGGGGCCACCAAAGCGATGGAGCACAGACCACATTGCTGATTGGGGAACCTTCTCAGAAGACACCCGAATGGTCTTTTCATGACTTTTGAAGATTATCCTTTACCGTGAGCTTCTCTATGTTAAAATGTAGATTGAAAGACCAACTGAAACCCTCTCAAGCCAGGATCGATTAGCTAATGCCCAAGTTAAATCGATTTAGAGTCAATGTGTAAACAGTTCACAATTGGCTCTAATCCCATTCTTTTAGCATTTATTTTTCCATTAATTTTTTCTTTCTCTTGTTGACATTCCTCCACCAGAACTATTCCTTTGTTTGTTTCCGCTCAGTCTTTTCCTCACTTATATGCTCCCTATTTATATCTACTTAAACATACCTGTTCATATCTGACAAGGTTAACCCTAATAGCCGAAAGCTATTCAAACCCTTGTATTTACATATTATACTCATTAAAGCATGCGTGCATCTAATGAAATATTACACCTTCTTTCCTCATGATCAAATGCACTTACGAAATTTCAGACTATATGAGAGAGAGGCTCTGATAAGAAATCAATCAATGAAGATTTTGGAGGTGAGAAAATGTTGGAAAATGAGAAAGCGCAGATGACATGCAGGTAAAAGATTTTTTCGGTAAGGTAATTGGCTGCTGAAACAATTAAAAGAATAAAAACAATAGAATGACTGACAGTGATTCAGTACGAATATTTTTCTGATATTCGTTTACATCGCTTTTAAAAACTTCAATCCAACAATAAAATTTAAATGCATTGTATAAATTTAAAACCACGTAGGGTGATTACTTTGATCAGTTGTACATTTCTTAAGCTGCATCTTATATTCAGATAATTATTTAGATATTTCCATTAGATTTAATTTTTATGTGTTTTAACGATACTTAGAAGATCTGATAGAGATGAAATTGCACTTTTACTAAAAGGTACAAATGTTATTAATAACATCGATGAAAATAACGTTTGCTAATACGAAACACGACAAATTCGCGGACAATTGAAGAGAGATGTAACAAACAATTTCTAAACATAAACATTACTACACATAAATCATATTCTTATCCCAAAATTGAGTTTTAAGTCACAGTTCTGAATTGTTAAAGATATTTTTCAGTTATTTTCCAAGTTGATACTTATTTGAAGATCTTCACAATGTCAATGGTTAAAGTTCAGACCTAGTTATTGCTTTCACATATCCTACTTGAACAAATGCATTCAATATTTGAATTTTTTTATGTCTCTTTTGCAAGATAATGTATTCTATCGATCTTGTATCTGAGATTGAGGTTCATTTTTGTTGACCGATGCTAATGAATGAACAAGTTGGTGTATCGCTTTGGTCAATGATTATAGACAGAACTGGTGTAGTTGATGTTGTTTTGTTAGGATAATTGGTCGCAATTGTTGGCATAATGTTATTAGTCGTGCAGTAGTTGTTGTTAATGATACAAAAGATTTGGTTGGACTGTGAGATTATGACTGAGATAATGGCTGTAGTCAAAGAAATGAGAGAAGAGTTATCTCAAACACTAAATTTAGATAAGATACACACCCATATCGCAAAATTATTTAGATACATTCCGTGTTATATCATCATTGATCAAAATTATATACCTATATGTATAGCTAAAGTGATATTTTAAAATTATTGCAGCTATCATTAGTTTATGATAGTAAAATACCAAAAATTCATAAGTGCGTTCCCTAATTTTCAGCATCTAACGCGTACGAATTTTTTTAATTAACATATTTAGCACTTGTAAAGAAACATGCAGAATATATTGAAAAGTTCAAAAAGTATTTAAGAATTCGCATGTTTGATCATTTGCGCAACTTCAGAGAAGCTTTGAGCAACCCACTTTATGATGCCTACGAATACACATATAAGGGCCAAAAACATACACATTCATCATACGCAAACAGAAACTCTCATAGATAAATAGGCATGTGCATATTGCCATTCGCATATAAACATACAAAGCAGTCACATACCAAAACATATATTTAAAAAAAATGTTTGACGTACACACAATGTCTGAGGTACACACAAAGAGAAATCATTGTGTACCTTTGTCTAAATATAAGATTTAAGCATCTAAGTAATAAAATTGATTATAGACACATTCTCCTAAGCGATATCTAAAAAAAATTATATGTGAATGCTTGTTGACCAGGTTATTGTCATTGTAAATCGGTGCGTATGTGTCTGAATGTTCCTGAGTATACGTCTTTGTGCCTACGAGAACAGGGTGCCTGAATTGAATTCAGGCCACCCCATTCTCAAACGCACATTCACATATGATTATTTAAATATGTTAAAAAGTAGATTCGAAAACGCATTTATGTGTACAGCCATTTATGAACATAATATCTCACTCACTCACTCACTCACTCACTCACTCACTCACTCACTCACTCACTCACTCACTCACACACATGCATACACACTGTTAATGCACGAATAAGGCACTTACGCACATTAGCATCATTAAAAGCTCTCTCGATAACGCATTTAAGTACGTCTGTACACGCACACAGTCACACAAAAAGTCACTCCAACAACCGCAGGGACCACAACGTCGTCAGGAGTTGCCTTAGCGCTATCACCACAGAGTAATTGTCAAATGCAGTTGTGGGAAAATGAAGGCGATGGTGATGGGAATGTGGTGGGTGGATGAGACGAAAAAGACGGGAAGGTAGAAAGAAAATGAAGATGGGCATGGGTTTTGTCGAACAAAACATTAATGATAATGATAATATTGAAAAAATATAAGTGGTGTTCTGTGGCAGTTGGGTGTGGGGACTTCAGGGAATCGGGGATGGGTGATCGGATGAACTGAGGGTGGGGATAGTCAAGATAAATTGGTAGAAAGAGAAAGAAGGATTAAAAAAGTTATTAGAATGGATGCATAGAACTGAAAAAGAGAAGTGAACAAGATGTAAGTGGGGGGAGAGAGAGAGAGAGAGAGAGAGAGAGAGAGAGAAAGAGGGGAGAGAAAATGAAGGGAGGCATATAAAGAGGATAATGTTTTTGAGAGACAACCGGCGGCAAGAAAAGAAGAGACAAGAAAAGAAAATTAAGCAAATGCTAAAAGTTTTAAATGTTAGATGACAGTATCGGGAAAAGGATAAATAAAAGGGATAAAAAAAAAAGAAGAAAACTGTGAAGTAAAAGAAAGGGGATTAGAGAAAAATGAGAGTGAACGGATTAAGAAAAGTAACGATCATCAAATATTTCAAATTTGTGAGATAAAAAAGAAAAATAGATTAAGAGGCTAAGAGGATACGACGATAAGAAAGAATGAAACTGCAGAAAATATAGAAAATGTTAAAAAAGAAGAATATCTAAAAAAAATAAAAAATTTGAGATGTTGAGTGAAAACTGAAGAAGAAGAAAACCAAAAGGTGTGGTCATGGGTGTATTTCTCGTGGTGGACTGTAAAGAACACAAAGATAAAGAAGAAAGTCAGACAGACAAGGGAGAAAAAAAATCCGGGATTATTAGCATCAGAATCATTTACGTTGCGGCCAAACGGTGGCTAGCAGTTGGGGAGGGGTTCTTAGGTGCTGGGTTAGCATGGCAAGTCCTAGAGTGAAGGAGATGAGACAGACGGACGGCGGTTTGCTGATGAAAATTGCGGTATCGGCGGTTGGCGGGAGGATTCGGGTGGTGATTGTAAGGGGTCGGTGTGGAGCTAAGAACCGGATAAAGGATGAGAAGATACAACGGGGAAAAGGATGAGTGGGATGAAGATGAAAAGGCTGGATGTCCTTTCCATGTGCTTTCCCATTCAATTCCCACCCTTCATTTCTTCCATCTTTATTTCTACTCTCTCCTTCTACCTCTATCAAATCAATCCACCACATACCCAACACAGAACCCTCAGCCCCTTCGCCTTTCTGACCAGTCACCAATTCTTTGCTATTAATATCTTTTTTTTTTAATTTTTACCATCTTCTGCTATCGTCATAATTTTCGTTCATTTACTTCCCCACCACACACTCTCTCTCTCTCTCTCTCCTTCTGTGTCCTCCTGTCTCTCTTTCTTTCTTTCTCTCTCTCTCTTTATCTCTCTCTCTCTCTCTCATTGTCACTCATTAATCGTTAAAATTTCTCTTTCACGTTTCATTCTCGTAATATTCCTTTTGTTTTCCATCTTCGTTACTTCAATTTAATTTTATTTTCTACAAATTTTCTTCTTCTTAGATACGTTTTCATTTCATTCTAGTCTTTCGTCACTAAAACAACTTTTTCTTTTCTCCTTTTTCTTCTGCTTCTTCTTTGCTTCGTCGCTTGTATTTTCATCCTTTTCGATATATTTCTGATAATTTTGCCTGTTTCGATTCCTTCCTTCACCCAACCGAGATGCGGTCGAATATGTGACCACAATTGCGACTGTAATACACACAAAGTTGATGCTGTGGTCGGAACACGTAGCCCACAATTTCCACAAACACCAACCTTCTCTTCCCCCAACCTCTCTCTCTCTCTTTTTCTCTCTCACTCTCTTCTCATTGTCTTCAAGCCATTTCTGTCCTGCAAATCTTCATTTCTTAGGGCTCCATCTTCGTCTAGCCACAACTTCCTGACTCCTTTCCGCCAATTGTTAATCTTTCTTCCTCACCCACCACTTTTTATTCTTCGACGTCATCAGCTGCACATTTTTAACGATCTTTTCCCACTTCCTTGAATTCTCTTCACTTGTATATTGCACCCTGTTCTTTGCCTCCTCCTACTTCTCCTTTCCTGATCCGCGATGACCGCCTTGATCCGACCTGATCACACTCACTACACATCTTTCATCTTCTTATGGGGCCTTCTGTCCAACCCTATTAACTTTTTTCCCCTATCCTTTTTTGTCTCTCCCCTCCTTATCTCTCTATATCCCCCACACACACTTTCTTTTGCCTAGTTCTTTTTTACTGCATTTTATGCTTTAAACTGATCGTATTTTTTTATTTTTCCATTTTCTAATTTTTAATTTTTTTTGTCAGAAACTTCTATAGAATTATTAATGTATAACTGATCGATAATTCATATGTTTTCTGTAATTCGATAGTTTGTTATACTTTTAATTTAATAAATCATTTGAAATTGATAAAACAGCGAATTAATTTAGAAATATATGCTATAATTGTAATGCAGAAACACGCATAATAACATATGTAATTATTTTGCTGACTAATATAAAAGTACCTTTGTTATTTTGAATATGGACTCAATTTCTTTCACGGAAACTAGTTAACTTCTTTTGAATAAATATAACATTTTTTGAAATTTGTGAACAATTCGATATTATTTTAATATTTAGGCTGTGAATGTTATAAAATTGAACGATTAAGAAAGAAATATTAAAAACAAAATACATTCTAAGTTCAAAGTCAAAATATAATTTCTTTTCTGAAACGTTTTGCTAAACTCAACTTGCTAAATTAAAGTCTCATCAATTTTTGAGTAATACATTTTAAAAAATAAACTTATTTTAACACCTTTTTAAAAAAGAAATCTTTTTATCTTATTTTATTTTATTTTATTTTTTTTGCAACTTGCCATAAAACCTCTCGTAACATTTTCTTTTGTTCATCGAGTCATTTTTATTGGAGATAATGTTTTCTGTTTTTGTTTTTTTTTATTTTACATATTGTCTTTGTTCTTCCTTCGTTACCTCAAACTTTCTTTGTTATGCAGCATTATCTTTTCTCCTCCTGAAACAATTTCTTTCCACTTTCCTAAGTCATTTTGCGTATAATCTCTTTCTTTTTTATTCTTTTTAACTTCGTTATCATAATACAGTTTTCACTATAATATCTAGTTTTACGCATCATTTAGTTTCCAATCCTTTTCTGCTTTTATTCTATTTTTCCTTTCATTCTTCTTCCCTTTCAATATTTTTCATTCTGCTTACGCTTCTTTTCTGTTTTTCATTCTTATATTTCATCACACTATCTTTCATTCCCCTACTTATTTCTATTTTATGAATTCTTTTCTCACTTTTTCAACAAATTAAATTTTCTTATCCACTGTTCTGTATATGTATTCGTTATTGACCTTGCAATGCCCATATTGTCAAATTTCTTTTACTTCGCTTCCGACCTCTTCATCCATTTTTCTCTTTTCCACCTTTATTCTCTCTCTCCTTCCCTCTCTCTTCCATTTCTGTCGCTAAACGACTTTTTCCTTCTGTGAACATTTTTCTTCTTCAATTGTTTTCATTTTCCCTGTCTTCTTCACTTCGCCTTTTTTCCCCATAATTATGTTCCCTTCAAATACAGGCTTCCACTTTGCTCTTTCTGTAAGTTCCTTTCCTTTACACAGTTCCATCCTTAACCTCTAACCTCCTACTGATCTTCAAGAATCCCCAGCTCTACCGCACCAGTCTTCAAATTTCTAGCCTCCAACCATCCCACTGTCAAAGAAAGGTGTCATTGAAAGAACTGTCCACTCTTGCCCACTGTCCCAGAAGTTGTCTGTTCCTTTTGTTCTATTTAGATGCCCTTTTCTAAATCTTAAGCGCTCAAAACTTCTTTTGTTTTTCGAGAGAAGAAAGCAAATATTTAAAGCTAAAATATAGATAAATAAAAGATTTGAATAATCAGAAAAGTATTTTAAAATTTGTAAAATCTTCTTGTTTGAAATTTATAATGGCAAATATATTACTGTCTTTAAACAGAAGCAGTAAAACAACTGGTTCATTGAATTTTTTTTTTCTTCTGACATGGCGAGGTTTGAAAAAAATGGTCGAAACTTTAAGTAAAAGCATATATACTGAAACAAGAGTTAACACAATAATTTAGAGACGAGACTTTTCTTGTTTTGTTAAGATTTATAATTGAATCACGCATATATGCTTTCGTCATATCTTGTATGCATTCTTATAAGTCGCGTCTTGTTTAACAAAACAAAAAAATTATATATAATTTCACTTTTGATTTAGGCAACATGATTATGAGTTCATAAATTAATATTAAATTAGGAGCTAATAAATTGACCAAATAAGAATCCATCAAAAAGGCTAAGTTTTAAATGATATTAAAAAGATATATTAAATATATTAAATATATAATATATATAATATAATACATATATTAAATATGGCGAACACCACATTTGTTTGAAAAGTTTGAAATACATACGTAGTCTGCATAGGCTGCATAACACTCTGTATAAACTATACAGGATGTTGTTATATTTAATATAAAGCAGAGACTGCATAAAATTTGTAAAAAGTTACATTGATCAAGAGAATATTTTTTTGCAGAACTCTTGCAAAATGTATTCACTTTCATCTATTTCTTAGATGATGTATTTTAATTATTTACACTATCTACATTGTTTGGATTGTTGTCCTCATCTTTGTTGCCTTATCCACGAAGTTGCGGCCATTGTACGCTCTGGACTTTTTCAAGTGTCTGAAATTTCGAACTGAAACTTTTATTTCGTTCACTGTGCTTGTTTCGAGTGTCATGTCTTTTCCAGATGTGTCAGTATAAGTTAACTTTTACTCAACTCTCAATTTATTTTTCCACCTCTACTTACATTAAGTCACTCGATTCAACCAATACTTTTATACACTGAGCCATGTGGAAGAGGCTAGTGAACGAAATTAAAGATTTCAGTTCAAAATTCCAATCACCTGAAAAAGCCGGAGCGTACAACGGTGAAAATTAAACTATGCGCAGCTAAAATAAAAAAAAATGTAAGTAGCACAATAATGGGCATAGAAGGAAAAACTCCATAGTTAGCTTTGAATCACCTGTGTGGATTGAGAATACGAGGCAAATCTAACATTCACTAGAAGATTCTTGTGGTTTGAGGACTTAGATAGATGCTGTTCGCAAAAAGAAAGAAATACGAGTCAACAGTTTATAAATATAACCTAAAACAACTTTTTCTTTTCTCCTTTTTCTTCTTCTTCTTTGCTTCGTCGCTTGTATTTTCATCCTTTTCGATATATTTCTGATAATTTTGCCTGTTTCGATTCCTTCCTTCACCCAACCGAGAAAAACTGCAAATAAATTGTACTGCAATTAGAAATTTAATTCTTATATCAATTATAGTGTTTTATAATGGTGTTAGTAATTAGTCATAGTTATAATTGATATAAGAATTAAATTTCTAATTGTAGTACAATTTATTTGCAGTTTTTCTATGAAAGGTATTAAGTTGATTTTGGGTATACATAATTTGATAGGAAACAGTCTTATATGAAATGGTCATTGAAATCTAGATTGTTTTATCCATCAAACTGACCTGTAGTTTCAGTTGTAGGGCAGTTTTTATCTACACTTATTTCTCTGCGAGTAAAAGTCACTTGGCATAGATTTTACTTGATCAGTTGACGTATCTGATTTGACTGTTTACCACCTGTCACAAAGTTTTCTTTGTTTCCTGGGAATACATACTGAAAGGTTTGTAATTTATTCAATCCAGCAACAGTTATTTCTCATGATCTTCTTTCTATCATGTTCATAAATGTCTAATATTTTGGATCATGAACTGCTTTTGAAAAAAAAAACAAGTTTATGGATGGTCTAGTGTATATAATATTGAATGAAAGTTCTTACTAGTATATTTTCATCTAGAGATGAGGATATATTATAATAAAACTAGTTTGAATTTTTGTTGAAATTTCACATTTTAACAGAAACATTACTTTGAAATCCTTACAGAACTTATTCTAAATTCGTATTTTAAAGTTAAGAATGCAAATACATATTAATTCCGTACATTTGTAAAAAGCATCACGCATGTTTAGTTTCAGTCAGTTGGGCGATCATGTCTCTATTGAGATATTATTTACTAGGCAGAAGATTTTTCCCGTTGTAGGTTGCTATTACTTTCAGCGGTAAACTGGCTGCCGATCAAGGCAACAGAACTCATAGCTGGAGAGAAAAGAGTTAGATTAATAACTTTGCCGCGAAATGAATGTTTAGTTTAGAAAACTGAAAATGATTATTCAGTAAAACAATCAGGCTCAAAGATTACAACAAAGTGGCTTCGAAAGAGACTTCTCGTTCGGATCAAATGTTTTCCGTTCATTTTATTCATGGCGGCAGTCTTCTACGGCCCGCTCATTGGTTTCCGTGCTCACATCGTCCCTGTCGTAGTACTTTAGCTTTCAAATGAACAATGTCAGATGGAGATATCTTGGAGTCAGAAAAAACTATCGAATAGATATTTCTAGGTCAGTTTGGCCATATAAAAAGGAACAACTGGAATATATATGACCTTTGTTCCAGAGCTTAGCCACAGTTCGCAACACTTCGTTATTTCAAAATAAAGTTATTATCCATGTTTTATATTGTTTAAGCTACAATTTTGGATGAGAACATTCTAATGTTGTTTTCATCAAATTTTCCCCAATATTTAAAAAATTGCGAGACGTATATTAAATTAAGTCAGTAAGCCTTTGTAATAATTTTGTTTAAATTAGCTTATTTCATGCCTCAGTTATAAGTAAGCATTGTGCCTAGATCAATATACTGACAACTTATAAAAGCTGAACTAAATATCGATTGACCAGAATTGACTTTTGCTAATATCGGATATTACTAATATTCTTTGTGTCTGTTTGAAGTAAAATCCTCCGCAAATGAATTTGTAGAAAATTAGATTGTATAAATCATAATTTTAAAGAATAATGATGAAAGTATATGAGAATACTCAATAATATATTTGCTTAAATCATTGGGAAATAATAACCACTCTCGAAAATTAATCGTATTTTTTCTTTTTTTTTTCTTTTTGTAATTAGCAGTCATAGAAAAAAGCTTAAAATTGCACTATTATTCTAACACAGTCAACATCATTGTTACTTAAGGAGTATAAATTAAAATTATTAACAAAAGCAATGTTTTGAATCTTTTTTTAGGTTAGTTGGTATTAAATTCTTTAAGAGTTTCTATTTTTCATCTGAACATAATTCCAACGATTTGTTCACGATAATTCATTAATTATGTTCGATTAAAAGAAACAAGACATTCATATACTATGGGTTATTGATGTATAAAATCGACAAGAATAATAAACATTTTACAGTGAAAATGTCTCGTTCTTAAAAAACATTAGGTGTAGTAAAATGTCAATGTTTGTATTTTATGTCGCTTGGATTTAGATTTTAGTGGTAAGCCTTTCATCATAGTTTAAGATTAGAATTCTTCCTGTCTTTCTCCCATTTCAGCCTTTAATTCTTATCTCATTAATACGCTATACAGGTGAAGAGATCTAATAAGTTTAGAATCCGGAGTTTGAGTTTCACTTTTGTTTAACGTCATATCAACTCTGTGGGTTATTTAATGCGAAATAGAGGAGTTTTAGGTTATTTTTTATTTTTTTTAAATGTTCGGTTATAGTCAGATTTTGATGTAAAAATTTGTTCTTTTTAGAAAACTCAAGATGTTTTCTGGTTTTGTATTTTTAAAAAGCAGTTTGTAGATCAGGTTTAATTGACATATTTTTGTAAAGAGAATTTCCTCGGTAGTCAGATGTATTGCTAGTATAAATTTTTCAAAAACAAAAAATTCGGCTAATATTTTTCTTTCGATTTTCTTCTAAAATGTATTGCTGGTAATATTTTGGTAACATTCTTCAAATATATATTGTTTTTCATATTTTCTTTCGAAAAAATATTTCTGAAATTTTTACGATAAAAGTATATTTTATACTTTCATAGTTTTTTAATTCCATTTTGTTGGGTAACTATTTACCCATAGCTGGGACTCTAACACGTGCTACCATCCCGGGTCAGGGTGGACCTGGGAATAACAACAATAAGATGTGTTTCCACGCTTTTCAAAACCTCTCAATCAGAGGCCTTGTTGCTAGATACAGTAAATCGTCTCACCCAGGAAATTAAAGTTCTAATTTCTTAGGTATTTACCTTTTCAAAAAAGTACTGACTACAGCATAAATTGTAGTACATAATATAATTAAATGAGATTTTTATTTAAAAATTATTTAATTTACATTGCGACACGGAAATTTGTTTCGATATTTTACCTCATCAACAGCCAATGTTGAGTAATTTTGATGAAAATGATTTGGATTTGAATGTAGAAAACAATACGTTTCTTATTTAAACCTTAAATATGGAGAGGAAAGACAGCAAAAGATTTTAGATTTCATGTGCGTGTTTAATTTAAATAAAGTCGCTTGCAGTCTGCTGCTTTAGGTGGCCAGATATAAGGGGTGATGTGATCGCAGATATTGTTTGAGAGCCATGACTAGGTTCTTCTGTTTTTATGGCTTGGTACTGATCCCTGTTGTCAGACACAGGTTTTTCCAGCAGCCACAATTTTTACACAGGGTAGCACTACTTTCTCAAGGCACTGTGTATTCTCACTCACTCACTCACAAACAAAATCGGGACTTCTTTTTTTATCAGAACGATCAGAGGAAATTTCCGAGCTGCCGTACGTATATAATTAGACTCATCCAAATCTTTTAAAATCTTCTACACTTTTTTCAGATTGACACCAAATCACTCTGAAATGTTGGTAGTGGAACTTCCGACGCGAATGCCAAGCAATACGGCATGTTATTTTCATTCAGTCTATAAAATGACAAACAACGCACATGCGCGAAATTAAAAATATAAAACGACGATAATTTACACATCGCACACTATACATTAATTAATATCAAAACTGTCTATTATGATTATCTCATCTCAAGATTAACCATTTACAGTAGTTTGGGAAGTAAGAGATTGTCTGATAAACGTTTGGGTTGCTGTTCATTTGACTATTCGCTCACAGTAATATGGCAGTGATTAACACGTTTTGTTAAAATACTAGAACTGGTCTGTGGCTTTATACCATTCGCAAGCGAATTATTACAAATTACCCAACAAGAACTGCACTTGAGCTTCGAAGTATGTATTTCAAGTTTTCTGTCAACATTCGTTGTTCTCCCATTCATATACTACATTAAATGTGTACTTACAAATTTTTAACTATTTCTTCTATATATCATAATATCATAACAAATCAAGATCAACTTAGTACTGTCAATCTTCTTAAAATGTAGTCACATTTTACTTCTTTTTTTAAAAATATTTCCTGTTCGTTTGTTTATAATTCCCATCTATTTTGGAGTATATATTTAAAAAATAAATCGCGCCATATCCAGTCATAGTCAAGATTCGACAAACTTCTATAAGGTTTTCTCTGTATTACTTTACATTTTCTAAATCAAAATTGAGCACAATAAAATAATTGTTGTCAAAATAGCATACACAATTAAAAAGTGTCTTCTGTAATATTCTCTTTTTCTGTTTACATTCAAAGATTTCTTGTAAATAAAGCTTTGATATCTTCAGAATTATTTAATAATTGAAAATAAGTGTTAAAAGTTTTGCTTAATTTTTAATAACTCTGAAGTTTCCTAACGGGAAAACATTATTGTAAATATTAAATTTGAATTTTTCTTTAAAAAATAAAATACAGAAGGTGCTAAAATAATATTGGTTCATTTCTTGAAAAGAATTTTTATGTTAGTTTTGAACAGATATTTGGAGATGGATTGTTCTAGGAAATATTCAATACAACCTTTCATATTTTAGCTTTTCAAAGATAATGTACAAATTATAAGAAAATAAAGTTAGACTTAATTTGATCTTATAAAATAAAACAAATAACGTAAACCTTTCACAAATATAATCAATTAAATTTTTTTTTAATTCAAAAGCTTTTTAAAATATAGTTTATTCCTTAAAAATTTCCAAAGGTAATGTACAAATTATAAGAAAATAAAGTTAGACTTAATTTGATCTTATAAAATAGAGCAAATAATGAAAACCTTTCACAAATATAATCAATTACAATTTTTTAATACACAGGCTTTTTTAAAATATAGTTTATTCCTTAAAAATTTGTATTTTCCTTATATGATATGTCTCTGGTATAATCGTAATGTATGATATGTATATAAAAGATACACAGCAACAACATTGAAATCATTTGTCTTTTTCTACCATGAACATGAAGTTGGAATCTTCATAGTCTGTGTTCCAATTGTTTCTACATTATTCTCTCTTAACTCTGATTAATATTTGCAGGTACAGCCCAATGCATTAGATTGGAATTTCACGTTGACTAATTTTAAATATTAGACTTTATGTTAGCAGTACAAAATAGTCCTAGTAGAAATTAACTGAGACTATTTCTTTTCTGAAATATGAAATATGAATTTGACACGGTAATTAACTACGAGGATTCTGTGATTCAGAAATAACAAAGAACATTGGATTAGGAGCACAAACTTGAAGAAACTTCTTGTTTGTTGATAATAAATCATTTTACAAACGTTATTAGCTTAAAGAGATTACTTGGTTTATTTCTAATACTACTATGTATTAATATATTGTAAACCCATTTGTGCTATGAGTAGAAAATAACACCTAGAAAAAAAGATGTTTGCAAAGCTGCATTTAGAAATACACTGAATCTCCCATCAGAGCAATTCTGTGTTCCCAAAACATAAAAGTTTTACTGCTAGCAGTAGCAATTTAAATAAGATATTTTATTTAAAATAAGTATATTTTAAAAAATGACAAATTTTGTAAAGTTTATCGTTAAAGATGGAACTATTCTGTCATTTAATGACATTTCTTTTAAATTTCATGATTACTATACATGAGTCGACCAGCTATTAAATGTAATTTCTTTTATTCTATTTAGAATTCAGGTTTTTTTGTCTTGTTTTTTTTTGTGTGTTTGTTTCTATTCGTTGGAAGAGAGGCAAGTTTGTCAGAGTTTAATCGAACTGCCACTGAAAAGGAAAGAAACAAAGAGGAAAACTCCATTTGTTTAACTGCATGAAAATTCTAGCCTTTAACACAGAAACAATTTGTTTGCCGTAATGAGCAAATGCACCTTAAACCAAGCAATGAACAGACTAAATAATCGTTGTTAAATTTTAAGACGGAAAAATGAAGAAATGCTATCAAACAAATGTTACACGCACACACACACACTCACACACACGTACACATACATAAAAATAATTTTCGAGCAATATTGAATAATAAATTTAAAAAAGGTAAAAATAATAACAACAAATGAACTACTACTACTACTAATAATAATAATAATAATACTTAGTCTTCTATGTTTGGCTTCATTCAGGAGGTTGACGTTCATGGCACTGTGCTATTTTTTCTCCTTTGTAGCTCTTTGTAATTTTGTCTTTTTGTTATCTTTCCTAAACCCTATTCTACCAACCATTTACGCAAGCTCTCTAGGTAGGTTATGCGTTGATTTCTTCTGGCCTTCTTGCCTTCAGTCTGTCCTATAAGTACCAAATGTGCCAATATGCCAACACTCTCATGCTCACTAAAATATCTAGGTATATAATATTTAGTAATATTCTTGAAATACGAGGAATCTGATCTATGTCAATTGTTAATGATCTATATTAGATGACACAGAATACGAATCCCAACTGAAAAAATATCATCCTGACCAAGAAGGGTTTTTTCAAATAGCTGACATAAATGTTTAGTTTTTTTTGTTTGTTTTTTTTTTTCGGA
This sequence comes from Ascarosepion bandense, assembly GCA_037127315.1. Lineage (NCBI taxonomy): Eukaryota > Metazoa > Mollusca > Cephalopoda > Sepiida > Sepiidae > Ascarosepion > Ascarosepion bandense. The sequence goes on from JBBBDQ010000191.1 coordinate 5,760,109, forward strand.
AAAGAATTGGATCGAGAAAGACGTCTTGATACTTGTCCATTTTCTCCATAATACTCTAAAGAACAAATCAGGACAATTATTTATCATTCTGTCAGATTCCGATCCAAATTTGATTCTTGAGTTACTTTCTTCCATATATACAGATATATTTCGATTGCACAGTCATAACTAAAATACATTTGTGAACACGATTAGAAAATTATTGTATAATACACAAGCAGTTATGCAGAGATTCATATTCTATGTTTGTACATTATTTCATACAACAGCCATGCTTATAGTTAAATAGGTAAACAGTAACAATGACAATGGCAAAAGGGATCATATAAGTGATGTCATTAGCGGTGGAGATTAACCAAAAACAGTGATATGCACACACGCATACATACACGTGCGTGTGCGTGCGCGTGTGTGTTTGTTAACATCCACAGAGTGAGACTGTGTGCTTGTGTAACCGCCGCAGACGTTCCACAGAGGGATTTTTTGAAAAACAACACACTAGACTGCGGTCAAATCATCTGACAACAATCCTAATAGTAGGCTGCTCTGGAAAGTAGAAAGGACACAACTACTCACTTTAGGACTGTTTATGCACATGTGTTTGAGGTCACAAGAGGAGTAGTTTGAAGCGGACAAAGGTGATGTTACCTTGTGTAGGTAGATTTCATTCATATAAAATGATTGTTTCATCTTTTGGACAGACCTCGTATAGTATTTACAGAAGAATGTATACTTTTTCTGCTCCCCATACATACATACATACATACATACATACATACATACATACATACATATCTATCTATCTATCTATCTATCTATCTATCTATCTATCTATCTATCTATCTATCTCACTCACTCACTCACTCACTCACTCACTCACTGTCTGTCTGTCTCTCTCTCTTTCTCTCTGTCTCTGTCTCTGTCTCTCTCTCTCTCTCTATATATATATTTTTATGGGAATAGGAAATATTCAGGATACATATTGATAAGTATCCTGAATTTTTAAAAATATGTTATACAATAATTATAATTGTAGATATCTCTTGAGTACTTTATTAACAAATTTCTGTTTACTTGGGGTGAGTTAAATTATGTAATTTTACGTATGGCAAAAGATTCTGTTATATATATACTTTAGAACATGTACAAACTAATACAAAATTGTACATTTTTGTTTCAACATTGAAAGAACAATGTCCCATATGTTAATAAACGTTTTCTTAAAAAAAATTAATTAAATAAAATACCATTTTCTTTTGTTTTTGGAAATCCTTTTGTACGAGGTAAAAAGAGGAGGGAAAGAAAAAGTGCAAAAATGATGTGAAATTAAGATGAGAAATAAATAAAAGTAAAAAGAAAGTAAAAAAGGGAAAGAAACAGAAGAAACAAAAAACAGAGAGGAAAACAAAAGTGAAAGCACTGAGAGGAAAGAGCCAATGGAAACATCTAAGAGAGAGAAATTTTAAATTTAAGCAGGAAGTAAATTATAGACGAATATCGGTTACATGGTGTCTCAACTCAAATCATTTTGAATTAAACCAAAACAAAAAACAGAAAGCGAAGAGAAGAATAAAGAAGAAAAAGTGAAAAAATTCACAGAGAGAAGAAAGGGAAAGACAACAGAAACGACTAAGAAACAGAAATTTCAAACTTTGGCCGGAAGTGAATTGCAGATAGATACAGACGTTTTTTTTTAAGTTTATTACCATCATTATTAACTACCAGGTGAGATATTGTTCTTTCAATGTCGAAACAAAATGTAAAAATTTTGTAGTAGTTTATAGTTTGTACATGTTCTAAAGTATAATTAAAAATAAATATCCATTGTTCTATTTTTATATTGAGCACTGTTTTAAATTAATGATTTGAACGTTGGAATTATTTTCTTCGTTCTTTATTAATTTGTGTGTGTGTGCGTGCGCACAAGCGTGTATTTGTGTGTGTATATAAAGCAAGTAATTGGGAATTTAAAATATATTTTATATTTTACAAATACATTTCATTGACAAGATTACTAATATTAAATAAATTCTCAGTGGAATTGTCCGTGTCTTCAAGGTCAAAATTTTAAACTGACAAAGAATCGAACATTGATTGCTGGCCTATGAAGTATACTTGTTGTATCTACTAAACAATTCCTTAGACTTATAGAGCTAAACAAACTGAGTGATAGATATGAACAAGGATTATACAAAGAGATTGATAGATAGGCTCCTTAGCATAAATCTATATGCTATGTCACTTATTTGTTTAGTTTTCTCATTTATCTTTAACGGTGCATCCTCAATTGATCCAAGTTCTGTTTGTTTATATTCCCACCAACTTTATCGCCGCCATCTTAGTTTCATTTTTTAACCTCACTTCTTCTAATTCTATGAATTATGAGCTGCCAAGAATGTCCCACGTGTTTGTATTGGCCAGTGACATTCTAATCGAACTCCCTTCCCTTTCGTTAATAATTGAATGTAATCAGTAAGAATTATTTTCAAGATAAATAATTTATCAAGTGCTGCCCTCTTGGCAGCCTCCTAGTAAGTTATGTTTTTATTTTTCTTTCTTCAGAAATGAACGAATTTTATGTAATCCTTTTCCCGTAGCTCAGATCCAAGAATGAATGATGACCAGATTATGTAAAAAATAATACAAAAAAAAAATTAATTCGTAATAAATATAATCAATTTCAATGATATAAACAATTGAATTATAAGTACCAAGCCATTGGAATTAAACCAGTCCTAGGTTGAGATTAAAAAGTTTCCCAAAAATCACATTGTTACATTTAATAATATCAAAATCCTGGGAATTTGATTGGTATTGTTCCCACTTAGAAATAAATTATTTTCATTATTTTACGATTCAAATGTTTTTCATTCCGCATATCCACCCATTTCTGTTGAACAGGTTAAGAGGCTCATCCCTTGTTCCCTGTTTAGGATGTGGTTTCCGGCTTTCTTTTTTTCAATCTTCTCACCTTTTTTTCAATTGGAGTAGATAGATCTATCTATCGCCCGGTTCACACTCCAACCACGTCTGTTGAACAGGTTAAGATGCTCATCCCTTGTTCCCTGTTTTGGATGTGGTTTCCGGCTTTTTCTTTTCCAATCTTTTCACTATTACATAGCCCTCTGCACATCAGTGGCGTTACCGCCTTGCTCGGGGTGATACGATTAAACAAAAAAAAGCAACTTTACGTATACGCATAAACCGTTTCTACTTCTGTTCGTTGTTGTTTGTTTTATGTGTCTAGGTATGTGTGTTCGTGTGTGTTTGTCCAATAATAAGAGGGAAACAGCGAATAATCTACTTTATCACCTTGTATAAAAAGATGATCGTAAAATAGGGAGTGGGAGGGATAGTAAAATATAATCATTACTAAGCTTTACAAAGTACAGGATGATGTGGATAGACATGGTCGTCCACGCTCTGATGAGACCTAACATATAAAAATCTTCCCCCCATCCCTATTCAAAATAGAATGTTCGTATAATGCATTAATATATCTTCTTTCTTTATGCACCATGTCCTTTCAAGACGTAGGCGATCATAGATTTCCTATTATCTCTATCTCTTGCCGTTCTTAATAACTTTCCCCTTGGTATCTCTCCCAGAACCTGCTCCATCATCCAACTGCTCAAGCCAATCCAGTACGTCTCGTGATGCTTCTCTCTGTATCACTGTCTTTCTATTCCTCCTGTGAGCATCAGGTTCTTCAAACCCTCCTTCCTCATTACGTGTCCCAAAAACCTCAACTGTCATTTTCTGATGCCAAGTACAAGTTTCCTTTTCGTTTGCATTCTCTCCAAAACCTTGTCGTTGCTCACATGTTCTGTCGATGGTATCGTCAGCATCCTTCTGTCGAACCATGTTTCTGTTGCGTCGAGTCTCTTCTTCATGCATTAGATGATCGTCCAGCATTCACTGCCATATAGGAGGATATATATCACATAACTGTCTAGTACTCTTTTCTTTGTCTCCAACGAAATCTTCCTTTCCCAATACTCTGCTCAGCCTATGAAATGCATCTTTGGCCATGACAATCCGTCTTCGGATCTCAGTGTCGCACTTTCCATTCTCTGTTAAAATGATTCATAGATATTGAAACTTATGTTCCTGTTTGATTTTAGTGTTCCCGACGTGTAGTTGGCATTTTTGGGGATATCTTTTTGTTGATGACTATGCACTCGGTTTTCTTGAAGTTCATGCTTAGCCCTTTCTCTTCACTTTTTCTTGTTATCTGCTCTAGGAAGTTTTGTATTTTCTTTACAGTGTCTGCTATCAGCATTTTATCGTTTGGGTATTTTATATTGTTAAGATTATAGCTGCCAATAATTAATCTTGGGATTAGTTCTAATTATCACAGAATTGTTTCACTGTACATGTTGCCTAGATCTGCGAGAAGACACATCCTTGTCTTACACCCATTTCGTAAATGGGTTGAGTTCATTTCCTGTCTGTATGCAGTCGGTTTAAGGCTAGTATAGATTCTTGACAACTTTAACATCATTTCCGGATATGTTAATTAGAGTAGATAGACTAAATTATCGCCCGGTTCACACTCCACCCACATCTATTGAACAGGTGAAGAGGCTCATCCCTTGTTTCCTGTTTAGGATGCGGTTTCTGGTTTTCTCTTACCCACATCTATTGAACAGGTGAAGAGGCTCATTCCTTGTTTCCTGTTTAGGATGCGATTTCTGGTTTTCTGTTTTCTAATCACACTTTGTTTTTTTTGTTTTTTTTTTTCAATTGGAGTAGATAGACTAAACTATCGCCCAGTTCACACTCCACCCACATCTATTGAACAGGTGAAGAGACTCATCCCTTGTTTCCTGTTTAGGATGCGGTTTCTGGTTTTCTCTTTTCTAATCTTCTCACTCTCATGTAGCCCCCTGCACATCAGTGGCGTTACCGCCTTGCTTAGGGTGTTATGATTAAAAAAAATGTCCAGATTGTCGAGCATCTCTAACAAGTCTTTGTCAAGCGTTTTTGCGTAATCAATAAAACACGGGTATTCCTCCTTCTTCATTTGTATTGCTCTCTCTAAATTTTATAATATCATGTTAAATGAGTTTTAAATAATAGACTGTTATCTCCGATAAATATGGTTTGTTAAGCTTCACCTTAAAATTTAATTGAATTCAAATCCAGATATTGCCTAGGCCAGTGAGGCCTTTTTACATTGTTTCCAACAAATCTTTTGCAATCTTTCAATTTTACTTTTCTTATAAATTTTCCGAATTGTCTTTGAAATATTTTCCCAGGGACGCTACTCAAAAGCGGTTGCTAAAGTACTTTCTCTTCAAAATAATCAATTCAGTGGTCCTAAAATGCATATGCATCATATTAGCAACCGCCCCGTGCATCAACTGCTTAATTACTTAATTAAGTCATTATTTTCCTTTCCTGAAAATCTCTAATCAGGACTGCATTTTTGCAATGAAATGTAGTAAAACTAAAATCCTTGGAATGGCAATTATGATACCATGATAATCTCGTGAAAAACTGCGGTAAATTTAAAAATCTTTTGTTTATGCAGTGCAGAATAATCTAAATTTTTATTGTTTCTTAAATAATTTGTTCAAATGTTTGATTACTTTTTCTCCTGTTACGTTAGTTTATAACTTTTTTTTATTATTCTAAGTCAAATATCATTTTTTATAATAATCAAAATTCTCTATCTTTTTAAATGTAATGTAAATGAAAGCATCTGAATTATATTAAATATTCCGCGAACTTTCAAAGTTTTCCCACGCACTTCACATTTATAAAGATGTATATGTATATATTAATCATCCAAATACAAGTATGAAATCTTTAGAAATTATGTATTATTTTCCAGCAGTTAGGTCATATAACCTAACAACTATATTTACTTATCATAAGTGGCTACAATTCAACGACCACCAATATTTTAAAAAGAACTTTGAATTTATTTTATGTGTCGATTTTTGTAAATACGGATATTCATATGCGACGTTACTGGAACATAAGGCGTTAACAATAGAGTTAAAGTATTTTTTAACAATTCTTCAATAAGCGTTTTCGTAAATTAAGTCAAATATTAGATTGCTTAGAATATTTTCATAAAATTTTACGATTAATAAAAAAAGATGTTCACGCTGTAATTGTTATGTTCTCCTTATAAAAAATTATCCACAATAATGTCAGAACTTCATAAATACACTCACTTCCGTGTTAAAAATTCTACGTTATTTTAAACTAAAACAATAAAAACAAAATAAGATTAATGAAACTTTAAATCAGATAATCGTTCCCAAATAAAGTTTCAGAAAAGTACAGTTAATTTTTGAATTCAGTTTTGCTCATGGAAATTAAATTTAGTCTATTAACTTGAAATTAAAAATAAAAGCAAAGGTCCGAGAAAGATATTTTCCAATGCGTTTTAAGCCTTAGCTATTACATTTTTTGTAGGTACGTACATAATTACGGGTCACTCGTTTTCGAGGATACCCCTCTGTCAGGGCGCCTACCTAATCCTCATTCTTGACGCCTGCTCAGGCAAGCTTGTGTAGTTACTGTTTCTGGGAGATTGCGCGTTATCTTGCATGAACAACAGTCTGAACAAGGCCAGGACGCTCAAGCCTTCGCTCACGATGACTTGTGACTTTGAGCTAGACCAACCATATAAATATATGCAAATATTCTTTAATTCATCTTTTTCGGCGTGTATATATATATATATATATATATATATATATACTTTTACAGATGCTTATATATATACTCTACAAATTTTTTTAGATATTCTACAATTTCATGGGTCTCTATCGGAATTTACCTGGCTTCGATACCAAATATTCTACGGTATATATATATATATATATATATATATAGTACTTTTTCTTTTGTATTGGTCCGAACCCGACCTCAACTCAAGCAATCATGTCACATACTTGGTTCACTGTCTTCCCCTAACTCTCTTTCCATGAATATGCCTTGTGATAGATAAATTTTACAAGCCCTTCTTCCTCATTAATTGTCCAACGAAGTTCAGCTGTCTTTTCTTGATTCTGGAAATAACTGTTCTTTTTGTTGTCATCTTTTAAGACTTTGATCACTCGACCCATTGTTGTAATTCTTAGTCCCTTTCTGTAGAGATATAGTGCTGTTGCCTCAATTTTTTACTTTACCTGTGTAAATATTCTCCATCAGTCATTGCTATATAAAAGGATTTATATCACGTAGCCACTCGGGACGACAACCCTGTTTTATGATGGCACAAAAACACGCATGCAACGTTGAGGATATCAACATGACTGAATGACATTATTTATCAACTAACTTTGAACACATTCACTCTTTGGACTCAGTAACATTTCACCAAGAGCTACAATTTTTTTATTTTTTATTTTTTTTTTGCGTGGATTAATTAAATAAAATGTGACACATACCATTTTATCAGATCTCATTCATGAAAAATGATAAAAATGTAATTTTGTTAAACCAGGAAGCTTCATCCTCTATCTGCTTCTATACGACCAGCGTCCAACTCTGTCATTGTGTACTAACATAATAGGAGACACATTTACTCGATGCATGCGTGCGTGCCTGTATATAATAGGCATTTAAAATCAGATTAACATCTATAAACTACCACGATCCCCAATCACCTAAAAGCATTTCAAAAGTCATAATTTAGTCATTTATTTATTTTCATATTTTTTAGAAATAAACACATGCATTGAAACTGATAAGGGAATGTTCTGAACTTTTCATTTTTTAACTGGTCATTAAATTAAGTAGTTTCTTTTCATTTTTTTTAAGTTACATGTTTGCCTCATTTCTTTTGCCTTCTTCTCTCTCATTAAAAAGACCAGATGCTTTTCACACAGAGGAACTGTTATCAAAGTATCGTGATGAGAACATTAAAGAAAACCAGGAAATAATAGAAATCTCTTAAGTTGTATTACATAAATATTCTTTTATCTTTAAACTCTAATATGATGGTAAGTCAGAGTGCATGTTACCACCACCCCAGAATTAGCGCTAGAGAAAAAATGATTGGTAAATGTCCTGCTGTGCTGGGACGCTGACCCGCTGCTATTTTCGCAGTCAGCAAATAAGCGCTACCGGCATTGCTAAAACGAAATTATATGGTTCCATTATGGAAGAGAAATTAGCCAACCCTCATCATACTTGGCAAGCGCTGACCTGAAGAAATATGATTTATGCATTTGGAAAGTAATATAAATCATCCTTTTCCTTGTCGTCAATGATGTTAGTTGTAATAGCACTTGCAGTCGGAGTAAACGTTGCCTTTTTTTGTTAGTGTCCGTGTTATCGACTCTAATATTTTTAAAACTATATTTTATTGCTCGCGTTTTTATATACTTGACTATTATTATCTAAACTTATTTATAAATGGGATTTTGTTTGTGTGTGTGTGTGTGTGTGTGTGTGTGTGTGTGTGTGTTACCTATACAGTTCGAAAGGGCTGAACCGATTTTTTTGAAAATTTACACAGTTGTACTATAAGCGTCTGATAAATATCGAAAATCGATAATCGAAAAAATCGGGTTATAGAAGGAGTGGTCAGATTTTAATCGAATTTGATAGACTCATAGACAAAGGCATAAGAAACGATATTCAGAATTTTCAAGGTTGCAGTTCTTACAATAATGCAGAAAATCGATAATATATATATATTATCGATTTTATTATTAAAGTATTTAAAACTAGCAGTATAGCCCGGCGTTGCTCGCGTGTAATGAAAGCTTATATATATATATATATATATATATATATGTATATATAAGCTTTCATTACACTCGAGCAACGCCGGGCTATAGTGCTAGTTTTAAATACTGTTGTTCTCATTGTCTGCTGTTTAAATGTGTTTGAGCTTGACTTGATTTAACCGAAACGCAGTATTATTTTGTATAAATAGAAGAAAAATAAATGAATTTGTTAGCAGTAGGTAACAATTGGACTAAAATATTCCGAGTTAGATATTATTCTTATTTGTAGTCCTTTAATAATTTTATTATCACCATAATTATACTGCTATCTAGGACAGGCAACTTCGAATTTTAGGATTTAATTCTTTAACTATTCAATATATCTATTGTATTCAGCAATTAGTATCAAATTAATCATGTTAACTGTTTAATTTAAACACCCTGACTTATTTCTCTCCGCCTGTGCTACATATTTCTCAATTAGGAAACTGCAGTGATTGTGCGAACGACTTAGTATACATTCTCTAGCTGTCTGGATGCTACAATAACAATAGGTAGCTGATAAACATTGATGCATTCAACGATTTGAACAACGCTCGTCGATAACCGAAATTTCTCTACTTTGTAATGAACAACCCACCAAACTTGCTGTTACTAAAGTTCTTGAGTGCAGCAACATTCTCGTTTATTATGTATCGACGATTACATCAGGAGCCATAAGTCACAATCGGGTATTATCTAATCAAGTTTTAAAATTTCTCCTCTGACGCAAGCAAGGTGACATAAGTCAGAAGCAACTAACAGAATCCAACTTTTGCTGGAGAAAAGATAAGTTTTTCTAAAATATATTTACGCGCTTACTAGGTAGTAGTAATATATATGTAAATACTTACTGAAGCGTGGTGGTTAGCATGAGATAACGAGAAATGTTATAATTACTTTAAAATGGGAAAAAAAACAGAAAAAAATAAATACGTTCACAATGGGTTTCTGAGGATTGAGTATATTCTTACGAAAAAAAAAAACATTCATGTCGATTTTTCCGTAAAGAACCTTCTATAATTTGTTTTGCAATTCACACATTTACTATTATTGAAGTTATTGTTGACATTTTTTGACGAGATTTACAAACTACTTTTCACTTAATTTTGCAAACCAATCGATGAAATTTGAATAAACTGAATTGTTTTGAAAAATACTTGAACAGAAACTTTACATTGCGGTTTAATAATATCTTTAATTTAATTATATACATTAAAAAATACTATATAAGAAAATTTCGTTTTTTTTCTTTTCAACAGCGAATAATAAATATTTAGGCTTTCTTACTCTTGAGCATGCAACATGCAACTGGCCATGCGTAAATATTTATTTCTGGAGACAATTGCCAACGTTTTGTGATTTGTTATTATATTTCCCGCAAAAGCTAATAAAAGAGAAACTGAATTCTTGTATATAGAAAAGATTGTATAAAAGATATGCAAACAAAAAATATTGCATTTTTATTTAATAAGTATTTATTTTAATCATGAATTATTTCTAAACTCGTGCGAATATTTTGCATATTATTAAAACTGTTCATTTTTCCCCCAAATGAAAATAAATATATTGTACTAAGTTACGCACCCAAGTAAAACCAAATAAGAGACGAACGGATTAACAAAATTATATATATATATATATATATATATATATATATATATATATATATATATATATGTAAACATGTTACGGAAATTAACGAATTTTAACGAAACTTGGTTATAAACAACCGACAATTTGAAATGAATTGTTTGAACATTATTTTTTATCGATACTCGTATTTAAGTAGATATTCTGTTTTTTAATTAAACAGTATTATATATTTATATCTACCGACCTGATTATTTACGATAAATTTTTATAATTTTAATTATAAAATAATTTTAATAATTTTAACCTCAATAATATCTACATCGGCCACACCACAAATTCGCTCTCACGGCGTCTGACGTTGCACTTAAATAAAAATTCAAATATATTCCGTCATTTAGAACAACACGGTTATCAACGCACACTTCTGAGAAAAACGCTTGTTGATAACACGTACATACTCAAACAAGAAAATAATAAGCAGAAATTAAAAATCCTCGAAGCACTCTACATTAAACAATTTAAACCTGGTTTGAATACAATCAATTTCGATATTTCCAACAACGTACTCAAATGTCTGTAATCAGACCAGGGACCATAACACCACTATTTTGTCACTGTCTTCGGCCATCCGCCACGGTAGGGATGGACTTATATTTTCAATTCAATTATCTTTATTGTTAATAGCTTAAATGTTCTATGTTTACTGTGTGTTAATATTTACTCTTTGATAATGGCTTATGTGAGCCGAAAGCTTAGACCCGATAAAAAATTCAACAAATACTGTGAGTTTTTGTTGTCTTTCAACGACATCACCATCAAGTATATCAGACGGTATGAACGGATCCTACACAAAATTAATAGACAAAACTTGTCTATGCTATTCAATGAAACCTGCATTAATATATATATATATATATATATATATATATATATATATATATACACAACGGTCTTTATGATATTATAATATATATTCTTCACTACACAACTAGATAATTATTTCAAAAATAATAAGGCAGAGAAGCCTTTCTCTTTTTAAAGAGAAAATACACGGCAAGAGGTTTTATAAGAAGTAGTAAAAGTTAATAACTGGTTGTAAAGAGAATGAACTGAGTCGACACTGCCTCGCTGTTGTCTATCCAATGGACTGAGCCGGCGCTGCTTCGGTATTGAGTATGACAGGGGGAATATATATATATATATATATATATATATCATAGTCTTTATTTTATTAGACAGAATAGTTTGTCAAATCATCATAACACCTTACGAGGACTTACATTCACATATTCTATGTTTCGTACCAATCAATTTTTGCATTAATTTATTGTTGGTCAGAAAAATGAATCAAATTGACATCTAATTAATTTATTCAAAGCAGCATATAAAAGAATTTAACTTTTAAATTTTCAGCTGCAAGTGCAACAGAGATATTACTCTTTTTGGACATTTCTCCAGACATGACATTTTCGTTTTTTTGGTTAAATGAAATGAAAACTTTAAGGTTCAGCCTAACCTAATAAACAATGTAAATTTGAATTACCCTAGAATGTTGCTTATTTTACATTGGAAAAAATCATAAGTGGACCAAAGAACTGCTCGAGATTGAAGGATAGTTTCTAAGAACTGGTATGACATCATGCTATGTGCATTAAAAAAATATATTCTTTAGTTAACTAAGCAGTAGGTTTAGTAAAAAAAAACTACAATTCATTTTATATACTACCCATTTCTATTCGTTTCATTTTCAATTTAGATATTTTACTAATGAGGCGACAATATTTAAAAATCAACTAATCTTTTTCACCCTATATTTTGCACATTTTTTCGATTCAGAGAATAGGGCATGTTTTAAATTTAGTTATGTTAATATTATTGAGACAATACTTCTAAAATCAATTTTGATGATTTTATTGATGTACCGAAAAAACTTAAAAAATGTTAATTTTAAAAAAACGTTAATTTACAAATGATGATTTTGAAATACACTTTATAATTTGTACTTTAAATATTATCATTTTTACATCGTTATAATAACTCATTTACCCTTATTTCTTTTAAAAGCAAAGATATGCAAAATTGACTGCAGCTTAAAGTTGGTGCAAATAATAAATTTCTAAAAATGAAATCGTGCAAAAACGCAAATATTTGAATGAAAATGTATTCTTCTTTGTCATATTTTCCCCCAAATGCAAATGATGAGGTCGATATTCACAAGCATAAAATACCATTCAGAAATATGTTTGCTTTCGTGCGTTTATGCATTTGTATAGAGGATGATAACATTAACGAGTAAAGGATAACGAGGCAAGATTCAGCGTTGGCTCAAAGGTGGAGGTGGAGACGAAGGAAAGCAGAAATTTCGATAGTACGATTCACTTCAGAAGAAGACAGAAATATAAGAAAGTGTCTGTTTCTTCGACTAAGCGAAGAGAAGAGAGGGGAGAGTTCTATTGAGATTTCAGATAGGAATTCCAATGTCTAAAGACGAAATAGTAGAATCCGAGAGATTTTTCCCTGTATCATCCTTCTGATACATCTTCTTCCTGCGGCAATATAGCTTCTTTCTACTCCTTGCCTATAAATTGTCACCACATAACCAGCCTTTCCTATCAGACGTTGCGCGCGAATCCTACAGACCACATCCTGTTCGAAACAAAAGGTTCCCGGATGTCAGGTAACCGCGTCCGATTGGTTACACTGGAACACTCTATCCCGGATATCCTGTCTATACCACCTGCCGTTTTGCCTAGAGGGAACTCCAACCAAGATGAGACCCTTAGGTTCAGTGCAAAAGGAGAGAACAGAGCGGAAAAGAAACAGTGAAAGGAAGATATTTTGACTGCGTGAATGAGTGGACAGGAGCGATAGACAAGAAACAAGGAAACAGATAGAAATTAAGAAAGAAAATAGATAATGAAAGTGAAAGGTAAGAGGAATGATTCAGTTGCCACAAGAACATGAATATAATAAATAATAACTCCAAGAAAGAAAAGAACTGTTTATAGTCAGAAGAGAAAGATAAAGAAAATACTGAGTAACTTCGAAATGCAGAAGAAGCAGTTTAATGATAAAAGAGAAAATATTATTGTAAAAAGAGAAGTGTCATTTTGTTGAATACAGATTTCTGTCATAATAAATGTAGACATTATTTCTTTTGCTACGACATGCCTTAGCGTCATTGTACATGCTTATAAAAATATTGTAGAAGATTATGTCAACTTCTACGTCTTTCCATGTGGATCTTTCTATTTGAAAGCATACAAATTATGATGTACGTGAATGCAAAGAAAATGTGTAAAGGAAGGAAAGAGGAATTGAGGTCCTACGATTTTGTAACAGAGAAAGAGAAAACAAAAAAACAATGCAAGCATTCATAATAGATATATTTGTAAGTTTATATATATATATATATATATATATATATATATATATATATATATATGCGTGTGTGTGTGTATGTGTGAGAGAGAGAGACAATAAAGAGACAAAAGAAATAGCATTTTAATTATCTGAATGCGTCTATCCAACGAATTAACAGCTTTTACCACTTTGTCTCTCTCTCTCTCTTTCTCACTCACTGACTCTCACACACACGCACGCATACACACACACACACACACACACACACACACACACATATATATATATAATGATCGGTGAATTTTAGTAGTTAATAGACAACATTTTTGATTATTCCTAGAAAGCGATGTATTTTTAATAAGTGGGAAGTTATGATGATGATGACGATGATTATTTATCCGTTTATTCTTATACTGTTATTTGTTAATACGTCTTTATTACATTTTTAATCATTTCACTACAAGTAAGGTACTAAAGCCACTAATACTTAAGGAAATACTGAGGGTGAGAGAATACGAGTAAAAACTCTATAAAGAAGAGTAGAACATTAAAAGAACAAGAATGAAGAATATAGTAGATAACGTTTCATATTGCATTTTACTTTTGAAGATCAAAGTTGATTGACAAACAAGTAATAGAGTTCAACAGACGAGAAGTGCAAATAAACAAACTGTTAGCACAGAACGTAACGTTTCATCTACACATTTCAACTTCAAGAGGATAAACTTTACCGCATACCTAGTACTGCACTTAGATTTATATTCTAGATACCATAGAAGAACAGTCATCAGAAAAAATTGCCATGAAACTGCTGAATGAATTACCAAGATGACAGTGTTGTGATGGACGACAAGTGATAGGAGAGGAAGATAAGAAACAAATCGAGTAAAGAAGCATGTTGATCCGATTTATTAGGAAAACCAGTAGGGAAATCCACTATTTGATTAAAACATTGGGTAACGCAAAAATTTCCAGTTTGAATAGTGGTTATATCAATAACATTACAGTGCTTAAGGTACCAGACCTGATAAGCATTAAATTCATCAAGCAAAAGTGATCGCAAATAAATTTAGAGAGAGAGAGAGAGATTCCTGTATGTCAGAAAATTTGACTAATGTACTACAGTCCTGAGAAGAGTGAGAGCAATAAAGGAAAGCGATAGCAAACCAAATCTCCCTTTCAAAAACGAAAGTCAAAAAAGCATAAAATGATCAAGGGACTCAAGAGACGATTGCCTTGCTGTTGGAAGATTTTTCATGGATGTAAATACCGAAGCCATACATATGTATGCTTGAATGTTTTCGATAAACCGTAAAATAGCCTAAAACATAGAGTTCATTGGTAACAATAAAAAAATTTAGGTTATTTTCATAAAGTGCAAAAGATATTTTGAGAATGTTTGAAGAGAAAAATTCTACAATACAGAATTGGAATGAATTTTATGAATATTGGAGAAGGAAAGTTTAAGCGGATAGGTGAACTTTTTTTTTACTAGTTTACTCTTATTTCATTTCAGTGTAGCTGTCATGAGAAGATTTTGTTAAAAAGACAATGGCCAAAAATAATTATCACTGTCCATCATCAATGACAATGCAAACTGATCAGAAGACTAAAGCATAATGCGGCTCCATGTTTGTCCTCCGGAAACACATACAGGGACACATAAACATGTGCAGCATGGCACTACAAATACCCAGGTGCTATGTATGCAAATCTTGATCAGAGCAGCCTTTTAAAACGATCCAAATGTTTTGATCTTTCTATCAATAGGAAGCAACAAGCAGAGAACTGCGAATATAGTTCCCTAATAATGAAAAGTTGGATCTTTCTATCAATAGGAAGCAACAAGCAGAGAACTGCCAATATAGTTCCCTAATAATGAAAAGTTGGATCTTTCTATCAATAGGAAGCAACAAGCAGAGAACTGCCAATATAGTTCCCTAATAATGAAAAGTTGGATCTTTCTATCAATAGGAAGCAACAAGCAGAGAACTGCCAATATATTTCCCTAATAATGAAAAGTTGGATCTTTCTATCAATAGGAAGCAACAAGCAGAGAACTGCCAATATAGTTCCCTAATAATGAAAAGTTGGATCTTTCTATCAATAGGAAGCAACAAGCAGAGAACTGCCAATATATTTCCCTAATAATGAAAAGTTGGATCTTTCTATCAATAGGAAGCAACAAGCAGAGAACTGCCAATATAGTTCCCTAATAATGAAAAGTTGGATCATCGAAAGATCAAGATGATTAAATATTTAGGTCCATGAAGGAACAAAAACAATAAACTATATACAAATCGCTGAATAAATAAGAATAAGCAATCGATTAACTTATCTACTCCTATTAACCTGTTCACAGCACAGGAGACTGTAAGATTGAAACAACCTCTAGAAAGGTTGCCGATTAAGATTCTAGACCCTCTCCAGATTAATTTGGAATTACTGGATTATTACTGTCTCACTTAAAGTTATGCCACGATTGTAATTGAAAGAATCTTAATATAACATATGATCACTCAATCAACTTAAAATTAATAAAAATTTGTCAATATTAAAGGAATATTTATAGAAAGAATAAATAAAATAAAGTAAAATTATTGTCAAGAAATCGTTAATAATTGTTGTTAAAAATAGTTGATATGTATCAGGATTAGGTGGGTGGGGTGGTTCGCTTATGCAAAGGCATTAGTCAAAGATAAACAAAACTAAATATACATTACAACGAACAGTGTTACAAGATAAAGAGTTTTTTTTCTCACAGTTAAAAGTACTTCAGAAGAGTTTTGCGTTAAGAACAGTGAAACGGCGGTGATTTCCCAGCTGTGGCATTACATTCGGATATATTGACATAAATGTTATTAATTTTTAAATTGTACTAAGTCTTGATGTTTCCCATAAACTAAACAAATCGACTGCGAAATTAGTTTATTCTTGTGCTTGTCACATCAGATTTTACGCAAAATAATTTGTAAGAAGTAAGAATGTAAATTCATTAAATGCACATAGATATGGATAAATACTTTTTTAAAAAACGGAAAAAATTACGACTAAATTTCAATTGTAACAATGATGATGCACTTAACTTATTATCTTTATCTATTAAAATCTATATTTATTTACTTTTTTATATTTGTTTACATTTTAAGTGAAGTTTACGTAGATTGTTTTCTTTTAAAATAGAATATTGTATACAGGGAGTTTACTTTATAGTAGGTACCTCCACTCATTTGCCAAAAAGCAGCATATCATGATATTAAAAAGAAACTTAATAAAAATAAACTTTTATCATCAAAATGTTTATGCTATTATTAAAAGGAAAAATCAAATTTTGTTGTCACCATTTAAAAAAAAAATCCTTTCTAACACGTTCACAATTTCAATTAAAACTTCTCTTTTTGTTTCCGTCAGCGATTCACACCATGTTTACGTAATATGACTAATAAGCAAAAAGTAATATTACGCAAGTCGTTTTTTAGAAAACTTTGTAAAAATCAACTAATTTTCTGATTTTAATTAAACTTTCGGGACTTATTCACAGTGAATGAAATTATTTATCCAATTGTTACTTTTAGAAAATCTTGGTAAAAATATATATTTTTACACGCCACTTCAATTAATTGCATAAACCTCTAGAAATACATTATCTATACCAAATTTTTATTTATAAGTTAAATGCAGGACTTATTGGGGAATGTAAATCATGTGATTTTTTTTAATTACGAGACCATTTCCCTGAAAATCTGTTCTTAATCTTAAAATCAAAATTGCATTAAAACTACGCTAATTTTAATGTAGATAAAGTTTTAATTGATTATATAAATAATATAATTTTAGCATATCTTATTCTGAAGTAGAAAATAAATTCAATGAGTAATGAATTGTATCGGAATTGCTTTCGCTTTTTTCTTTGCTAATTTAAGTTTCAAACACCTTTTTAAAATTCTTCCAGTTACTCAATGTATTCGGCTATTAATTCATTAAAATTAACAAATGGAAAATTTATAAATTATTTATTCACGAATTATTTAGAATTAAGATTTTTGAAATAATTTCTAAATTTTTTTATTATGTTAAACTGCACATTTACTTTTTCTATGGAAACTTATAAGCGACTTATCATTAAAAGGTCAGCTGTTTTAAGGCGTGTTTCTCTTACGAAATGCTAAACTGGTTTATGTCAACTTTTGGTGACCATACGTTCGGATTGATTGATAGACGCTGTCATCGGCAACTTAAAAAGGTCAACGAGTCAGACTTTTTTTTTATTAAGAAATGATTTTATTCTAGTTTTCATGCCATAGACAAGTAATATTTGTTTCAAATCAGATTAATTTAACTATAGATTTGATAATTTTCTAAAAATAACGAATGAGAGATGTATATTTTATTTTTGTAAGATTTTTAAAACGGAGAATTAACTTTTGTTTACAAATGTGTCGATCGCGCAAAAAATTGCCGAAAAATTTAAAAATTAATGAAAAATTTCAAACTTTTAGATTTCAATAAATATACCATCTGTTTGAAATACAGTCCAGATTTAGCTTCGAGGAAATCGTAAATTTAATCATTTAGCTTAATATTAAGCTAAAATTAAAGTTTGAGGAAAAGTTTTTATTTTAAAAAATTCAATTGAAATTTTAGGTATCGAAAATTGAGTGGAGGTACCTACTTTATAATGAATATGCAAGATATTGTTACTGCGAATTATAATATTATTAGATTATTTAATATATTGTATGACAAAATTACTTACATATTGACTTGGATGGTGGAACAATATTTATTTTAACATAGCATTTTATGAAAAAGTATGTAAATTTGAATTTGGTGGAAACACTAACCTTTATTTTGTACTGTTTATTCTAATTTATTTAATTTATTTTTCATTGAAATATTTCTAACAATCAGCAATAATAAAACATAACCTGATATATATGTATTTGACGATAATTTTCGTTTTATTATATATATTTTATTTATTGATCGATTTATATTATTTATTATTTAAACGAAGATTTTGTAATAGTAATAAATGTCCATTTTATGGCGAATTGTTTTCGCGGACGTTCAGAGTAAAATATATACGTATGCGTGTGTTTATATGCGCATATTTAAGCCAGTTCTGGTTTAGGCCAGCATCTGGTAAATGTAACCCAGTACAATCTGCTGTATGGAAAACGAGTCGGCATCTAAACCATCTCCCCCACTAGCTTCAATGGTGCTGAGTAGGATGACATGCCGCACTACAGGACGCAAAACAAAATCTTTCAAATGGCCGATAATCTTATAGGATCCAAAGGCAAACATATATCTGCGCGGGGACGTAGAAATAACTGGTTTGATATTCAGGCACATGGTTAAACCAAAGTATGTTGGTGACTCAGTTCTCTTTAGAACACTATTACGAGGATCCCTGCTTGTTTCTGAGACATCTTTTCATGAGAGGGAAACTCGGATATAAACGTGAGTTCCATTTGGCCTCTGGTCATGTGGACCGTTGTTATTTCACTGGTGTTGTGGCTAACTGTGTCGAAACGTGAGTTTACCTACGTTCTATCCATATATATTTCAGCACCATTCTGTAATACTGATCTATTTTTCTGATAACACAGTAAATATTTTGAGATGCTTATGTCTTGTTCACTTAGTCGGTGTCTTGTGTAACCGTTATTATCCTAGAAAAAATATTACTGTTGAAAGCAAGAGCAATTAAATTATTATCTTTCTGTCATTTCCGTTTTAAGCATTCTGTTTAGAAAATGTTCTGTATTTAAATGAAGAAGAAATTATTTCAATAAATTTACAAATGACTAAATAAACAATATAATCTTTAAATTTTTACTTATGTTTTTGGATTGTAAGGTTTTATATATATATTAATAGCGATTTCGGTAGAGGGTAAAAACGTACTTCATTTTTATTTGGTTATAATGAATGACAACAGGCCTTGAATGTTACCTTTAATTATCTTCTTTCAAAAGTCAAAAGAAGAATGGAATGAATATTTTAAATAAACTATAGTTACAGGGTTTTCTGCAATGGCTTTTGTTCTGTTTCCTGATTAAGAGAATGGAAATAAATAAATCGTTCTTGCCGTTTTCAGAATATATGACCTAGAATAGATAAAGAAAAGTAGTCCTCGAAGAGGGAAATTTAAAATCTGTGACTGAATAAGAGACAAGCTTTTTATTTTATAACATATACTGAATCTAGTATGGAAGGAGCGTCCTGTTCCAAGCCGTTGAATATTTGGCACTTGAATGGTATGGTTAAATGTTTCCCCTCTCATTGAAAGCCGCATCAGTCTTACTGGTCATTTCCTATATGTATTCCATAGAAAAAATTGCATTCTGATATGACAGCCACTCATTTAGCCTTAGCGAGGAAATGTATTTATTTTAACTCAAGATTAAAGCAACGTATTGTATTTATCTCATATCACGGAATATGATATATAAAAACTTTTGATGATCACCCTATTCATAATCATCTTCAGTCAAACTACACTGATGAATACACTATATATTTAATAATAAATATAAGATACTCACTTGTAGTAATAGTTTTACAGGTACTAAATAATACTGTTACCTAATCGTTTCAATACTTTTGTCTATCTTTCTAGCAATTAAGTATCTATTCTATTTTTTCTCTACCTATATATCAGTCTAAATATTATGAAGTAACCGACCAATCAACCATCCAATTAATCAGTAATCAATTAGTCTATCTGGTTATGTATTGTAATGAAGCAGAATATCCAATAAAATTGTGCCGGCTATTTATTACTCAATTATTACACAATCAGAGACTGCGGACTTATATGCTAATTAACTATCAAGAACCTTACTAAAAGATATCTATGATAGGATCAATTAGTTTGCCTTCTTGATTGTCAGGTTTTTGTCTTCTGAGAAAACGCTGCAAAATCAGGCGATCGTTGTAAGCAATGTTTAGTTTTCGTTAAAGGGAGGTAGCCTCTTAATCAAAGTATCCTCTAATTTGACACTGTTATAACGAGATCATGTACAAAGCCATGGGCGCAAGCTTTGTAGACTTAATTTGTGCGCGTGCATCTCTGTAAAATGTATCAATGCACAAGTAGGCATAATGAAAATTGTAACTGTCTGCAGATGATTTCATAATACACCCTCTTCTATGCTGTGAAAATGAAACTTGCTTATCTGAAAACAGAATTATGGAAAATGATAAATGAATGTTTCGGGAATATATAGAGAGAAGATCTTAAATAAAATCTGGAAGAACAAATTTACACTTTAAATCAATTACTATGGTTAAGAAAACTCTTTTTAAAATCAAATGATTAACCATTGGATAGCAAACAAACGACAAAATGAACCTATTTGACAAATGTTTGACAAATGTTAAAACTTCATATTTCATTTTAGCTATGTCCGGAAAATCGCTGTACCTCAAAGTAATTAAGCTTGTATTGAAATTGATTTGCAATCATGAAAGAATACATTAAATGCAAACAGTAGTATATCGCATATTAAGATATTTTTTGATAAGATATATAACTTTATATATATGCATGTGTGTGTGTGCATATATATATATATATATATATATATATATATATATATATATATATATAGTAAAGTTTTATAATTTGCTTGAAGCATTGTGTATATTAAGTATATGGCTAGGTCTTGAAGGCTGTTTAGTAAAATAAAGGAAGGTAAAGAAGTTTTGGGGTATTTCCTATTTGTTATACATTAATATTTCGAGATCAAAATCACATCTTCAGAATGGCAGAGGAGCGTGTGTCTGTCAGAGTGAGTCCGTGCATTTCAAGGAATGGTCATTCCTAGTTGTTGCTGTCATTAATTTTACTCTGTGTGTGTGTGTGTGTGTGTGTGTGTGTGTGTGTGTGTGTGTGTGTGTGTGTGTGTGTGTGTGTGTGTTTATGGTATATGTGCGATTTACAGTTGGGATCTTTTTCTGGTCTGATAATATATATATATATATATATATACTACAGACAATATTACAGATAATATATATATATATATATATATATATATATATATATATATATATATATATATACTACAGACATCCGCAGACAGATCAGTTTCGCTGTATTACAATATATATATGCCCTGAGTTTTTACTCTTTTGTCTTTCGTGATGAATGAGTGTTTGCACAAGAAGGTCCCATAGATTGAGTATCAATCTAGACTTAAAATAAAATTCGTACATACAAACCCTCACTAAAGATTCTGGAAAATTGTCGGTTCACTGTACCGCTCCAGTAAGACTCTTTTTGCTATCCTCTAACTTTTCAAGTAGCAGATCGGGCGACAAAACAAATACTACTTCAAAGAACTGATTTCTCTTCACTTTCCCATCTCCGCGACCTTGTGTGTGATTATTTTCTACCCTACAACCACATTCCCCTCAGTCTTAGCGTCGAAAGCCTCACGATACTCTATCGCTATTTCCATGGAAAATGTCAAGATGAAATATATTCCTTAATTCCAGAAAATCTAGCCTTCACAACTAAGACCTGCACATTGTAATGAACCACCGTCATTCTCTTCGTATTCCATTGGTGAGCTATAAATTCCATTTGAACAACTTCTTCCCAAAATGTGGCTCTTAGGCTTCGTACAAAGTGAACATTATTGTATATTACTACTGCATATATTTATTACTTATCTCTATGTTTTGTTTGAATATTATCCTTCTTTAACGTTCCAGATATATTCAAATTTCATTAAAGTCTTTGGCTATTATTTAGAAAAGCAACGTAAGAATTCAGTAGTTTATTACTGTTTGATTATCCAAATCTCGTAAATGACACTTTGGACAAAACTCTCAAACATTGAAATTGAGATCTGTAACACACCGCAGTAATAACTTCATAAGTTGTTAATACGTCGTTCACATCCCACCAGACACTGAACAATAACATTTTTTATCAATAATAGTTATTCTTAATCTGTTAATGCTTCAGTTTATCGTGGATTTACACACAGCTATCGACTATTCAAAATTTCCTAATGATCCTAATTTTCTTCTTCAGAGACATTCCAACAATAAATGTTTGACCAGAAATTAAATGTAAACAGAGAAATGCTGCCGAAATACGCTGTTTTAACCATTTTCTATATTTGGTAAAGGTTTTACAAATGCTGAGGGATCGACGATTTTTTTAGTCATTTCCAGTAATCTCTTCCAAGTGCTTGTGGTCTACTTCTGTCATGAAAATTAAATTCATCTTTGTTGAAGTTCACAAGCCATTCATGGCAACTGCTGCATCTACCTGAGGCCTCTCTATATGCCTCATCAACCATCGTCTTTGCTTTCGCCCTTATCTTACTCAGCTTGATAAACAGATATATGCAGTGTAGCATCTGTTATCCTTTTAAGTTTGTGAAAAAAGCACAAACACACATTGTACATAGAATAAAAAAAACAATTATATATACGCATATAAATTGCCGATTCCACAATGTGTTCACTGGTTACTTGTACACCTAATCTAAACTTATTTATAAATGGAACTTTGTGTGTGTATGTGTGTGTGTCTGTGTGTGTCAGTTAGCTATAGATTCCGAAACGGCTGAACCGATTTTCTTGAAAATTTACACAGTTGTACTAAAAGCGTCTGAGAGTGTTCTTATCTAGATTTTGTGTCGATATACCCCCGATAAATATCGAAAATTGATAATCAAAAACATCGGATTATAGAAAGAGTGGTCCGATTTTAATCAAATTTGATACACTCATAGAAAAAGACATAAGAAACGATATTTAGAAGTTTCAAGGTTGCAGTTCTTACAATAGTGCAGCAAATCGATAACATATATATATATATATATATATATATATATAAGGCAAGATGATTGTGTCTGTGTTTGTTTAGCTGCCTGTATGTCTGCATTTTTTCAACCCCTTTCATTTTAGTTTTTGCTTCGGGTTTGGCTCTAAGTAGGTATAATTGTAGTTCTTAGTCTCAGCCATGATGCCATTTACTCAGAGGACTTATTTAGCCTTCGAAATTCAGGTTAGGACGAAAAAAAAAACTTATTTGATATCGATACCAGGAAATCAAAATTTGACTTACATCCATTCATTTTTCTTTCAGTCTACGGTTTCGCTTTAACTGGAAACAACTATTGCTTTTTAGTCTTTCGTGCCAACGTTCAAAATGTCTGAGCTCCAGGACCATGGATTAGTTTTAAAGTTTTTATTACACCCGAGCAACGCCGGGCTATACTGCTATAAACAATTTTACATATTCCCCGGACGAGGATATTACTTTCGCCTCCTATTTTTAGAAGATTCGAGAATTTATACGATACAATTGCATAAATTGGTCAGTTCTTCTTCTTCTTCTTCAAAAACTGGGCACTGCAGAACACACCAATTTTTAAAATTATATTTTTACCCGTAAAACATATTCTAAAGGTTTGCATTTTAATTCGAGATGGAAGTGCATAAATTTAACCATAACGGTTAGTGAAGATTGCACTATGTTCGCATCGGTCGTGAACAAGCATTGCGACGATTTCAAACTGTCAGAATGGAGTGCAAATAATATCAAGTGTCTGATATTTGTTCAGGGACTCGTTTACGCTAAGGACGCTAAAATTTGACGTAGAATTTTAAATAAATTGAAAAATGAGCCAAATTTTGCTCTCCAACAAATGAGGGGGGGACTGTCAAAGATTCGAAAAATATCGAGAAAGATGGCATAGCTCACATAAGAAAAAATTATTCTGCCCCTAAATTAAACCAATCAAAAATAAAACATAACATTTTGCTTCTTACCCATGATTTGGTTTTGAATTATTACATTGGTACAAAAACTGCTCTTATCGGAATAAAAAAATGCCTAAATTATAGCCCTTTCGGGGGAGAAGAGCTCACATTGACAAACGAGGAAAAGTTTAATCACTACGTTAAAAACACAAAAGCAGATGAACAAGAAGGGTTAAGCATTTGGAAGCACGTGCAAGTACAAATCCTAAACAAAAATATTGAACTGCAGTAGAATTCTAGTTCAGATTTAGCAATCATAAATCTACACACTTGGAAATATTTTGGAAAACCTACCCTGCTAAAAACTAATAAAATAGCCAATACCGCGACAGGAAAGGAAACCAAGTTTACAGGAGAACTTATTACGAATGTAACATTTCAAGGAATGACGTTAAAACTACAGATATTAAAAAATTACGGAAAATTTATTTGGCACCGACAGGATGGCGAAATTTAACTCGTGGGATATGCCAATTAATTATTTTTGCACAAAACTGGAAAACCTGACCACTTAGACAGATAATCTAATAAAAGACCCAAAAGAAGCTTTACCGGAAGATTTTTCTGGGGACCTTGTCGGTGTAATAAGATGACGGCAAAATTCGTGTTAAAAGATGACATCCATCCAGTGTTTAAGAAAAATAGTGAAATGTGCCTTTCGTCTCTTTACCAAAAATAAATGAAGAACTCGACAGACAAGAAAGAACCGCTGTTTTGCAAAAACTGTGTACAGTCAGTTGGCTTCACCGACCGTCTATATGACAAGAACTGGGAGTGGACAACTGAATGCCAAGAACATTCGTCAAAATAAAGAAAGTCTTAAATTTGGACTCGTTTCTACCTCATTTTAATCCAGACTTATACATTATAGTTGCTAGCGACGACAGCTCTTATAGCATTGGAGCATGTATTATACACAAGGTGTCAGATGAATCTCACAAAGCAATAGCTTATGTGTCGAGAACACTTCTTCCTGTAGAAAATAATTAGTCGCAAATTGAGGAGTCGTTATGGATTATTTTTGCAGTAACGAAGTTTCAACGGTATATTTACTGCAGGCATTTTATTTTAAAGACAGACTATAAGCCGTTACTGACAATCTTCGGTTCAAAAAAAATAAATAAATAACAAAAAAAAAACAACAAACAAACAAAACATACAGCAAATAGACTGCAGAGATGGGTAACAATTTGCTTTAAATTATAACTTCAGAATAGAGTTCCTGCCGTCTAAAAACCTCTGTCATGCTCACGGACTGTCCAGATTAATCTCGAAACACAGAGGACCTCTTGAAGATAATGTGATTTCTTCTCTCCGAACAGAAGGTAAATGTAAAACTACATAGATAACTTCCTGTAACCCTTGACCAAATAAAAAAGATGCTCAAAACGATGAGTTTATTATGCAAACCAAAATCAAAATTCTTGATAAGGACAGATTTCAGATGTTTTTCTATATGCGACCAATTACTGCTGTATAGTGAGCGATTCGTCATTCCCACAGTACTACAAAAAAAATTCCAATCGAGTCATCCAGGGATTACAAGGATAAAAAGCCTTATGCGTAGTTATGTATACTGGTCGAACATGGATAAGGATATTGAAAATATGGTAAAATCCTGTAAAGGATGTGAATTGGCAGCTAATACACTTCCAAACAAATATAGTCTATGGCTCAAAACAGACCGACCATGGTCACGAATTCATTTATTTTTTTCAGGCCCGCTAGACGGATTCTACAATCTTATATTAGTAGATAGTTTTTCTCAATGGCCTGAAGTTCTTAGATGTTGAAATCCCGCTACAGAAGTGACAATCAGTTTCCTACATGAACTGTTCACCAGATTTGGGGTAGTCAATTGATTAGTGTCAGACAATTGGACACAAGTTACGTTCGGCGAGTTTAAGGATTTTTGTGAGACCTTCCAGATCAATCATATCATGATTGCTCCATATCACCCAATATATAATAGACAGGCCGTGCGCTTCGTTGACACTCTGAAAAGAGCTCTGAAGAAAGCTAAGTGGACACCTAAAGAAAAAAGACTTACAACAGTTCTTTCAGCTGTATAGAATCGCGCCTAAAGACAACACATCATATTCATTACCCCCATCCAAGTTAATGTTTGTGCATAAAATCAGGTCTGTTTTCGACACGCTACTTCCCAAACAAACAAAACCTGAAGGAGCAAACATGGTACCTGCAAAACGCTACAACCCAGAGAGAAAGTTTTTTTTTCCGGATGTTCCGAGATAATAAATGTTTCTGGGAAATGGGTACAATTCACAAAAGAGTAGGAAATATGGTCTACATAATTAAAGATCCCCACTTTACTCAAAAAATTTATTTAAATCAAATAAGGAAACGACTGTCCGGTTCAGAGAGAGAGAGAGAGAGAGAGAGAGAGAGAGAGAGAGAGAGAGAGAGAGGAATATATTCGAGCAAATCGGACAGCCGGAATAACAGTCACGCTAATAATCTCTCTTTGGTATATGTTTGTATTTCTGTCTTTGTTAAATACTTAACAACTTGGCAAATGAGGTCGCAAAATACTTAACAACTTGGCAACGAGGTCATAAAAAAATGAAACGATTCTTTAAGAAATTCATTATTAATCGAAAAGTCTTTTTTCTTCAGACTATAACGTCTGAATTTTATATTATTTATTAAAGAAATTAAAAGCTTATCTAATTGAATGTCATAGTTATATTGCATTTTTATTTTACTATTCAAAGCAGATTTTCCGTAAAAGGGGCTAAATGATTTTAAAAAATAATGCATGTTTTACATTTCCCAATAAGTCATGCATTTAAGTAATGAAATCATTTTTGCGTACAGAAAAGAAATTATTGAAGTTTCACGAATTTACGTGGCTGGATGGTAATAGATGTAAAAAAAAAATAAAACCTTTTACCAACATTTTTTAAAATAATAATTCCAAAAACAATTTCATTCATTTAAAATAAATCATGAAAGTTACATTAAGATCTGACAATTATTTAATTTTTGCAAGAATTTCAAAATTAATGTTTGTCATAAGAAAAAAAACGCGTTATATAATATTAAGTTTTCCATAGTAAACTCTTGTAGCGATTTGGGTCCCCACTAACGAAAATAAAAAGATTTTACGAGAATTTCGAACGTATTAAATATAATTTTAAAAATTTTTTAAAATAATTAAGAAATACTTTGATCTTTCCTCTTAATGATAATATAAACATTTTTTATGGAAAAAGTAAGTTTTATTAAGTTTGAAGCTTTTTCTTCATACTATGCTGTTTTTCAGTGATTTAGTTGAGGAAATCAAATTAGAAAAATTTTTAAACATTTATTTTTTAATCAATTCCCCCCAGGAAAGGCGATAATGCCACAAAGACATAACGGGCAACAGAGATAGAAATAGAATGAAAAGACCTTATAAGTAACTGAAACCCCTATCTTAAACTAGAAACAAATGATAAACTTTTACTAATTTTCAAAGCAAAAGAAAAGATTATATATATATATATATAGAGAGAGAGAGAGAGAGAGACAGAGGTCCCTGTGTGTGTGCGTTTGGGTTTGCGTGTGTAAGAGAGAAAGAGAGAGAGCGAGTATATGCTTATTCACGTAAATATATATCGTTGTGTATCTACGTTCTCGCAACATAGATTGATTAAAGAAATAGTGGTTAACAAAATATTTGATAGCGCATATGTGTATTCTTAAACCAGACCCAAAGTGGCCAGTCTCGACAAGTTCAAAACTGTAATTTCAACAGGACAATACACTAACTTTCTAACACGGGCTGTCTTATGAATTATGCAATTCACATTTATCTTCCTTCTCTCTGATTTAAAAAATATATTTTCTGAAAATTAGGCACAAATTTCTCTTGATATCCAAATCCCGAGTCAAGAATATTATGCTTTAAAAAGTAACTAATAAAATGAACTACCATTTATACTGAAATGCTGCATAATTCTGTTTGTTCATCCCCACTGGCAAGGACTACCTTTTTATTTTCACGAAACCTAATATAGCGTTGCATTCCCACCCCTCCCTGTAGCTGTCTATTTCTTTCTGGTTCTGGGTCCTTACATATTTCTTTTAAACTGAAGATTGTTCGTCGGAATTACCAAAGATGGAAAAAAATGTTATTTGAAATATTTCCGGAAATTTAACGAAAATTTCAAGCATTTTTTCACTGCTGGTAACGAAAAGCTAATATGGGGAAATTGCATTTACATTTGAACTTATACAAAGTATATATTTAATATTTATATTATTCCATCCGACTCCACGTTCTTTATCTTCTTTTTTTCACGGGATGTTAGCAACTTGACAGGACAAACATTTAGCCAACAAAGGGCGGAGAAACTCTTAAAGAGTCAACGGCCAGTTAACTAGAGGTGGTGTCTCAATAAATCACCATGGAGAAGGAAAAACGATGCCATTCTACTATCTATCCCGTGCACAATTCCGACTTTTTAAAATAGATATATGAAACCCAGCGGCGTGAAAGGGATTATTTCCAAAGGACGTAACTCCTCGCTCAGGAAGGAACGACATGAGCAACAGGTGTCTCTGGACCGTTACCCTGCGACTGTGCGCAACAAAGAAAAATTACTTTGGATACATGGAACGTCAGGAGCTTCAACAACTGTGGTCAAGTTTAGAATGTCAAGCAGAATATGAACAAACGGAACATCAAGTTTCTGGGAATATGCGAAACTAGATGGCATAACAATGGAGACTTCAGTAGCGCCAACCACAGGATAATATACGCAGGAGGCAAAGTAACGAAAAAGGAATCGGCCTAAAACTCTACAAAGAAATGCAGAAATGCGTTCTAGGATATTGCCAGCTTTCCAAGAGAGTTCTCTTTGTCAAACTAAGAGGAAGATCCTTCAACATTTCTATTATAATAGTTTATACACCAACAACGCATAGCACTAAGGAAGAAATAGAATCATTCTACTCAATACTAGACAATACCAAGGGTCAGTGCAAAAAGCAAGGACATAGAATCATAATGGATGACTTGAATGCCAAGGTAGGTAAAGAGAAAAATGGGAGACGAATGGCAACTTTGGATTAGGAATCCGCAATGAACGAGGAGAAAAATGGGTCCAAAGTTGCACTGCTAATGACTACGTAATAACTAACATCTGGTTTCAAGAACACCCAGGCCGTCTATGAATATGAAGAACCCCAGGAGGCGACACGAAAGAGCAAATAGACTATATAACCATAAATAGGAGATTCTCAAATGCAGTGGTTCAACGAAACACTTATCCAAGTGAGGACTATGGAAGCGACCACCTCTCAGTCATCAGCAAACTAAGGGTCAAACTCCAGAGTATGAAGAAGCTTAGTGCAGCACCAAGACTGCAATAGAAAGACGCTCGTGAATGGCCTTAACCTGCAGAAAAAATACACTAACAGCGTGAAAAACAAATACGAAGAACAAATTGGAAAATGAAACTCGAAATGGGCTTCTTTAAAGGAAGCGGTAGTGACAGCAGCAAACAAAATTGCCCCAAAGGAACTCAGACGTAGAAGAAAAAAACGAGTGGATGACTGAAAAGTTTATCAGCATGATACAAAGGAGACATAAATAGATGTCAAGACATGGAATGGAATACAGGAAACTACAAAAAGAAATAAAAAGCCAATGCAGACATGCTAAAGGAGAATGGCTCAACAACAAATGTGCAGAAGTAAAGAAAGTGAGCAGGTTAATAAATCAAACATGCATAAAGATGTAAGAGAACTGACAGGACAACAAAAACTTGCCCCTCAACAGTATGTATAAAATGCAAGGATGGAACGGTTATATTGGAGAAAGAAGAAACACTCCAGCGATAGAAAGAATATATAAAATATCTTTTCCCCGACAAGAGCGAGCGACCGATAATGCACAAAGATGGGTACGGACCGGAAATATTAAAGTCCGAAGTGGAAGCTGAAATGACCAAACTTAATAGAAACAAAGCAGCTGAAACAGATGGCATTGCAATAAAGCTGCTGGTAGCCCTGGAAGTATTCGTGGTAGAGAAAATTAGAGAATAATAATAAATGAAATTTATACAGTGTTGTAATACAAGACGACCTAAGCAAGTCGATTTTCATAGCACTGCCTAAGAAGACAGGTGCAAAAGAGTGCGAACTCCATCAAACAATCAGTTTAATGAGCCACATTACAAAACTGATCGTCCGAATCCAGATGAATAGAGCGAGAATCAGAATCAGTCCAAGAACAGTGTGGGTTCGTCAAAGACACTAGAACAAGGAACGCTATATTTATGATTTGGATGCACTCCGAAAGGGCAATACAAATGAAGAAGGACATGTACATATTTTTCATCGATTATGAGAAGGCGTTCGACAAAATACGCCATAAAGAGTTGCTGGAGATGCTCGGCAGCCTCGACATATTTGGGAAAGGCATAATAGTAATCAAGATTCTCTACTGACAGCAAATCCCCTGAATACCGATAGGTAACGAATTCAGCAGATATACAAAGATAGAAAGGTACGCATGAGAAGGATATGTCTTTTCACCAGATCTATTCAACTTTTACAGCGAAACTATTCTGAGGATCCTAGATGTTATGCCCGGATTCGTAATCGGAGGCCACAATTTGAACAGCATAAGGTACGCAGATGATACAGTGTTGGTAGAAGACACAGAAAGGAAACTTCAAACCTCCTACAGAAGGTAGCTGAAGAGAATGACAAGAAAGGACTACAAATAAACTGCAAGAAAACCGAATGCTTGGTCATCAGCAAAAAGAGAAGCCCAAAATGCCAAAATTAGGTGGGGGATACTAAAATCAAGCAGTTTTAAAAATTTAAATACCTAGGAAATCTTATAACAGAAGACAGAAAGTGCGACACAGAGATTCGAAGGCGAATTGTCATGGTGAAGGACGCATTCCAGAATCTGAATAGAGTATTAAGTGAGGGAAAGATTTCGCTAGAAACAAAGAAAATAATACTGGATTACTATGTGATATCAGTTCTTCAATATGGCAGGGAATGCTAGACAATATCATCGAAGATGAGGAAAAACTTGAAGCAGCTAAA
Source organism: Ascarosepion bandense (assembly GCA_037127315.1). Taxonomy (NCBI): domain Eukaryota; kingdom Metazoa; phylum Mollusca; class Cephalopoda; order Sepiida; family Sepiidae; genus Ascarosepion; species Ascarosepion bandense. The sequence goes on from JBBBDQ010000191.1 coordinate 5,791,674, forward strand.
ATGCGGTTCTACAGAAGGATGCTGCGGATTTCATGGATCGAGTATGTGAGCAATGATGAGGTTTTGGAAAGGATGTAAACGAAAAGAATATTAATATTGAGCATTAGGAAGAGACAGTTAAATTTCCTGGGACATGCAATGAGGAAGGAGGGCTTGAAGAACCTGATATTAGCAGGCCAGATAGAGGGAAGGAGAGAGAGGGGAAAATATCGTGTAATGTACTTGACTGGCCTGAGTTGGTAGATGGCAGAACGGGGGTTGCGTGGTGTAACCAGAGAAAGCGTGCCAAAAGCCACAAGGGATAGGGAGACGTGGAAGCCCATGATCGCCTACTTCCTGAAAGGACAATGAAGAAGAAGAAAAAGAATGGCTTAATGAACCCCATTAAAAGTATAAAATAGGTTGTCAGATGTTCAGATTTTAACGATTCAAAATTACGATGTCTGTACGAGTCATCTTGCCAGGGTGGCTACCATTGTTCTCTGGTGTTTCCCTCTCTGTACATTCCCGATCTGTATTGAAACTATTGCACTGATTAAATGCGAGGAATGATGATTTTAATACAATAGAATCATATTTTGAAGTCATGGCTACCTCTGGCAAATTATTTCTCTTCTCTCGATTCACAATGACATTATGATTCAGTTCTTCCTTGCAGTTACGTTCATTAAAGCCAGAAACGAAAACTGACTTTTGACCAACAAGATAAATTGAATTTCCTTCTAAAGTTTTATCTTATTTTTTAAGTTTATCTTCTTTATCATTGCCTCTCATGGACATACCTTTCACTATGTCTTGTCTATATTTTTCATCTACATTCATTCATTTCTATCCAGTCGTATTTTTTCTGTTAAGCCTAAAAACGAAGTATTTACGATGTGTTCTTGATAGGGCAAATTATATTCCACTTCTTGAAGTGAGAATTTGTTTACCATTTTTGTATTCGTTTTATACGTTTTCTTCGTCTCTCTTTTGTCATATTTTGATTTTACTGTTCATTTTAAATTTACTTGCTTACATATATTTTGCTTTTATTCCTTGGCTTCGTGTTTATCTGTTGTCTTTCCTTACTGTGCATCTTCAACCAATTTGCTTTACATTGCTTATATTCTTTTTTACTCTATCTGTTGCTTTCTCGTTTTGTTTTGCCTTTTTTTTATTTTTGCTTATTTTAAATTATCTCACTACTTTCATTCTTGTTTGTATTATGCTCCCCACACCCTAGTTATTATCCTGATGTATTAAAGCTTTTTCTTTCTTATCTATGTATTTTCTTTTCTTTCATGACTTTTCCTTTTTTCTCTTTTGTAATCCAAGAATCTCTTATTTACTCAATGAACCTGTTCTTTCTTTTTTTTACTTTCTATTTTCATTTTCTTCCCTGTAGCTAATACATAAGTCAAATAAACGAGAAGAGAAGCAGTGCAATTATTCTAAGATTCCAAATTAACCCCCAAAACGAAGCCATTATATCTGATCAATATTTTGCCTCAAGTCTTCATCCACACCATCTCCAGTCCAATGATTTACCTTATAGGAAAAATGTCTATTACTGAACGATGGCAAGCCAGAGTGAAATTCTGAATTTGATTGTTAAGATTTGCGAACTATTATGGAATTGTATAAAATAACTCTGACGTTCAAGCACCAATATTTTCTATCCCTGTTTTACTTGCTCACTTTTGTCATTTTATTTTTTATAAAAATAGTTTTTTTCAATTTATATCTTGAGGTAAATAAGGAAATTCATACTCGTAAGGTATGCAGAATGTTTTATGAATTAAGGTTTGATGTCCATGTTAGAGACAATGAAAGAAATTCGCATTCAGACTTTTGACTCTGACACAAAACTGATTCTGCAAGTTACTCAAAATATAAATATTGCAAACATTGCTGTAAACATAGCATTTAAGAATTTTAGTGCTGAACTTAAAACAAAACGTAATGTTATCGAGTGTTTTAAATCATTATACATGAATTACGACCTTACATATAATTCGTTAAAACTTTAATATTTGATAAAATAGCTCGGATTTGAAAAGGCGTTTAAGCTTTCTTAATCCTAAAGACAATGTGATCCCTCTTAGTAGATAATATCCCTGAGAGTATTAAGGTAAATATTTTCTGTCTTTCGTTTTTTTTTCTGTTCTTTTCAGAAAACAGCAGAAGAAAAGAGAAAGTATTTCAACTCTGTGTTATTAGAAACGAAATAGGTTCAACGCTGATCATAATCAGTGTTAGTCAATATTTACACCCAAAGGAGTGGAGTTTACATCATCCCTACCGCGCCTTTCATTACTCTCTTCCTCTTGCTGAAGGCAGGTCCATTTTAATGCGAATCATTAAATTTATACACGGAACTCAAATACTTTCTTTCAATCTTGAAGCACGTTCTTTCCCGGCCATCGTTCGGTCTTTTTCTCTTTACCAAACAAATTCTGACCTATTGTTATTGAGGTTATGCAAAGAGATTTGCTAAAGTTAGGCGTTGATGAAGATCTCATTCCCTATCGGTTTTCTGAATATTTTCGGCAAAAGAACTTATTAGATATACTACTAGTTATAGAAGAATTGGTAATGATCATGATGATGATCATCGTTATCAGCTTTAGCAGTAGTTTATTATTATTATTATTATTATTATTATTATTATTATTAGTAGTAGTAGTAGTAGTGAAAATAGTAGCAAAATCAGTATAAAAGCAGAAATAGGATTAGTGCAATAGTAGTTGCTGTTTAAATTATTATTACAATTGTTTTTTAGTGTTGAAGTTGATTCTGTTTCATTTTAATTATCATTGCTTATTTAATTAAAAGGTTTTATAGCCATTTCTGAATGGTGTTTCTTTTTTATTAGTTCAGTGTCCTCAACACTTTCTCATTTCTTTAACTATCACTTGCCCACAATTACTGAATTACTACTTGTACTGGGCATGCATCATTTACCGTCTTGTAACTCTGCATAACATTGAATGTCTTTTGTCAGATAAGCAATACAGCTTTCATAACTCCAGGTCAACTGCTGATGCACTGACGATAATTGTGTAAAGGGTCTGTCATGCCCTAGATAAAAACAACGAAACTTGGACTGTAGCATAAAAAATCTAGAAAGTCTTTTATATAGTGTAGCATACTTGTCCTCTCCACAAGCTGAAAAATACGTTGTCTCCAGACACATTTTTGAGATAATCCACTCTTTTCTATCAAATCGTGAAATTAAAGTACTCCCGAATGACACTCATTTGCTAAATTCTTTCGTACTAACGCGGTTTGTCACCCTCTCCTGCAGGCTCCATCCGTCGTCCTACGCTGTTTGCAGTTCTCATGACTTTCCGGATAACATCAGCTTGGCATCTATACTGACGACACAGCTATTTACTCCTGATTACCTTGTGCCTTCCATCAGCATGGCTGATGCTAACTTGAAGGAAAGTGACTCGTTGCGTCTTCTCAGGTTAAAGTCATCAGCTGATATGAAGTAGAAATACTATATTGAATCCATTGCTAGGTCAACTTATAAGAAAGTTGGTTCACGTTGTCGAGCGAGACAGTTTTTACTCTTCAGAATTTATCTTACATATCTACAAGTGTACCATGCTTTGTCTATACGAAGAATGTTGCTGCCAAACAAGGACCGGTGCCCCTGCTATTTAACTTAAAATCCTTGATAAGATTTTTAAAAGAATCAACAATATTATCGGTCCTGATTTAGCAGCTCTGCTTCAGTTACATACACACCACCGTAAGTTTGTCTCTCGTTGCATTATTTATAAACCCTTTCAAGGTAATAACTCGGATGAGCACTTCTCATAACTTTATGCTAGACTGGTGCCGAGATCTCATCCGATGACAGTTGAGCTGGTTAAATGTAGCCGTAAATTCTATGCTAATAGTTTCTTTTTACTGCACTTCATCCTTCCAGATCCATGCTTTCAAGCCAACCATAATCTGCAAAAAATTAATTATAATCTCTATCTCCTGTTCTCTTGATTACTCTTTTCTCTTTTGCTCACCACAAATGTTTCTGTTGCTAATTGTTCCATACATTGTATCTCCCTGCGTTTTCGTGACTTTATTTTCTTGCTTGGGATGATACTGATTTTAAACAAATTATTCGTTCATTTATTGCCTAGGTATTTTTTAGAATGATCTTGTTCTCTAAATTCATTAATGTTTCTCTCAATATATAAAGTATATAAAAGATAGTGTAATAACGAGTTGAGACTAGTATACCGTTAATATCGGTTTTATTCACTAGCAAAATACACTTGTTGTATTTACAAAGTCAAGAGTACTAATAATGGCGGGAAAAGGGGATCATTCATGGTTTCTTATTTTTCTTGTTATAGGGCAATGGAGTGGATAACACTCATGGAGAAAGAAAGAAGGTGATTTAAACTATAACAATATCTATATATATATATATATATATATATATATTATCCTACATTACTGGCAAGACTTGGAGTTATGAAATCATCGGTTGCATATTTCAAATTGACAGTTTAAGAGATTTGAATTTAAGTTCACTCGATTTTCATGAGAATTAAATCTTATAAAATTAATTTTCTGTAATTTAAATGACAAAATTAAACAATTAAATATTGTAAGGTTAAATGTGGATAAAAATAATAAATTTAAATTTAAAATTGAAATAAAAATATTTAAAATAATAAAATGAACGGAGAAGAAATCAAAGGCGCGTAAATCATGAAACATAAAAACTTAAATATTCAAATATTCGATATGTAGATAAAAAAATTAAATTTTAAAATTTTGAATAAAAATTGAAAGTAAAAGTAATAGTAGTAAAATGTTGACTTAAACATAATTGCTAAAATTAATATTACGGGAGAAATAAATAAATAAATAAAGAAAGAAAGAAAGAAAGAAAGCAAGAAAGAAAGAAAGAAAGGGAAGTAATGAAGAAAGACGGAAAGAAAGGGGCAAATGTATAAAGGAATCTATATCAATCTGGGTGTAAGAATTTAAGTAAGTTTTATTTCTATGAGAGCATGTGGTCATTAAATCACTTTTTCATTCAGCAAATTCAGATTATTGAGATGGTTTAAGATAACTATTTTTTGTAAAAGACATAGATTACATTTATCTCACTTTTCATTCTAATATTTAGATTTAACTATGACATTACAGGTAATAAATAGATTCTTCGTGTTATTCTTTAATTTCCAATAATATATAGATAAAACAGTACTTTTGATATGTTTACTGCTGTTTAAAGACAATATATTTTTAATATATTGAAAAAGAATTCTCTAAGTAGTTAGGGAAGTTTAAATATTTTTAATTTAAAAGTGAATTGATAGAACATTAAATGAATTTCTGATATTTTGTACTCTTTTATTTCAGGAAAGAAAAATAAAACACAAGATAGAAATAGCAAATAGTATAATTTCCGTTTCTGGAGACAGTGCCATAACTGAGAGTAGATTTCGTAAGTGCTTCGTTCGGTCCAGGCGTAGAAATTTTGATCTTGAAGAATGTAAATGTTTTAGCACGCCAACAGTTGTTGATGATGACCAGATAGAAACGTTGATTCAAGTAATATAACAAGACATGACTGAGGTACTCTATAAAATGAATGAGAAGAACTTAAATTTTATGGATGTTATTTGAAAGCATTTGCATACAAAAATTGCCCGAATGTTTATCTCACAATTTAACAGAAAAAAATTTCGAATGCATTTCCATCTGCGGTTATCTGATCAAATGTATCAAAGCATATAGATATTTCACAATACGAATAAAAAAAAAGGTCTACGATAAATATAAATGGATCATATTTAGCCACTTCAAAAACCGGTCTGAATGTTCAATAAGTTGATGCTGTGTATCGATTGAGAAAGGCATTTTGTATTACGAAAATTTCCCTCAAAAGCTGTTGTTAAATTCGGAAAAGTATTCTTCCTAATTGAACTAATTAAAAGCAGAAATCAATTAAAAGCTTTGTGAATTTTTCGGTAGGATTTCTACTCTCATAAAAACATCATAAGAACTCACGCAACTTCACAAGAGAAATTACTACAGCTTAATTGGGATGACCTACTACACATGCAGTGCTCACCTGATCTTAAACCCTCGGATTGCTACTTGTTTCCATATCTACAAAATTCTCTAAATGAAAAATACCTTCTCTTTTATGGGAGTTTATAAAAAGCACTTAGATAAGCTCATCATTTAGAAAGGTGCCAAGAAACGTCACTGGTTATGGCAACGGTAGCAGTTTCTTTATAAGGAAGCAATCACTTTCATTGACTGAATAGTCAGTGTTATTATTAGTAGAAATTTGTGAAGACATTTTATTAAAACATTTCTGCAGAAAAATAGGTTTGTCCACCTCACTATTATTTCTTTTTTTACAGCATTGATGAAAGCTTTATTCCTGACATTTTGTTTGTTGTAGAAGTCTTGGTTGTTTCTTTATTTTCTTTACAATTTAGTTGTGCTATTTATTTTAGTTGTTGCCAGTTGTGAAAAGCAACAAGTTATGTAGTTTTGTGATTTGTGGAACAAAATGCCATGAATACGATTGCATAAATATGCCTAATTATGTAGATATTGTCTTTCATATACTCTTAAAAATGCTATATATGTGTATGTGTTTGTGTGTGTGCTTGTGTGTGTGTGTGCGTTTGCGTGCGTGCGTGTGTGTGCATATACATTTTGGTATTACTGATGAAGATGCAGACGAAAAAGTATGTACACAGATATTATCATGATTATAATCAAATTTTTTAATTAAAAAATAACACATACTTAAGTATTATTATTATTATTACTATTATTATTAAATCTCATCGCTTATCTGACTATTTTATAACTTATTTGCTAAATATGCATGCTATATCATGACATTTTAAATCTATGTGTAACATGCAGGCTTATGTAGATTATTGTACCTAAATATATGTTCCTATAGCCTCATGAGATATACAAGAAGTTTATTTATTCATTGTCATATCTCTTCTCTACTATACACTGCTGGAAAGCTTTTTTCCGATAAAAAAGATAAAAAGTCATGGAAATACATTCTCTTAGATATATTTTACGTCATTCAGTTTGTTGAAACTAATCCTCAATTTAAAATAACAAAGATAGCCTTATAGATATAAATATTTATCAACATTGAAACCGAGAGCGGTACCAGTGATTCTTCACTTGTAGGTTAATTCAGATGTAATGATTGTATGTCGGAATCGCCTGGTGCAATTACAGCGTTTTTGTATTTGCATCAGAATTGTGTCGATTTTGACGGAGATTGGAGAAGAATGATTGCTTTGTTCAACGAAAATCGTTAACAGAGTTGTTACCTTCTCAATCAAATCTGGGAGGGGAAACGACTGATCTCCGTCTGCCAAACTTTTTCCCCAACAGTATTCTGTGAAGTATTCGTTTAAGTTCAATGTTATTATTTAAATTTGATTTTCTTTGTCTCCGAACTGGGATTCCACCAAATATAATTGAATCGCCTCGATTATTTTCATCCATCCACTGCATGACATAATAGAATATGAAATTAATATAAAACAGAGTGAATGACGTAATTAAATATATTATAATAATTGGCATATTTCATTGATATCAGAAAAATTATAAATATAAATATCTCAACTGAACTTGGGTAAAAGATTAAATTAATAGTGATTTCACTCACTTCTATAGTGATGATTTGTCTGTTTGTATTGTTAGCTAATGCACTAGAAAAATACGACGTCAATATAGACTTTGATTTCTCTAAGTTTTTGCTAAAATACATATTACAAAATGTCTAACAAATTAACGCTATAGACTGAAATAATATTTGAGTTATAATATCGATTTGAATATAGATTTTCATAAGAACTATGAGTAACTTTATACTCGAGTATAAAGCGAGTTATATTATCAGTTTTATGCACTATAATTTTGGTAATTTTTGGGAGAGGATAAAATCATACTTTTTTGGGGACCGGTAGTATTATACACAAGTAATTTTTCTGTGAAGGGTAGAATTAATGCCAAAATGTTCGGGGATCGCAGTGTATATGATGTCACTTTATGCGTAAGCCGACATAATATACAGTGCCATAAGGTAAATGCTATCTAAAAAAGTAAATGCTATTTAAAAAATAAAACCATTAAATATCATTATTTGAAAATGTGTAATAGAGGATTTACATTTTCAAATGAGTCTCGATTTTAACTAATAAAACAAATTTTCACTACAAAATTTAATTTCTTGACATTTCAGGGATTTACGTGGGTAACAGATATAAAAAAAATTACCAAGATTTTCTAAAATTAATAATTTCAAAAATATTTTTATTCATTTGTGAATAAGTTCTGATAGTTTCATTAAAGTCTAATAATAATTGAACTTTTGCAAGAATTTCAAAATTAATGTTTTTCATCTGATAAAAACTGAGTTATATAATACATAATCTACTGTAAACTCTGTTAACGATGTAGTTACCTACTAATGAAAATCAAAACAAGATTTTTTCAAAATTTCGAACGTGTTAGAAAGGATTAAAATTTTCTTTTAAATAGTTAAAAATACTTTGATCATTCGTCTTAATAATAACAAAAGTTTTGATGGAAAAAGTTTGTGATTGAAAAACATTTTGATGAAAAAAGGTTTTTATTAAGTTTTAGGGCTTTTTTATACTATGCAGTTTTTTTAGCGAATTAATGGAAGTATTTAATTATATCTATTACTTGTAAATGTGTGTGGATTTATACATGTGAAAAATTATTACTATTTTATTAATAATTTTGTTTCGTGCTAAATATGTCTTCAATTTCTGATGTGAACCCGCGAAAATTAGGAAATATAAATAAATTCCAGTAAGAAAGAACTTCATTTTGTGGATATATCGTTTCTTGACGTCACCGTAAACTTTTTAGTCGCGGAAATAGCCATGATTAAATACCAGAGCACAAATCTATAGTCATTTAATATCCAATTTCTGATTATCTAGACCACTCTTTTTTTATAAATGATTTTATTCTGTTACGATTGCTTTTATCAAAGAGATACTAGTTAATTATAAATAACATCGGGCAGTTTTACATGTTTTACAGATTATAGTGAAATACGAGGGAAGATAGTCTGCGGGAGTTTTTGCAAAGGGTTGGGACTAAAAGTTGTATTTAAATCTGTCTATTATTCAGAAAATGGTCGCTTTCATATTAAGTTGTCATTGTACAGAGACATGCTTGTATCCTTTCTCTCACGTGATCCTACAAAGCCTGTTTATCAATTATATAATTAAAACACACATTAATGTAGAAAGCACACATTAATGTTAGAAAGCACACATACAAACACTCACAATTTGAGAAAGAAAACAGAAAAATATTTTTGAAAATACACACATGAAATGTGACATGCACTGACATTCAAATAAAATCTTATAAAGAAACGCTTATTCTATAATGAACAAATATGAAACTAGATAGTTAATAATTAAATATTAAAATTCGAAAATATTTTTCTCTTGCTTAAGCTTCGAACAATTGTGAAAATTCTCTGAAATCAATTGGAGCAAACTAATTAGAAGGGATATGCACAGCCTGATTCCACACCAAACTATGACCAACGTTATCATTTGAATTCTTTGATACGACAAAAAGCATTATAATTATATTGAACCTCGTTTAAGTGATTCATTACAGGTAATTAACCGAATCATAAGTAAGATGCAATGGACAAAGAATCACGATACAAAGGAAGTTTAATGTTAATTATTGCGTTTGACTCTTAAATTGTCATGTTGGTAATGGTCATCAGGTGCGTGTCAAATATGCCAGCATCCAATACTTGGTTGATTCCATATTTGATATTAATATTTGACTTGGCCTTTTCATATTTTTGTTAAAATGCTGTTTTTGCATTTTGAAGAATAATGGTGACTTTAGGTGCATGTAACAAGATTAAAGTTTGCAGGGGCAAGGATGCAAAACAGACATGTTTTATTGTTTTCATTTACTATTTTGTGTAAACAATTTACATATACGTAAGTATAAATGATATTAATAATATATCCCTGTAAATAAAAACAAAAAAAAAACATTGTGAATTTGTTAATCTGCACAGAAAAATATTGAAAACTCTTGATTGATTTGAATTAGGGAAATAAAATCTAGGATAACTAGTTTTCACTGTCTTAAAATTATTAATTCTTCTTAACCATGTGATTACTTTTATTACAATTACTCTGACAGGAGACGAAATCTCTTATCTCACAAACACATTCATATAAATAAAGACAAATCCATTTGATAAAGAATGTAATTCCAATAATTTCATATTTTAATTTAAACATGCGTAAAAACGTATGAACAAGAATAGCATTTTTATACTTTTTCTGTGAAGCCAGTTACAAAATATATTTAAATGCACATTATAAGTCTTCACACTGAATATGCAAATGAGAAATTATGCATACATGTTATGAATCTAAATGTCTAAATTCTTATATGTAGCGTGACTACAGCAGAAAATGTTCACCAAAAACCACTATAAAAATAACAATCGAAGTAATATTGCAGAGAAATTTTGGAATTTTGTACGATAAAAATAATTCCAAAACGCTAAATCAATGTTGTCAGTTAGAAAATCCATAGCAAGAAATGAATAGACTCAATATTAATATTCTAGGCGTATGTGAAAATAGGCGCGAAAACAATGGGGATATCATCAGCGACAGACATAGTCATATATGCTGCTAGAAAGAAGCAAGAAGTAAAAGTTGGACTAATACTAGAAATGTTTATTAAGATGTCTAACTGGTTTCCAACTAAACTGAAAAGGAAGTCCTTTAAAATATTCACTATACTTGGGTGTATAAATAGCACAGAGAAAAAATTGGCAACTTTAATAAATGCTGGTAGCAAAATGCAAATCGCAGAAAATTACAGTTGCCATGGAAAATCTGAATATCAAATAATAAGCAAATTCCGACTACACAGAGAAACTAAAAAAATGCACGCAGGTAAAATAGGAATAACTCGATGAAAATTGTGCAGTGATAGAGAGAATAAACATGATGAATAGTGCAGATATACATAAAAGAATAAGAGGAATAAAAGGGCAAAAGTCGGGCTCACCAAGAGGGGAAGCTGATAATATAAACATATAAAATTACTTCACAGAAGAAACGAATAGGTCGGAGAATTTTTCCACGACAAAAAGGAGAAACTTGCAATATAAAGAATATGAAGTGAGATCAGTACTTGTTTAGATGAACAGAAACAAAGCAGCAGGACCAGATAGGAATGTCATACGTATGCTAGCAACCATAGACGATTTTCGACATAAAATATATAACGGAAATAATAAATGAAATACGCAACATTCGTGACATGCCGGAAAAACTTAGATACAAGATTACGAAAGCGTAATCTATAAGAAATATGCATACACACTACAGTTTTCATTTTTATGGTACAGCAAAAACAAATGTTTGAACTGATCAGAAAGTTTGTGTTATTTTTGCAAAATATTAGAATAAACTAGAAATTATGCTAGAAGTAAATCGTCAGCAAACGGATAAAATAAATACACAAAACAGACAAGAGCATAAAACAAAGATGTGTTTTCTTCACCAGAATGATTCAAGATTTACAACAAGATTCTGAGAGAACTAAATATCTTACCAAAATTGTTAGTCGACAGAATCTTAATAACATACATATGCAGATAACACAGTGCTAATTGCAGACACTAAAAGAAGCCTGAAATAACTCTTACAGAAGTTAGTAAAATAAGATAAGAAAGGGGTTAACATCAATTCTAAGGATAAATGTATGGTTATCAGCAAGAAGAACAGCCTTACATGCGATCTACATATTGGGACTGCCAAAATCAATCAAGTACTAAAATTTAAATATGTGTGAAGTACACTAACAGGGGTCTGAAAATGTAAATACCGAAATCTTAAGGGGCATTGGAATAACGAAAGATACCTTCCAAAACCTAAGCAAAATTTGGTAGAAACATAGAAAAAACTGGTGAACTGTTATGCAATATCAGTCCTCCTTTATGGTCACTTGCTAACTGCATTATAATTATGTCAAGAGAACACAGCAAACATTTATATATTTATTGATATAAGAAATAAAGAATGAAAACTGAGAAACAAAAAAAAATTGTAAATTTCTAGGACTAAATATGAATTCTAAAGTACTGTGGTTAGATCTTAGTGAGAATTTCTTACCAATCAAAAGGTGATGAGCTCTATTCGTCGACCATATTATGGTCAATTCGTTTTTCTCAATTTTTCAAGAGTTGGGATTCGGCTTTTGACAATGTTCTCAAAGGATACATAATAGAATGACCATCCTGAGTTAATATTCCTGCAATTGAGTGTTCACTTGCGTCAGTTGTTACTTCTGTTTTTCTTTCTAGAGTCGAATATTTTAAAACTAACTTTTTTGTCATAACGGCCTTTAAATTTTCTAATGCCTCTTTGGTCCAAATAAATTTCACATTAATTTTCTTAAAGTAGCAAAATTTTCTGTTAATTCAATGTAACTCGAAACATATCGTCAGTAGAAATTTACAAGTCCTAAGAAACTTTCCGATTATCCTTTCTTCTTACGTACTTCAGTTTTAATATTTAATGATTTTTCTGGGGATATCCCCAAAATTGATATTTTTTAATGTTGTGCACACATTGTTTTGTTAATTGTTAATCCAGCGTTTTTTTTAAATTATTCAAAAGTTCCAGTTTAGTTTTCCGTCTTTAAAAGCACCACTACAAATATCCTGGTAGCATATTCTTATGTTTGCCTTTTTTGTTGTTTTTGTATATCACTTTCTTTATGGCCCTTTGGAAAATCACGCTTGCGGTTTTAATTCCATACCGATATATATATATATATATATATATATATATATATAATTCTTTTCCATTTTAACAAGCGTATTGTCGTGCTTATTTTTGTGACTACTTTAAAGTCTTCAGTTTTTTTTATCTAACTTTAACTGATAAACTCGTAAACCACGCTTTCGTGTACTCGTAATTATCAAGTGATAATTGTTTCTTTGGTTCTTTAGATATCGGCGACGTCATTGTTATGTAGTATTATTAACCAAGAGGAAGTGATAAGCCTTCACCAGCCTCATGTGTTATAGCTGTAGCTCTTTATACACTTTGTGACTTCCTTTGTAAATGAGTCACCTCAAATGATAAAATTTAGGATTTTTAATAACGAAAAAAATCTTACCCAGAAATGGTGGATATATAGGAGGCCCCATAAAATTGGTCCTACAGAATATTGCTGAGAGCATGTAAGTTCCTTTTGTTGGGAATTAATTGCAGATATTCTAAATTTATACATCATACACTCGTAGAAGAGTACACCTAAAAAGTAGAGCATCCAAGTTAAGTTAACAAGTATGGATTTTAGAATGATTTCTGGTTGTTACACTTTTCTCATACCGCCAAATATTTATTCAGCCTTTAAAAATTGTTCGTTTAATTCCTTTAATTTTAATCTAAAGATATTTATACTTGCTAATTTAAAGTGATTTTCACTTCGATATGAGTTTAACAGAACAAAATTTTTAGATAATCATAATCCTTTTATCTAGCAAATCCAGAATATTTTTAGTCTATGTATAATTAGCAATTGTTATGTTTTTATAAAAAAATATCTTACAAACAGTTGATTAAAAAAATAATGGTTATATATTTATTAAAAGTGCGTGAATTTTACATTATCATTTTAAATTAGAACCACGGTAAAAATACTCATATATAGGCTTAAATAATATCAAGTTAATTCTGAGTGGGGGAGTAAACTATTAACACTTTGTGTAAAAAATAAACAGATATAGCTGCCATATAGGTACGATAGACTTTACAATTATACAAATGTATTGAATACTAGATAATAGGAAGATCGAGTATACTAATATCCAATGCACTCAGTGTTTAAAGTTAGAAATTCTTATAAGTGAGATAACAAATCTCTGCTGTTGGATCAGAAAAATGAAATGCACCTGAGTATATTTTACTTAATAGTCAGTCAGTCAATTAAGTGCCATACGTGAAACACGCTTGGGCGATCAACATTTTAAAAATTAACGGGGATAAAAATGAAAATGTAGAATTAAAATATCAGTCAGTCAGTTAAGTGCCATACGTGATACACGCTTAGGCGGACATGACTGACTGGGCAGAAGATTATCCCGCAGTAGGTTGCCATTAGCTTTCTGCGGTGGACTGGTTACCGGCTCAAGGCTATAGATCCCAATCTGTCTTGTTATTTAACCCATAACTGGATGGAAGAGACGGATTAATACATTTCCCAAGGGTATTTGCGCGTAAGTGAATGCAATGAATTTAACTGGAATTCGACTCCTCGATTTCTCGTTCCGAGCCGATATCCACTGGACCACAACGCACATGCTTAATACTAGAAGGAATTAATTTCTTTTTATAGAAATTATAAAAGTACTGTGTAAAAAGCAAGCACAGATTAACTATTATAACATGGTAGAACGAGAGAGTTAATAACTGATTATTAAAATTCGAAAATATTTCCTATCCATTCACGAAGAGATGGAATATTAGATATAAGACTGGTTCCACTTTCTGCCGTATGTAATTTCATGACAGATTTCAGGGTTATATTTTCTATTACTCATACGTTTTAACATGTTCTAATTCCGCGAATTGTGAAATATTTATACACTCTCCTACTGCGATTATGATGTTTGACATAAGACTTGTATAATTAAAATCTAATCTTAAGGATCAAACGAGAGCACATTCCCATTTAACAAATCATGCGTGCGCCAGTGCTTGACAAATGTCGAAGCTAGTGCATGACCCTGCACCGAAATTGCTGGAGTGGGTCAAGGTTATGCCCAAGGAGAAGGAAAGAAGACATCTCATTTGTTGCCCTGTTGGTCCATGTCACTTCTTGCTACGGACCTTGAAACCCAGCGGTCAATTGGTGTCAGACAAAGGGCTTTCCTACTGTGTATTGCAAGCATCGATTGTCTGTGACCGCGAGTACCAGCTTCCTTTTCACCTGAAATATCATCCCACTAAAACTGGCAACAAGCATGTCTTCACTTCTTTTCTTTAACCATCTTTTGACCAATATGAATTCTACTAGAAAGAAAGAAATAGTACTTGTGATAGGGGAAAATACATACAGATGTTTTCCTCAACAAAGATCATTTATGTGATCATTTATACATGTGTACGGTGTAGCTTTGTTTTTTCTTAAAATTAATTTCTTTCTTGAAGTATTTCAGAATGTAGACGAGATTAGGCTCAACGAACCTGATAGCTTTGGCAAAAGTAAACATTGGGAATGTTTGAACAAGTGAATGGGACACAGACATGCATGTATGAGGTGCCAAGAAGAATAAATGGAAACTACTATAGTGTCATTATCTTAGTCTACTTTGTCATTCATATTAAATGTCGAAATCATTTCTGGACAGATACCATAAAGATTACTTTCTGAAACAGCAAAATTCACATACTTCAGGGAGCTGAAGTAAAATTCTTAAAAAAGTAAATTACAAGGAAGAAATTAAGTTTTCGTAAGGTATAAACCTAGTCTACACACGCCCTCGTCACAGTTGCAAAGATTTTATTTTTGTGAAAACTTAATCTTATTCACGAGGAAGTCTACTCAAATTGACTTTTACTTAATATCCGTTTGCCTGTTTAACTTATTATAATTCTGTCTATATGTACGCATTTTAATCAGTATGATTTACCAGTTTCAGTACAAAATTTTCATTATACTGTTTCAGTTTATTTTTATTCAGGAATAAACATCTTAGATTATAAATGTGTATCTTAATAATGCACCAACTGAAACTTTTATTTAAAAATATGCAATGATATAAGCTGATCTTATAGAATGTAGTTGATGTTAATATAAATATATTAATACTTGTGACACACATAAAATAAAAAACATTTTTGAATATTGGTTAATAAATATACAGTCGATACATTTGCACCTCTGTCTGTGGAGCTTTATAAAAAATATTGCTTCAAAAACGTAACCACCTTGAACATGAAATATAGAATGTTATTTTATATTGGCAGTTTGCAGGGTCAAATATGGCTTCCCAGTATGATCAATCATCAAACTACATGTAGAAATCAAGAATATACAAGAAGCTTTGTGCAATAGCAATGAAAATATAGAAAGTATGAAAAATTGTGTGATAGCTACAATGAAGGTTACAGCATAAATAATAGTTTACTTACTTCCATGACAGCTATAATCTCCAAAAATTTGAATCCAGCACCAACTACCATCTTCTATCCTTTTGAATCCCGTTCATTATTTAACCTTTTCTCAATATCCACTGTACCCAGTTTTTTTTCTCTCACTGTAGCCTTCTACGCTTCAGTGGCGGTCCCGCCTTTATTGGGGTGAAATGATAAAAAAAATGTAACGCACATAGGCAACGAAGGAAATCAGTTATGACAAAGGGACATAATAAAGTCAAGAAAATAGCTGAACATTTTAAAAATTAACGGGGATAAAAATGAAAATGTAGAATTAAAATATCAGCCAGTCAGTTAAGTGAAACACGCTTAGGCGATCATGTCTCGAAAGAGACATGACTGACTGGGCAGAAGATTATCCCGCAGTAGGTTGTCATTGCTTTCTGCGGTAGACTGGTTGCCGACCAAGGCTATAGAACCCAATCTGTCCTGCTATTTAACCCATAACTGGAGGGAAGAGACGGATTAATACATTTCCCAAGGGTATTTGCGCGTAAGTGAAAGCAATGAATTCAGCTGGAATTCGAACTCGGCTCCCCGATTTCTCGTTCCGATATCCACTGCGCCACAACGCACATATCAAAAAAAGAATGAGAGAAAAAAAAATAAAGAAAATGGCCATGAAATGGATAGAATCTTTTAGAAAAAGAAATAGCTTGAAATATGCAATATCAGCAGCTGATGCCGAAAAAAAAATTCTTGTACTAAAAGACAGAAAGCAGGAAGTTAGTAAATATAGGGAAAAGATATTAAAGATAACCGAGAAATTCTATGCCAGTCTGTATGCTTGAAAAATTAAAAATAACATCAACTCCCGCAGATAGTTGCGATATTCTAAGTTGTGATATTCTAAGTGTACAGAAAATGCGGACTAATATTATCACTTTCAAATGTGAAACGCGAAAAGACACAACAAAAGATGGAATAGTAATAGATATATTCAAAAGTGAAAACAAATTCAGAAAATATTATCACAGATATTTACCTTGTGAATATTATGAAAATATCTCAAATATTCAGCCCAAGAATAGTAATTCTGTTTTATTGGTAATAATTAATACATTGGCTAGTATCGCTCTGTCATATTGCTATTGAATATATATTTACAGAAGAAAACTGCGTGTGCAGGCAGATTTTAAAGGTGGTTACTCAAAACTGGACTATCTAATAACAATAGATCCACGGATCAGAAAAAATATCATAAATAAAAACACAATATATATGACGAAAGGGCGTGTTTGACTATAAAATATATTTGACTCCGGGGGACTATAGGAAAGATTTTTCTTAGAAAATGAGAAAAAAATATAAACGCAAAGTTTGTAAGCACCATAAAGTAGAATTATGCAAAACATTTTTAATAAAATATCTATAGGAGTCAAATAAAACTGGAGAGATGTGAGGCATGGAAATGCGATTTTATTTACAAAAGAAGGTCTTGAAATTATCTTCTGGAATTAACGGCAATAAATATAAATGGAAAAATATTTGAACCACCTATAACTTACCGGTGAGATTTTGCATAAACATCAGCAAGAAATATCAAATGACCTAAATAGTAAGTTTAAAAGTGGGTTTTAAAATGTACATAAATAAAAATACTGATACAAAGAAAGCCACCTTGCCGATATGCTCAAACCTAAAGAGTATAATGAATATACAGTAATAGCTTTGCCTTATTGAACCAAAATTAT
Organism: Ascarosepion bandense; assembly: GCA_037127315.1. Classification (NCBI taxonomy): domain Eukaryota; kingdom Metazoa; phylum Mollusca; class Cephalopoda; order Sepiida; family Sepiidae; genus Ascarosepion; species Ascarosepion bandense. The sequence continues at coordinate 5,809,645 of JBBBDQ010000191.1, forward strand.
ATATATATATATATATAAAATAAATTTCGATCTTCAAATCAGTTGTATGGCCATTTCTACATGAAATCCCTAAGAGACATTTCAAGCATCATCGGCAGCATCAATTAATATTAATTAGGATCGGGTCTTTGGAATTTACCTTCCTACTTTCCCTTTTGGATTAAAGATTTATATTTAATATATATATATATACATATATATATATATATATATATACGCTCTCACACCCTGATTGAGCACTCTTGAAGAAAGGTAGACTTTGAAAAACAGTAGCCACTCTAGCGTGTACGCAACGCTCATTCAGTAAAAATGAATTTGAGCACTCTAGCTATTGGGCGCGTAATATGATATGCGCCAAAAAAACTGCCTTCTTACACCGAACGCCCCGTGGCCCAGGGGTAGAGTCGCCGACTGACGCCAATTCAGTCGGGTTTCGAGCCTGGGTTATGCAGCGATCGGAGTCTAACTGTACTGATGAGCTGCGAAACAGATCTGTCTGCGGATATATATATATATATATATATATATATATATATATAATCCTGGGTAAAAGCAATCGGATGTCTAACCGTACTGATGCGTTGTGATACAGCAAAACACATCTGTCTGCGGATATATATATATATATATATATATATATATATATATAGTTCACTCTGGCACATATATATGAAAGAAAGATAAAAGGACCAAGTCTTCAGCTGAGTTGATTTAATCAAATTTTAGAAAGTGCGTTTTGGTGAATAAAATTCAGCACCTCATCACACACACGCGTGCGCACACACACACGTCAAAAGTTTATAGCTGACTCACCACAATTCATATATTTGTCAAGATAAGAAAACAACTATTCTTTCCTCTATTGTACTTATAATGTAGATACATGTACATTGTATGCACGCAAACAGACAATCTAATATTACTCTGTATACACATATTAAGACAACAACTGATGACACATTTCCATAAACAAACAAGAGTTGCCGCACACATGCGCGCACAAAAATGTTCTTGTGGCTTAAGCTTCAAAGAAGTCATATTGGTCTCAGTTTCTTCTTGTTCATATGCGAATGAAGCAAAACTGTCAGCATTAATATTCCATTAAGAGCACTAAACACAGATTCAAAGTCATGCTGCGATCATTTCCGATATGCAAATTTATTCAAATTATTCTGTCCGCGTTCAATGACTCATCACAAGTGTCAGATTATAGATGCAATTTTAGATATATTTTTTTAACATTGAAATCGCAATAGTCGTGGGTATTCGTAACCAATGCACTTTTTCTTTATTCTTACACGATAAAGTAGCAAAATTTCTATTCAATTTATCGAAGTTTTAAGCCGAGAACATTGATAATGTGACCTGAGAAATATGGTTTGTCATGATTCACTCATTTTCAACTTTCCTCATATTTCCTTCTAAGTCCTGTTGGTTAACTGTTACCATGAAAGCCCCAATGTTCACACAGTCATGAAACCCACATAATGTAGTTTTGCATTCATCACGGAAATAACTTTTAAGATAATATTATGATTAACTTATTCGTCTAATTTACGCGATTCCTCTTTAATTCATTTGAATAGTGCTAGTTTGGCTGCTTTCATGCCTTTAGCCATTTCATTTTTAATATTCTGCATTTTTATTGATATTCACAACAGTATCTCTCTTTTAATTTCATTTTCATGCTTATTAACCTTTTCATTTTCTAAGTCTTGTTTTGTAATATTTTAATACATTCTCGTTTTTTAGCAATTTTTTCGAAATTCTTTGTTGATATTAATGTAATCGCTGTACAACGTTTTCGCAATTTCAAAATTTGTGTTCCATCTCTGTTCTGTGTAATGGCAACACTTATATTATGCGAATAAATATAAAAATCATTAGCTAAAATATCGTATGAATTTATGTGTTTGTTTGTTTTTGAGTCTTAACGACCTATCAATCCTTATGGGATCATTTAAGGTCATAACCAATGATTTTGGGTAAGGTTATTTTATTTTTACAACATTTTTCTTTTCACAATTCAGTGGGATTTGTTTTTAAGAGCAGGGTCCCCAAGTCCTACCCTTGTTATTTAACCCATAACTGGAGGGAATGGACGGATTAATACCTTTCCCAAGGGTACCAGTGCTTAAGTGAATGCACGGTATTCAAATAGAATTCGAACTCGGCTCACCAATTTCTCTTTCCGAGCCGATATCCACTGCACCACAACGCACATCCGTCACTATACGCTTACAGCACCTGGTATTCCCAAGCGGTCACCCATCTAAGTACTGACCAGGCTCAACGTTGCTTAACTTCTGTGATCGAGCGAGAACCGGTGTATTGAACGTGATAGGCCGTAAGCCTGAATTTATTTACAGTATGAAAAGAAACTAACGTGCGTACACATTCACCTCATAGAGGAAATATAGAGTGGGGAAGAGAGGAGTTGATTTTATATATTTGAATTTTTTGGTGCATGTATATAAATGTGCTGATTTTTTAAAAAATTTTTGGTAAATGCAAATGTTTACACAGAATAATATCAGAAAATAAAACTGCTAATTATGGTGAATTTAAAATTAGTAATTTGTTTGCAAACAAGATATATCTAAATTTCAGTAAATTATTAAAATGCTTGAAGTAATTTAAAAAAAAAACTTTTCAGGCCCTTACATAAATTGGCCAAACACTTGATTGTCAATAAGTGTCATCACCTCATAAAAAAACCCGCCTCAGTGTTAAAAAATGTTTTTCGAGGGATATTTTAATCTAAAAGTAGTATTTGTTTCAATACAGATTAATTAAACTACATGGCAATTAATATTTCTCAAACAACAATTTAAAAAGTATTTGTATTTTTTAAAGATTTTTCATAAAGAGAGCTGTTATGTTGACAAATATGTCAATATGGATTTTTCGATTTTACTGATGAGCTAAAAATAATAATTCCAATCAATTTGAATTTACTTGGAAATACAGCAAAGTACTTTACTTATTGGAAAAATTAAATTAGATTTCTCCACTTTTTCGATAAAAAAGCAACATAGCAAGATGAAAGAAGGCCTCAAACTTAATAAATAATTAATTATTCTTGAATGACTTTTGCGTTTCGTGTAAAAAATATAACAGTAAAGAAATTTGGCTTTAAGTTAAAAAAAAACAAGTTATTCTCTTAACATTTCAACAAGAGTGAATGTTATGATATTTAACCTCACTGTATTAAACAGAATGTAGAAAACTTACAATTTTATAATTTTCCTTTGCGTATATTTTGTTTGTGCAGATTTTAAAGAAACATCATTATGAAAACAATAAAAAATGGTGAACCATATATCTACAATGGAAAACCAATAAATCCGGCGAGTTAATGTGTATTTGAACGGTTCACTCAATAATTCTAGATGTATGGGATTAACATTTCCCACACAATTCACAGTGCATTGACAAGGTAGAATATTATGTTAAACATACTTGTTTGGCATGATAAATTCTTCTCTTATTATTGGGCTTTAGATTATTGATAGAGTATACCTGTATCCCTATGTGCTTGCTGTTCTTCGTGTACAAATGTGAAAATTTTAATGTTTGCCTTGTTTTCTCACTAATATATCTTTGAGTGCTGGCTCGATGGTTTTCTTTATTGCATAAATGTTTAGAAAATGTACAAACGTAGGAGCCTATCTGAAAGATCCCTCATATCTGTACAGGTTACTCTTTTCTTTATTCTCGCAATCGTCCATATTTGCTTTTCAAAAGCATCCAATACTATCTTCGTCCTAGGCGCCGATTTGTCTTCGCCACCAAACAGTGTTTCCTGGACAACCAGGCTTCGGTCTTTCCAGCTAATTTCATGCTACGGAGAGAGCTTCGCAATTTCTTTTCTGTGAAAAAAAGTTATACACAAAAAATACTCTGTTAAAGAAAAAGTGCTCCAGGCCAGAGGCCTTTCGAGTTGTACACAATATTAAAAAACAGAAAAAGAAAATCCTTCTGTGAATGAACCTGTCATCAATGAAAAAATGACCTTTTGAGATTTTGTTATAATTTCTGAATGACTGGTTGACTGGCAGATGGGTGTATATTTTCGTTAGCGTGAGCACTTCGTTATTTCAGGAAAGTTCGAAGTGAACTATGTCAGAAGCTTATCGACTTCTTTGAGATCATTCGTGGAATCTCTATCTGGACACCGTGTAAAAAGACTAATTCAGTGAAACCAATAACAATTACAACAGCATTTAAAGGATGGCAGAGTGACGACGAAAATAATGAAGATAACAGAAATAACAATAAGAATTTCAGTTTGTACGGGGTTTAGTGCATAATCAGCTTTCAGAAGCATACAATACATAACACGCATTTTAGTGGCTTGTTCAATCGTCACACAACACACATCGACGGTGTCGAAAAGCTTAAATTAACAGTAATCTAAGTATCACTAAACTAATGAATCACATTCCCTTCGCAATTTTCAGCAATTAATTCTATTAAGCAAAGTTTTAATGGAGAAAATATATCCAGTTTATCAACGAAGAATAAAAAGTAGAACGTTTTCAAATGACAAAATTCTCTGAAGAAAAATCTGCAAGAATTGTGTTGTTTTCACGTGTGCTTAAAATTAAATTCGCTTTGCATTACAGACACATGATCTCTCTCACTTTCGCTCTCTCTCTCTATTTATTTATCTATCTATCTATCTATCTCTCTCTCTCTCTATCTATCTATATATATATATATATATAGAGAGAGAGAGAGAGAGAGAGAGAGAAAGTTCAATTAAACAACATTTCTTAGAAAAACATAGCCATAGGTAATATCAAACAGAGTTTAGTCAACAATACAATAATACACACTAATACACAAAGTAAAAAGAACCTTCAGTTATTCATAGGTCATCTACATTAAATCAGGGATGTGCGTTGTGGCGCAGTGGATATCGACTCGGAACGAGAAATCGGAGAGCCGAGTACGAATTCTAGTTGAATTCCTTGCATTCACTTACGCGCAAATAACCTTGGAAAAGATATTAATCCGTCTATTCCTTCCAGTTATGGGTTAAATAACAAGACAGGTTGAGTTCTATAGCCTTGGTCTTCAACCAGTCTACCGCAGAAAGCAAAGGCAACCTATGCGGAACAATCTTCTGCCCAGTCAGGCATGTCTCTTTCGAGACATGATAGCCCAAGCGTGTATCACTTATGGCACTTAACTGACTGACATTAAATCAAAACGACCCACACTTAATAAAATCAATTTTAAATCTGGTCATAACACATTAATTTGCATTTAAATATATGGTTCTGTTAGCATTTCGAGCTCTCACGTGGTGTGACGTCATAGAACCGCATTACAAATTTACGATCTACGTTTGCTATCTGGTAACTATTATTGTTGCTGAGCAAAGTTTTATGTCAGCACAAGATATAATCATCTTTGATGGTGGATGTTTTTATATAAACGTCCCTTTAACCTCTCTGAAGATATCTCATGTAAGCCGAAAGCTTACAACAATCTAAATAAAAAAATATCTAAATGTTGGAGAATTTTGTCTTTATTTTCACCTGAAATTAAAGCCAAAATACGATGTTTAGAACGACTCAGGATTAAACATAATAGATATTCATTGTCTCTTATATTTAACAGTATATGTTTAGAAAATACACATGAATACACACACACACACACACATATATATATGTGTGTGTGTGTATGTGTATGTGTGTGTGTGTGTGTGCGTGAGAGAGAGAGAGAGAAAGAGAGAGAAATACTTGAGAAACAACAAAATATGGATTTATTGTAGCCAACATTATAATGTTTCGGTTGTTATAACCATCATCGGGGTTTATATTATTATTACTAGTGTGAAGTTTTGGGCTGTTACAGCCTGTGAACAAATTTAGAAATATGATAAAAAGAAGTTAAAATTTTTAAGGCTGTTAGATTAAATTTCAGAACGCTATAACGTCAGTCACGAACTATTTATAACGTTTTGATATTTTTGTGAAATAGTTGACATGTACATATTCTGACAATATTTTATAATTATTTTTATTTTAGTCTATATATTTCAAATATTGTTAATTATCACGTTTATTCAAAACGTGTGTATCAAATTAATTAATTGGTAACTACCACGTAGAAACATATTTTGTCAACATATATATGTGGGCGTGGATGTTTGTGAGTATGCAAAGTTAGTTTTTTTCTATTACGGTTTTCAAGAATACAGATTCTTCATTTGAATTTCATATAACTCCGCAATTGTTTTTACAGTAGAGTTTTTGCAAGATGATATTTCAAACATGTTATATGGGTAATAAACAGAATATACATCTGAATATGCTTAGCAGAAAAGCTGTATTTTGGATTATGCAAGTTATGCAATTTTACAGTAATATGAATACATGCAAATTTCGTTTTTCATTCATATTTTTTCTTTATCTATTAATCTGTCTTAATATACAGTTTGCAATTGGAAAATTTTCGCGATTTTAAATTTTTAATTTCGCACATACACGTTGCACAGTATAGTACGGTCAGTTGGGTAACATATCTGAGAAAAAGAGCATCATGATGCAATTCAATTCGCGAGAAATTTGGAAACAACATGCTGTACTGTTTGAAATTCGCGCCAAAAGCTCTGATATAAACATTCCAGTGTGTTTGAGTGTCAATTTGAGGAAAGTACAAATAATTTTGAAAGAGTTGGATGAGTTTAATGGTGATTACGAAGGTACGGCAGCTCACTCTGATTGTTCTTGTTAGGAAAGAATTATCGAATTTGTTGTTAAGGGCCTCAGACTCGACACGGAGGCCTACAAAATGTGCCTTGAAAAGATGGTGCTGCCTTGGACAAGACGGTTACTACTGAAAGACCCTACGTCTGGCAACAGGAATCTGCACCATGCTACACAAGGAAGTGAACTCTGTTTTGGCTGTCAGACAAGTTCTGCAACCACATCATCACTTGCATCCAGTCACCCAACTACCCAGAGTGTAAAACCTTGTTAATTATGTCAAGACAGTTTTGTCTAATTTTGGTAAACGAATTTGTTAAAATGAGATATTAATGTTATTTTCACGTTTGCGTAAATTAAACGACAATTTATCCATCGCAATATATATATATATATATATATATATATATATATATATATATATATATATATATAGCGAGAGAGAGAAATAGAGAGGGAGAAAAAATTTAGTGTTGCAGACAGATTCTGCATTCTTCATTCTTCTCGAAAATTATATAGGAAGTCTGTCCGGAAATGAACCAATCTTTTTATCTTAATGAAAAATACCTCCCTATGGCAATAGCACCTTTGTCCACTTCGAACTAATGCCCTTGGGATCTCTGTGTGAGATCCCAAAGGGAATAGTTTTATTTCTAATTTCCAGCGCAGCCTACTATCAGGATTGTTATCAGATGCGATGGCCACAGTCTAGTGTGATGTTTTGCCAAAAAACCTTCTACGAGACATTGTTTTTTTTTCTGCGGCGGTCATCAACGCACACTTTCACTCTGTGCTTTTTAACAAATACACACGCGCACACATATATAAATATGTATATGTGTGTGTGTTTGTGTGTGTGTGTGTGTGCGTATTACTGTTTTCGATTAATCTCCACCACTAATTAGATCCATTCGACCCGCATATGATCCCTTTTGTCATTGTCATTGTTACTGTTTACCTATTTAACTGACTGTTGTGTGAAATGATGTACAAACATGGAATATGAATCATTGCTTGCGTAATATACAATAGTATTCTATTCGTGTTCACAAATATATTTTAGTTATGACTTTACAATTGAAATAGCATCTGTATATATAGAAGTAAGTAACTCAAGAATTAAATATGGAACGGAATCTGACAGAATGATAAGATAAAGTCTCCGATTTTTTCTTTAGCATATCATAGAGGAAATGGACAAGTACCAACAAGTCTTTGAAAATTCTCGATCAAACTCTTCCCCACCCACCAAAAAACTTAACAAACTATATCAATTATTTAGAAAAGCCCTACTTGGTCTTCGTATTCTGTGTCATCTAATATAGGTTATCAACATTCAACATAGATCTGATTACTCGTACTTCAATGGTATAACTAAATATTATAAACATAGATATTTTAGTTAATATTAGTTTGTTGGCATATTGTCATGCAAATAAGCCGATCATATTTCAATAAAATAACACGTCACTAAATAAGTGCCGGGCCTGATATACAGATTGCGCCACTAATAAACAACCCTTATGTTTTTATGAAGTACTAACCTTTAAATGGCACGTGAAAAAAATTGGGCCCAATCGGATTATTAGTTTACAAATTACAGTTAAGTGAAGCTACTTTTGTAAATTTTCAAAACAAAATCTGAATTTCGTGTGTTAATTAAGCATTACCTTCTGATGGGAATAATACTGCGAAAGCAAAGTAAGGGATTCATAAGTGTTATTCGGAACCTGCTCCGTCAGAAACAACAGTTAAAAGGTGGTATGCTGACTGTAAATGCGGTCGTATTGACACAAATGATGCTGAACGTTCAGATCACACAAAGTTGGCAGTGGTCCCGGAAAACACACACACAAACACACGCACAAAAAATACAAACTCGTTTTGGCCGACCGTAAATTGAAGTTGTGTGAGATAGAAGAGGATTTGAACATATCTAAAAGCAGTTATTCATCATTTAAAGTTGGTCCCACATTTGTTCACAGTCGATCAAAAAAAGAATGCGTCGACGATTCAGAGCGTTGTTTGAAACTATTTCAACAAAAGAAGGAGGAAATTTCGCGTAAATAAATGACAATGGATAAAACATAGATCCATCACTTCACTCCGGAGTCAAATCGGCAGTCAGCTGAGTGGACAGCAGCAAGTCAAATTCGTCCAAAGCGACCAAAGACGCAAACATCAGCAGGCAAGGTTTTGGCCTCCGTATTTGGGAATGCGAAAGGTACTTTGTTCATCGATTTTCTTGAGAAAGGAATAACCATCAGTAGCGAATACTTTTTAGCATTATTGGTGAGTTTGAAGGAAAAAATGGCCAAAAAACAGCCACAAATGAAGAAAAAGTGATCTTTCAGGAAGACAACCCACTGTGTCACAAGTTGATCGCAATGATGGAAAAAAATACATGAATGACACTATGAATTGCTTTAGCCTCCACCCAATTTTCCAGATCTGGCCACCAGCAGCTAATGGCTGTTCGCCGACCTCAAAATATTGCTCCAGGGAAATAGTTTTTGGTTTAATGAAGACGTGATACCGGAAACTGAGGCGTAATTTGGGGCCAAAGATAAATTGTTTTACAAAAAGGCATCGAATTGTTAGAGAAGCGTTGGAATCAATGTATCTCTCTAGAAGGAGAATATGTTGATGAGTAAAGTCAAATTTTGCATAAGATAGTGTACTTTCACGGTTAGGCCCTGGATATAATGAGTGATGTGTTACATGCATTCTTAACTTTTATCATTATTATTATTATTATTTAAATTTTTGCTATGGTCATACTACCTATCAAGGCGGCAGGAAGGTCTAAAGCAGACAGTAAATATTTTTTATAGGTACATTTCATGAATAGTTTTTAATTCATATAACAACACTAGTGTTACATAGACAAACTTCTTCGTAATGTGTGGGCTATACTTATCAATTATTTTTTTAATTATTTTCTCTGGGAAGCCAAATCGATTAATAGGCTATATTTCTTTTATGATCCTTGACCAGTTTGCCTCAAAATTTCTGTCTGTAAAGACGGTGTGATTCTATAGAATTGTGATGTCTTTTATTTTGCGTGGGTGTTTGCACATTGTCAGTTTAAATACTGTCCCAATCTATGATGACGATTTTATATTCATTTTGTGCAAGTATAAACATGCTGAGACTAGATGGTCAATGGATTCCTAATATTTGTCACAGAATCTGCAGTTTGGATTCATATTATTATGTATGATATTTGTCTCGGTACTTAGGGAAAAGACTATGGTTTAGTGATTCAAAAAATAAAGACTTCCGTTTCTGCCTTTAATCCAGTTGCTCGTAACCGTTTATGTGTGTTAGCTTTATGATTGTCAGCTTTATTTCGACATCAGCTTTATTATCATGTTCTGGATATTGGCCACGTAGAGGTATGTCTTGCGATCGATGTTTATTTTTTTCGAAAACTTTATCCTTAGCTTTCATTTTCATATTTTGCTGCAACAGTTGGTATTTGGGTTCTGTTTTGTTTTTCTACAGAATCTACTAAATGTAGATAGTATTTGTATTTATAAACTTCTTTCATGTTTAAAAATTTTTCTTCCTGTTTTTTTGTTGTTTGACTAATTCATCTAATCTTTCGTTGTTTTGCCTTGTATGAAATTCTATCTGAATAAGACCTAATCCAACTTCTTTAGTAGATATGCATAGACCGTATGCATCATCTAAGGATAATGCATATTATACTTTGGAATAGCTTCTCTTGCATTAGAATCAAGTTCAAAATGACGAAACTATATTGAGCCACTCTTTATTAATGACCATAATTCTGTTCTGAGAATTCAATATCAGTCGTACTTTCGTATTGAAAAAAAGCCAAAAAACACACACAACTAGAAATTTCCAGGAATAGATAAAATTCCAAAGTTTGAGCTCTATTATCTAAATACAGTACAAGAAATTATCAATGATCCTACTAAATTCCTAGGTAACTAAAGGAATTACGTTTTTATCTACGCAAAATAGTGACACAAACGTTCCAAAAATCTACAGACCAAATTACACATATTTTTTTTTATTTATTACAATCTGTTGACATCTTTTCTAACAAAGCAGATATATTTCTTATTAAAAAAGAATTATCTTTTGAACAAAAAGGGTGCAAAGATAGCTCTTACGGACGTAAAAACCAATTACTTATTAATATGGTGATCTTGGAAAAATGCTTTAATACAAAGAAAAATCTCAGTGCTACCTGGATAGATTACCGTAAGGCATTCGAGGGGTTTAAAGTCTTTAAATATATACAAGGCATCACCCGTCGTCATCAATTTTCTCAAACAAAATAACTAATTATGGAAATCTACACTTCACCGCATTCATATAAGTGGAATCTATATGTCTGGTGAACTAAACTACATCAGAGGAATATTCCAAGGTAACACTTTGTCTTCCTTACTATTTTGTATATCTCTAATAGCATCAGCTAGCAAACTTAACAGAATGGAATATGGCTATAAGATATCTCAAACCATTTCGTCAAAACAACTGCCGTTTGTTTACATATGCACAGAACAACCTGACTTCTAAATGACGCAGAAAGATGCCTGAATCACTTCTCCAATAATTCCTTAAATCTAGTTTATACATAAATAATATATGAAGTATCTTACAAGGTAAATCAATGTGTATATATTTGATACATGCACAAGCACACACACAGAAACGCACAAAAGCACGAAAAAAAATAATGAGATAAATAAATAAATACGAAGAAATCAGTGAAAATATTGTTGTACATTATTTTTCCGGAATAGATAAATAATTTACATTTTAAGTGGATTTCCAAAGATCATACACGAGATCAATTTTGTGAGATTTTGTTTATATGCAACTTTGTTTAAATGTCATTTCCACCCAAAAGGTAAGTGATAATGGCTCTCCACGCATTCCTTTTTATTATCTCACACTTGAATAAGTTCTTGAAAAAGATAGTGCAGTGATTTTTCACTTGTCTTCTCTCAGATTAGTAATTTAGAGTTGTTTATCTCCTTAACTGGCTGGAAAACATAACAAACAAACCCAACCAGAATTACTATTTAACTTCAAGCTGGGACAGTAAATATAAAGCCATGCTTTTCATAAGACCATTATTGAAAACTAAACGCAACAGTCTCAGCTGGAATTTGAACTAGACGATTCATTTTAGGCGCCCATAAGCACTACTCTACATGTAGATATAAATAACAAAGAAATGAAATCCGTTGATCGTATTTATGTTAATTAAATGTTATCCTCTATTTTATCATAAAGTTATAGCCATGCTCATAGGTTCTCTAGGAAAGACACTCAGTCAAAACAATTTAAACACAAATGTAAAATAAAATACTTAGTTATTAAAACTAGCCATATATTTTAGTAACACTGAGTATCTGAGTTGAAAAATCTAATATAACTGATCTATTATCAAAGGATTAAATCAAGTTTATTTTATGTATGATTTACAGTGTTTGTAAAGTTATTTTATTTTATTTTATGCATTATTGGTTTTTGGTCACATATTCCTTACATTTTTTAAAATATTCTTTCAGTCTTCATAGACAGCCTGTCTCGGTTGCTGCAGAAAATATGACGTAAAAAGTAACAACCAGGAACGCTGACAATCATATCAACTGACATTTACTCAATATTAATCGTTGTTTAAACAAAAAAACAAAACAGTAAAAAACTTACAAATATTTTTTGATGATAATATGGAATGATCGGAAAATCAATACAGTTTTCATAAAATTTAGATTATCGAAATATTAATTTTACAACTACAAAAACAAGTGTAGAAATGAAGAAATATTATGATGATATTCGCATCGGAAAGTTTCAGGCTAGTAAATTTTTACTTACACTGCTTGAAAATACGCAAAATAATGTATGATGAAAATAAAGAAAATAAATCCGAAGTAAAGTTAGAATTGTTTAATCAAAACGAGATCTTTACTAATAATTATGACAAATCACAAAAAGAGCAAACATCATCAGTACAGCATGATATACACATTTATTACATCCATTCATTAAGAATAGCTATAATGAATAATTTCATGACTTCTAGGAATGCATGAGGGATACGACTTCTCATATTAGTAATGTCCATTTCTTCATGTAAAAAAGAGAATAGTACATCATATATTTGGCCATTGTTATTGAAATGAATCATTTTCGTAGCTAAAAAATTGAAAATCGAAATAACATCTGGAATAGAAAAAAAAGAATAAAAATTTGAAGATATTTACATTGAAAGAAACTAAGAAAGCCAGAAGAATGTTTGTAAAACAAAGTAGGGATTACGAAAATTTTCTCACTAAAGAATTACATTTCTAATAAATACCTTTTTGATTCTGAGTGAAAATGCGTACAAGTACGTACACAGGGGGCCACCATGTTGAATTTTCAGACTGTGAGGCGCACATTTTTATAATTTATTGTTCACCACTGGACACGATATTCGTTGAACATTGCAATAAAAGAAAAGTAAACAATGGAATTCTAAAATCCATAATTTAAAGAACTAATACAAAGTGTATTGGGAAATTTAGAAGAGATAATTGTGTTTTTAAAAAGTTACGTTGTCTAAGTATAGAATGATTTTATAAGAACATTTATATTAATTCATTCCTCGTAATAACGCACGCACACAGACATATCTAATATATATATATATATATATATATATATATATATATGTATATGTATATATATATATGTATATATATATATAGGACTATGTTTATGTTCTAGTTTATTGTAATGTTTAATCGAGGTTTTTTCCGTAGACTTCTAAAGGAAATTAAGTATTTTTCTCTTATAGTATTAATCATCTGAAAGGTGATTATGTATTTGCATACAAACAGTGTCTTGTAGTTTTATCTTGGGATCAAGATATATAATGTTTTTTCTAGCATCTGCGAATTTTTAGTTTTTTCTTGCCTCCCACAGACACTGATTGCAATAGTGCATATAATTTTCATCATAATATGACCCTTAAGAACTTACAGAACAACTTGGTAATTACGATTTTGTCAAATCCAATGCAAGTAAACAAGTCAAATAATTTCCGAGAAAATTTTGTCTACTTTGTTTTATATCACTGAAGTTTAATCTAAGAATACGTAATTAATCACATTGCCACTATACTCAAAGTTTGATTTTATTAAAGAAGAGTGTTGTCTCAGTAGAAGTAGTTTTGTTTTTACCTATTTCTTTTCATATGTAATCATGCAGAACCTGTGTTATATTTTGTTTAATATACAAATATTCAAATTACATTTGCAAAAAAGTATCCTTTTATTACATACATTGATTATATTCCATCATGTATTTTAATTTCATTTATACTTCAGGTTTGTTATTCAATTTATTTTTCCATGGTTAAACGAACCTGCAAGAATATGGAATAAAGACTGACTTTGAACAAAGCTCGACTTTACATTTAATTTACCTATAGCTACAGTTATATTTCGTACAGACTAATTCTAATTCCACTAATGAAAATTAGTTAACTAATAAACGTTGAAGTAAAACAAAAGCAACTAGTAAAATATATTCCCCTCTTTTTTCTTTACTTTTCTTTCACTGTAATTCCCCACCCTCACAAGTGATAAAAACAAATAAAAAAAACTGGTCGGGTGCCCTGCTATTTATCTAGAGGTTCCCAACAAAATCCAAATGAAGATCTGCAACGTGATACTGATCTGGCAGCTCGACTTCAGTCACTTTCTCACCGACGGGATGTGGCTTCCCTCAGACTTTTCTACAAATATATTATTACGGCTTCTGCTCTGACGAGCTTTTCCTTGGTGCCCCGATCATATGAGTTTACGCGTGCAACTAGTTTAGCCTATACGTCAAAATAGTCCAAGGTAACCGTCACTTTTACACTACCAGTTCCTTTTCTCGTACTTCTCACCTGTGGGGCTTTTTCCGTTTACTTGTTTCCTTGATAGCTACACTCTTCAAAAGCTTAAATATAACGTTAATTTCTATCTTCCACGTACTAAATCACATTCACCTCTTATCTTTTCTTCGGCATACCCTGAACACTGATTTTCTCTCTCTCTCTCTCTCTCTCTCTCTCTCTCTCTCTCTCTTGTACACCAGTGGTGGTTATGCCTGTTGTGGGGTGAAATTATTATAAACCATTCAAATTCTACACAAATAATGGTCTGATTCGATATGTGACACCGTTCTTGAACGTCTGTATATTTTATTTGTATTCGAGGTGGTAGGATTTGATTGAAACCCTCTACCTCAGCGGGGAGCAAACTACACCTGTTTTTTTTTTTTCACCTTGATTCTGAACACTCTATTAATATTCAATTAAATTACTTTTGCATAAATAATTTGAATTTCCCTTGTACACTGTTGTAATTTGCGTGTTTGTGATTATTATAGAAAATAATTCAGAAGTACTAATAAAACACTGCAACTCAGTAAGCTTTTCCTACTTAAGAATTCACTATGCACAATATGTATAAACATATATGTTAATGCTAAGTACGTCAAATACTTTTCTTTTAAAAAATTCCTATCTTAAATATTCTCATTTATAAGCATACAGAAAGGCAAAATGGATTAAAGTCATGATGAAATATGCAAACAAAGGTAATTTACCCCGTCGTTGTAATTACCCTTACGAGCTGTTTCGAAATACCAAGTTTATATATCACAATGAAAATGGGTGTGTTAGGATAACGGGAAGTCAGAACGCACTCGGATTATTTCATGTGCCTTAAGGTCTTCTTAAGGTCAGGTCAGTTTGTGGAGCGCCTATCCTTTTAATGAAACATATCCCAGCCCTTGCCTTCAGACCTGTTACCCCTGTGTCCGCCAGCACGCACCTTTCACAAAAGAGCAACAAGCGGAAGTTTTGGCTTGTAGGGCCTAAAAAACAAAACTCTTTGGGTCAATGAGAGTTTGGTTTCATATTTGAGGCTCAGATCTCGACGGCTGACGTCCGAACGCGGGGATCGCGGTTACATTTGATGAAGCCATTTCCTGTCTATGAACTGAATTTTCATATTTAGCTATTCCACAGAACACACTTGGAATGTCTAGTAGAAAAGGGCGCGACATTAACATATCGGCCAAAAGAACATTTTTTCGAAATGTAAATCTTTCTGCGCCCACAAATACAACACACGCACAGTTACACACACAATTACACACACAAATATGTACTTGCCGATTTGTGCGTACGTGTGACTGTAACTTTCAGTTATATCTTTATGTCTAAAACGCAGTTTCTATTTTCGCTTTCCTCATTTAAAAAACAGTATTTCAAAAACATATCGAAAGCAATTGGGAGAATTGTTTAATATCGCACTAAAAGATATTTTCTGAAACGCTTTAGTGAAAATATTTTATAAATACATATCATCTAGTTTTAATGAATACATTTATGAGTGCATTTGAATATATCTGAACGGTTAAGATCCATGTTTTCTCATGCGTTAATAATATCTAAAAAATAAAATAATGCTAAGTAAATAAAATATTTGACTATCAATCCAAGATGATGAAATGTCTTAAAAAGTTAGACTTCAGAAATAATATTCATATTTCTTGAGACGTTTGTCTATTCTTATAATATATAGTAATATCACAAAAAAAACCTGCACAGGCAGGAAGAACGTTTTACATCTATAGAATTGTTTGAATTCAGGTACACATGCTAGGGCGTATTTAAAATGTAGCTTTGCACTCTATTCGCGAAAATAGTCAATGAAGTTTTCAGTGTGCTCACACAAATTTAGCTGAACTTCTTAGATCCATGTACACCCATAAACACACACACACACACACACACACACACACACACACACACACATGCACGCGCATTTATTATGTATTTGGGCAGCAAACCATGTTTTATACAATTTTCGTTAAAGATGGCTTTAACAAAACTTGCGCGTGCGTACACGCACACACACACACACACACACACACGCGCGTGTGTGTGTGTGTGTGTGTGTGTGTGTGTGTGTGTGTGCGTGCGTGTTAGTCATCCACATACAAGCCTGTTTTGCTGTATCATATCTCATCAGTTTGGCTGACTTTCACTTGCTTCCAGCAGGGATCGAAACTCGACCGATCTGGTGTCAGTCAACTTATATATATATATATATATATATATATATATATTGTTGTTGTTGTCATCCGCAGACAGATCTGTTTCGCTGCATCACAGCTCATCAGTACGGTTAGACAAACCCGACCGATTTGGCGTCAGTCGGCGACTCTGGGCCACGGAGCGTTCGGTGGAAGGAAGCAGTCTTTTTAGCGCATATCATATTACGCGCCCAATAGCTAGAGTGCTCAAATTTTATTCTTACTGAAATGAGCGATGCGTACACGCTAGAGTGGCATATATATATATATATATATATATATATATATATATATATATATATATACATATATATATATATATATATATATACAATCCTTTATTAAAAACAACTGAATTTATTGAACAGATACGATTGTCACTATATTTCAATCAGGGACATCATATACTATTGATAGGTTATTTCACTCAATGAATAAGTGATGGAGATCAGTGGAGAGGTCATAATCATTTCGTATCAGGAGACTTATGTCACATTATTAAAGAGAAAAGATTGAGTTACCTCTGTACAAGCTAATAATAATAATAATAATAATAATAATAATAATAATAATAATAATAATAAACTACCAAAGAACAAAGATCTCATTGTCCAAAAAAATTTAATAGAAATATTAAAAGTTTGGCACGTGATGACATCAAGAATTCCAGTTGATTGGAAAGTGTTTCAATAATTTAATTGAAGAGATCTCTGGTAGCCAAGTCTTAAATAAATAAAAATAGTACTCACAAAGATACCTCACACATTACGAAGTGCTTTATTTCTGTAAAATGTGCGTAGATTTGGATTAGTTTGATTTTTTTCCTAAAAATTCTCAGTCATGGTGGAAAACGTCATGGTGTCATTTCTTACTTTTTAGATCTCTGGAAAGAAATGTGTTTACGGCAGAAATGAAAGGAAATAAAATGATGATAATAAACTACGAAAGGAACTGAAAGAAAAAAGAAAGACCTAATACGAGGCATAGATAAGGTAAAAAAGGATCCTGACACGTTTTCCCATCTGTAGATAATAAAATATCTGATTTTCAAAATCTCAAAAAGTAATGAACAACGTAGTAAACTCAATGAAAAATGACACTAACTGCGTGATTACCGCACATCACTGAGATAAAAAAAAATCGTATCTTACAGTGTAAGTCATTCTTTAATGCGATAGTCATAGTTGAAATTCTGCTAAAAGATTAAAAATGAAGTCAGCAATGTAGTTTCACAAACTCGCGATAAAAGGTGAACCAATTGATGACAAACAAAATATTTATAAAATCAAAACAAAAAGGAAACTCTAATACGAATCTTTGTAAAATATAAAATTTGGCAATGAGAAATGTAAATTTCATGTATCCAATCAGTAAATCATCGAGATTATTATCGGTGAGGACGGCTTCAAATATTAGGTAACGTCACTAGTAGACATTATCAAAAAGATAGATACGAAGAAAGAGGCAGCAAATACTATTTCAGAAGATCTAGAAAAGTAAAATAAAACAACCTCTGTAGCACAATTTTAATTAGAAATATAAATGCTTGGCCACTTGCCATTGTATAGTACTTCAAACTTTTCTTGCTAAACAAGAAACTCAGAAACCAGAAATAAATCAAAGAAATAACTCCGAAAACTAGACGGTAAAAACATAAAAGAAAACTTAAGAAAAAAAAACGAGATACACATCATTACCCTAAGAACCAATTATATAAAGGCTATAATAAATAAGACAAAAGAGAAAATAAAGATGAAGCAGTATATCATATAATCTGAAAGAATACATGACTGAGTATGAAAGGTAACCAAGTAGAAATTGTGCAATTCACTACATTTTGGCCTATGTTTATATCAAAACAGAATTTCTTCTAAAGAATGTAACACTTGTTTTCTGGAACACAGATTGATAAAAATATTAAAACCAAAATACGCGCTATCGTAGTTGTAAAAAATATGTTGCTAAATAAAGCATTTCATTCGAGCAGCTCACAGTGTCAACGTGAAAGTGAAAAGAAGCATGAGTATTTCGATTTTCTGAAAAAGAAAAACGAGTTGTGGAACAGGAATAGTGCTTCAGTTAAGATTAGTCCTTGTGGTCAAAAAACATTCGCTTGCAATAGTTGATCATCTTTGACTTCCAGTCATAACTATACTTGAATTATTCTGAGGTAGTTTGATGATTTCGCTGGTTATGTTTCATTGGCCCATCTTTATTTTCACACAGTTTTCATATCGGTCCGATTTATTCCGGCCTCAATTTCGGTGGATTGCATTGTATTAAGAACAATAAATTGTTATGTTTAAATTCCTCACTTCTTGTAGATATATCGATATATCTTCTAGTCGTTTGATTTAACTTATCTTTTCTTTTCATTTTTGAATTCTCGCCTTTTCGTTTCTGTTAACTTTTTCACAGTTCTCTTTACTCTACGTTCAGTTATTGCAAGAGGCAAGTGAATTATGCAAGGCAGATTTGTTCAATTCCTCGATGAATTTTACTTTATCTTCTCTTCTTCAACATATTCCTCAATACTGATTAATTCACCCAATTCGATTGACTGACTGATCAATCAGTGAATGTCGAATGTTTACTTATAAAAAATCTGCTAATATTACAATTACGATTAGATACCGAGATTAATGCACTGAATTTAAGTTACTCCTTTTGTGAATTTATAGTTTTTAAAGACGAGGGCCGAATCAAGCACAAAGTAAAATGAACACGTATTGAAGAAAGATTCTATTGAAAAGTTTTTCTTTCATTACTTATTCTTTACTTCTCCCCTTGAATTTTCCCATCAGTAGTAATTGGTGTGTTACATTATTGATTAACAGGCCTACGCACAATACCAACACACACCTCAGTATTCCAAGTTTTCTTTAGTTTGTGAGCATTGATTGACTCACTGATTGTTTTTTTAGATCTTATAAACACTTTGTAGATTAATTAAAACTAAAATATTTCGGGTTTGTAAGATTAATTATGTTTTTACAAATTAATACTACATTAACTTTTAATATTTAATATTTAAACCATAGCTGGGGAGGAGACAGAGTCATATTTGCCAAAGTGAATGTAAGGAACTCGATTGATTGCTCTTCAAAATTTATTCATAGTCTCACACCATTACATCATCTACACATCTTCTTCGACAATAATAAGTACTTAAGACTTCATATTCTGCTGTTTTTTTCTGCTACTAGGCGAGATCTCTATATTATTCAGTTATTTCATACTTCTCTCTCTCTCTCTCTCTCTCTCTCTCTCTCTATCTATCTATCTATCTATCTATCTGTGTGTTTGTGTTTGTGTTGTTATTTTATAGAACATTTTTTTATTGATTATTATAGTTAGATCTGGTTTTATGACCGGTATTCAGTTAAACATAAGATTTTCAAATTCCCAGAGGATTCTTTATGGTTCATTCTCTAAAACATCATCATTATTATTATTATTATTGATGTTGTTGTTGCTTTACTATTGTTACTGTTGTTGTTGATCTATTGTTGATGTTGTTGCTGTTACTGCTGACGCTGATGCTGTTGTTAGCTTTGTTGTTTTGACCAGATTTCAGCTGTACAATCTGCATCTATTTTTGCCTTTATCTTTGAAAATGAATCTCTCCATAATTTGACATATTGCATACATACTGTGTGCTCTACTTACTACCAAAAGGTCAGTTTGTTTAGCATTACTCTTTTACATCTTTATCTTTGTTCATTAATTTCTATCTATCCTCTTATTAGTATTCGATTTTCCCAGTTATAAGCGAGAAACGATATAATATTTTGACACCTCAGAGTGTCTTTATGGTCCTTCTTTGTGAATTCATATTTTTTCTGAATATCCCACCATTTATCAGTAAACAAATTAATCGAATAACTTTGTTATCGCAAATACTGATATATTTCTTTTCATCTTTCATCTCTCGGCGATCTGTGTGTACGTGTGTGTGTGTCCATGAAATTATTAATGGATGCTTGATCAAATCATTTGCCAAAAATAAAAATAAAAAGAAGATTATCTGGTCCACAGGACCTGAGTTCAAATGAGTGTCTGGCCTCTTCCGATCAATCTCAAGCCAACAAAAGGAAAAAAAAATGCAAAAGATATGAACGATAGCAAAACTGAATCTCAAAGATCTTGAACTTAATATCTATATGAATAGTCGGTCCCAAAGGTGTGGTAATCCCAGACCCAACATAGTCACTTACAAACATTATAACCGGTTTATTTTGCAGACAACGTATCTCAAATTTTAAACAAAGTATTATGAAACTAACATTCACAAGCATATACTAAAAAGAACAAGAATAATTGTTGCAAATAATCAAATATACGATGAAAAAAGTAAAAAAATATATTAAAAAAACATACAAAATATCATCTTTGCGTTAGTCTGGTCGGAAGTTTTTACTGATCCTGTCCTACATATTATTGATCAAGTGCGCCAGGAATTTTGCTAAGCTTTACTGACTATACCTTCTTTGTTCCTGGTTAAAAGAAACTGTGTTATTATTGTATAGTAACAAAGAAAGAGATTTATATTCTATTTACACACTGTAGAATTATATACATAAATCTTACTTGTTCGTGTTTGTTCTTTTGGAGCATTCAATAATATAATATGTTAAATATCAATGACTTGTTCTATTCATGCTAAAGTTTTAATGCGATTTCAAATTGGATAATTTTGTTGAAAAAATAAGATGTTTTGGCAAAAATAATGCATGATGCAGACTTTTTATTGCAAATGTTCACAGATCACACACACACACACACACACACACACACACACACACACACACACACATATATATATATATGTTAAACTCTAACTTGAATACTTTTTTATAGTTTATAATATTTAGAAATTTATTAAACAGATAAAACTTCTTATCTAAAACCGTTTCTGATAAAATTTACAAAAGCTAAAATGTAATCGAATACCTGAGAAATTTGTGAAGTCTTTCCAAATTCAGAGACCTTGTGATTGGAACAAATTTTCATTTTATTAGTTGTTCCTATTGGCATTTACACTCAACTTGCTCAAAGCAAATTATTTTCTAATCAAAATACTATACATCATGTTTAGTGTTCCAATGTTTATTACGCCTTATGGATTGAGGAGATTTTTCCTTAAAGTACTATGAAGTTTGTTTGTAACATTACAAAACAAATTGGTATGCAATAACTATAATTTTGATATTTGAGTAAATTTTATTTTAAGTGTCTATTGATTTTGCTTTAGTGAAACGTTTATGAATCAGAAATTTTGTTTCTTATAACTGGTCAAATAATTTTCATAAAATGATTCAGTATTACATACGTTTCGATTTGTTCATATATTTATCATAAACAATGTTTTATTTAACAAGAATCGAGTTGATATTTCATTCGTGCGTGTTCAGAGAAAGAGTGTTTCCAGGAATATCAGTCCGCGTGTAATAAAATATGCGACATTATTCCTGCAATTTTCTTATAGTGAACGCTACGTTTATAATTATGGGAGTTGATCCACTAATAAACATTTCATGACATACAAACATAATATCACTCAACTGAAGAAAGCAAATATTTTGTTTGTCACTTAGAATCAACATATTTTTGGTAAGCAAAAAAAAAAAAAGAAAACAAAAATAAAGAAAACAAAAGAAAAAAACATTGATTAAATATATTTTGTTTTTTCTTATTTTTATTTAAGAAGAATATATTAAAAATACTTTTCTTCTGTTGTTACATTTGAAATAGTTGCCTGAGTAATGATGGTTACCCTGATTAGTCCAGTGTTTAAATTTATGTTAATCTTATGATATATATATATATATATATGAAGATCCATTCAGATCATTTCAGAAAAAATATTGTTTAACCGAAGTTGTGTTTTTGCAATTGATTTGGTCAATCTGTCGCAGTACCGATTTTTTTTTCTGAAGATTCTTTTAACACATCAATTCTGCTTAATATTTTGAACTTGAAACAAATAATTGCACACTAAAATGTTATTAAAATATTATTGATCGATCTAATAAATTCATATCGTTATAAAATTCTACCTGACTAGTCAACACAATATAATGTTTAAAATGAAATTGTAAAAAATGAAAAATATTTTTTGAAGCTTTTATTCTATTCTTAACTTCAAGCTAATAGTCTACATTTAATATTAAATAAAATACATATTTTGTTGTATGACAAAATTAATTTACATTGACCGGAAGTAATTTTAGCGCCATTTTTAGCCATCTGTCAGCGTAATGTAATTTTCTTTATTAAAAATCATTCAAAAGTAAAATATACTTTTTTGAATCTTTAAGAATATTAGCTGATTTAAAGTATAAATAATCTAGTTTGAAGCAATTACTTACTTTAAGTTTAAAATATCGCAGAAATGCATTTATAATATGAGGTACGTGCATATTTATAGTGTTGACAGATTAGCATTTTGACAACTAGACTGATAGTGAGAAGTCTATCTAACATTTCTTTGTACGAGAGATATATCGGTAAAACTTACTCGAGGAATATAGTGTGTGCGCTTTTTTGTATAAGTTTTAACTGCCTAGTAATATTTTAAAAAATAGGAAAATATTCTCCGTATTGAAATGCTTTATTGAAGTTTAGGAATTTTGGCTTTATATTTAATATAGTTACCGTTTTATTTTCTGATAATGTTGTGTATGAATATTCATGTTTACAAAAACAGGTACATTTACACACGCACACAAAATAAATTACAAAATTATTTTGTCTGAATTGCTGTAAACTTTTTCATTTATGATCAGTAAATATTTTTTACCTAATAACAATATCCCCTAACAGGTACAAATTATTACATTTTAAAATATTTAAAAGTTTTTAATTTACTTAATTAAATTTGTAGAATGAAAAATTTCTTCTAAAAATTCATTATTCATTGAAAAATATTCTTATGATAGTAATGCCCTTGACATATTTTATTTAGAAAATAAATTAAAAGTTTGTTCTAATTAAATTATGTCATAGTTTTATTGCGTTTTATTTTACAATGCAGAACAGATTTCCAAAGAAATTCAAAAACCTGTTTTACAAAAAACAAAAAGTAAAAGAAACGAAATTAATGCTTTAAATTCTTTAAGGATTTCAGTTTATAACAAATTATCTACATTAACGATCTCCCAGATGTAATAAGATCCCAAGTAAGCATATACGCTGACGACACTACAGCTTACGCTTGCATCGATCAAAAATCTGCTGAGGCTGACCAAGCAAACCTCGCTACCGAGCTTGAAATGGACCTCCGATCTGTGGCGGACTGCGGTAGGAAATAGCTCGTGAATTTTAACGCTTTAAAAAAGAAGCTGCTATCTATTAACCATCACAGACAATCGCTTCTACCCCCCCCCCATTAGCATGGATCAGGTTGTCTCCCTGAAAACAAAACACTGCGTCTCCTCGGCTTAACTCTCACAACAGACCTTAAGTTGAATGACTATATAGAATCCATAGCTAAATTAGCTGCTAAGAAAGTCGGTTCTCTGTGTAGAGCCAGGAAGTTTTTTTTCCGTCTGAAACAATCCTGCACATATATACGTCTACCATCCGCTCGTGCATTGAATACTGCTGCCATATCTGGTCGGGTGCTTCTGCTATCCACCTAGGTGTCCTTGACAAAATTCAACGGGGAATTTGTAATGTGATAGATCCCGACTTGGCAGCTCAGATACAGTGACTTTCTCACCGACGCAATGTGGCGTTCACAGCTTTTGCTTCGATGAACTTAGCTCCCTGGTGTCCCCTATATATAAATTTACTCTAGCCACAAGATTAGCAACTAGGTCCCACTTTTTTACTGTGAAACCTATAAATTGTATACGCAAATTCTACTCCATCAGTTTCTTTTCTCGTACTTTCCGCCTGTGGAATTCCCTTCCATTTACTTGCTTTCCCAACAGCTATAATCTCCAAGAATTTAAATGTAAAGTCAATCGTCATCTTCTATCTCACTAACCTGTATCATCTCTCCCATGTATATTTCTCCGTTCACTCCACTCTCGTCAGTATTCTCATCCTTCTTTTACCCACTTCCTGACAGCCCCAATAAACTGTCATTCTTTCTCATAACTTTCTTTCTATGTAACCCCTGCAAAACAGTGACAGTAAAATGCCTTGCTTGGGGTTACATGATTAAAAAAATGAAAAAAATATAAACATTAAGCGATAAAAATATAATATTTCAGAAAATTATATAAGAGGAAAGTAACAGATAAAAAAAAAAAATACATGTTTTTACCAAAATTTTCTAACGACGAAACATTTCTACAATAATTTAATTTCTTTGTAAATAAGTCCTAAAAGTTTTATTAAAATCAGAAAATTATTTGATTTTTGCTTGAATTTACAATTTAATATATTTTTTCTCCACAAAAAAACATGCTAAGATTTCCTGTACTAATCTTTGGACCCTGGCTGATACAAAAAAAATCAACATTTTAACAAAAAAGTTGAACCTTCTAATAAGAACCAAAAAATATTTTAATAATAAATATTTCTCTTAAAAATAATAAAGATTTTGACGATAAATATTTGTTTTTATCAAGTTTAAGACATTCTTCATTGTTTATGCACATTTATTAGCGAATCTGTTAAGGTATTTATCTTAGAAAATGACAAAAAATATTTATGGTTAAAAACATTTTACATACAACGGAACAAGCGGGTTTTAACGTGTTAATAGGCACATAACACACCGGTAAGGGTCTGAATTATTTATGAGAGGACATTGTTAAGTAGAACTGGTTGTAATTGGAAAGCAATTTAAAAGAGATAATGTATTATTATAACTACAGAATTCACAAGTGATGATTCATTAGCGTTTCTTCACACACACACACACACACACATATATATATATATATGTATGTGTGTGTGTATGTATGTATGTATGTATGTGTTTGTGTGTTTGTGTGTGATTAGATATGTAGATATAAAATAGATTTGAGGAACATTTCATTGAAACATTAAATTCTGAACGGCATGACATTAACATTAAAACTTTCATTTAATCAGTGAAGATGCTTAGAACGGAAAAATGTTTTCATAGAATACGAGATAAAATCATTTCTTTTCTGTTAATTATCTATTACATTTGTTGTGTGCAAAAACTGTTATGACAGGTTTCCTTCTGTTTCGTTTTCTAGTTAAAAAGAAGGAAGAATGATTTTGCACAAAGCTAATAATTTTATTGACAATAGTTTTGGTTCAGACATGTTCGCGAGCATTTCTTTCAGCCGTCTGCACCGGAGAAATGAATTGAAAGAAAACGATTCAAATGGTACAAGTGTATTTAATTGGAAACGCAAAATAAATACAGGAATATAAATTCTACGAGAGGAAAAATTATATTAAATAAAAATGATAAAACATAAGTGAAATTGTTTAATAAAGAGCGCTTCCAAAAATTTATCTTTTTTTTTAATAAAACAAGAGGCCTTTTATTAAAACAATTTTAACATTTCAGGTTCTAATACTAGCAATAGGAATGGGTGCTGGTAATTTCTAGTTTCGACCTATTTCAGCGAAAATAAAATAAAATAAACATAAAATTTCTTGACATGACTTCTTAGATGGGCAGAGAACTTTTAAAAACTACTCCTTAAAATAATATGTCTATGTTTATTTCAAAAGTTTTATGATGCTCTCTGCTATGACATGAAAAAAAAAATCATTATTTTCGGTAATAGCAGTAGTAGTATTATAAATGGTAGTATTATTACATTAGACATTCTTCGAAAGCGAAGAACCGATAATGATACTGCCATTATGTAACTATTTTCAGCATCAACTCTCGTTTCTCATCAAATCTTCACTTCTAATTTTCTTTCTTCTCTCTTTGATTTACATTATTTTCTTTCTTTCCTTTCTCTATATCGTTGGATAACATTCTTCTTTCTCCTTCAGCTGGATGGACACATTGTGAATATGAGTCAGCCAGTAGAGTTTTTCCTGAAGCGGACCCGGGCTGGGCGGGTCAAACCCAGAGTGACATACAGACACGAATGGGAAGACTATCCGAACAAATAATCAGAATTGATTCTATAGAAGACAGGGTTAGCCACTGGGCCAAACCCTACGCCCGTCCACCTCTGACCAGGAGCGGAGAACCTAGGCCAAGGGCTAATGCAATCAGTGGCCACGGCGTTGATGGGATGATTAACGGTGTTGGTAAGCCGAACAGTCACACAGTGTCAGACTCCAGGATGGAAGCAGATTCTGATTGAGAGAGGGCCACTTGGTTCGTTGCTAAGTTGACGCAGAAAGGGTCATGTAAGCGAAATTGGGGGCTTTGGTCAGTCGGTCGTAGTTGTTAGCCTCCAATGATGGTGTTGATGGTAATTTTAGTGCGGTGGGTGGTGAATAAAATAGAGACTAGTGGTGTGGATAGAAGAAGGAGTGGAAGTTTTTCGATGAAAAGAGGAATGAAAAGAAATGTGCGCTATAGGAATTGATGCAGACGGACAGGATGAGAGATGAGGGATTCTGGGATAGTTAACTGTGTTGAGAGTAATGTTAGGGAAAGTTCAAAGTCTGATCGAAGGTTGAAGTTCGATATGGTAAGGAAAAACCTTCTTGTTCAAACATTTGGCCTTTATTTCCGATGTGCATCAACTCACTTAGGGTTGATTATGCTGTGTCAAAATGTAAAATATATTAAGGCGTAAATGCACAAGTCGAAATGAAAGTGCCTTTGGGTGAATCAGCAGTTATATACGCATTCGAACACAAAATACAGAGATATTAAAAAAAAATTAGCGATTGAGTTTTCAAAATCTGTTACTGTGCTGATCTATCTCTTAGGGTATATATCGGAATAATTATGCGTACAAATGTATATGGATGTGTGCACATCATGCTTTCTCTCACTCCGTCTGTCTGTCTGTCTGTCTGTCTGTGTGCCTGTCTCTCTGTTTCTGTCTCTCTTTCTATATATATATATTTAAATCCAGGGGAAGAAAAACAATAGTTTTAGAATTCCGAGTTATCCGGCATTTATTTTTTTATAAGTGCTCAATACAACAGATATTGTAGAGCATCAAATAATCAAATTTGTTTTTTTAATTAATATAGTTTACATTGCAACACGGAAATGTTCACAAAAATGAGGTAACGTTAGCTAATGCACAAAGTAAAAATCTCTAAATAAACATTTCCTTGTAGCAATGTAAACTATATTAATTTTAAATAATAAACAACTTTAATTATATATATATATATATATATATATATATATATATATATATATATATATAAGCTCTAATTCGCGCCAGAATTTTCAAGAACATTTCAGAGTGTTTGGGTGTCAATCTGATGTCAGTGCATAGGATTTGGAAAGATTTGGATCATTAGCAATACTTTTGAAGTGATCACTAGGGATGGTGATGTTATGTTTTCATCTTCCTACAGGGCTATAGATTCAACACGGAGGTCTATATCAAGTGCTATGATGAGATATTGATGAACTAGGTTAAGAGTGTTAGAAAATATTATACCTGGCAAATGAACTTTGCACAAAAAGGAGAATCTGGTCATCTAACTCGCCAGACGGTAACCTCCTTGATTATTGTCTGGGGTGCAGTTGTGCTGGAGACCAACAAAACATCTTGTAACACCAATGAAGAACTCAAAGCAAGGATTATGACAGCATTAACTAAATTAAACATAAAGACCGTCCCGAATATTTGTAAGAGAGACCGAAGTCGTCTGGAGGCTGTGGTTAAAGCCATTGTGATTTTATTGGATACATTTGACCTTTAATATTTCAAGTCATTTTTGTGTAATTTTAGTAAATATACAATATATCTCTCTTAACATAATATCAATGCTATTTTAATTTTTGCGTAATTTAGACAATTCCACCATCTCACCCTGTATATATATATAATTATATGGTTATTTATCAATTTTACATTGCGACATGGAAATTTCTATGTTTCGAGATAGATTCTCATCATCAGGCAATGTTGGTGTGGTTGTGCAGATGATTTTCATTTAAATGACAAAATCTTTTGGTTTGCTGTGAATGTATGTGGGTGTTTTTTTGTGTGGCTAATCAGAATGGAGATTCACTTTGGGATTTGACCCCGAAGAATACATGCTAACCAACTTTTTTTTCCACTTTTTTCTTTTTCCTTGACCCTATTCTTCTTTTGTCTGTTTCCCTTCCTTAATGTTTTACCTCCTATTAATCTGATCTTAAAATTTTCCCTTCAGTTTTATTACATTTGATGTGATATTCCTTTTGAGTACCAATCCCCTATTCTTTCCTTACTTATTCTTTTTAGTCTATCTGTTAAAGAAAAATTTTTTTTTTCCCAAAACCCTAAACTGCGATTTTTTTGTTCCATCTATCCATTTGTTGTAATTTTTTTTTTCCACTGATACAAGGGGGGGATTTATTTTAAAAAAATTATTCTATTTTTGGCTTTATTTTTACCTAGGTCGTCAGTGATTATTTTTCTTATGTACTTGTTTGTTATATGCATGTTATTTAATTTAGGTTTTATCCATTTTCTAATGTGAATAATTTAAAATGTCTACATATGACATTAATTTCATTGCGTTTATTTAATAATTTTTTTTAAGGGATCTAATAATAAATAGTTTTTCATATAAGCATAATGAACATGGTTCATTTAATGGACTTACAGGTTTGATGTAAGTCACATAATGTTTCTCTTCAGCATTCTGACATTCGTAAAATTCCTGTAAAATTCTTAAATCACATACTGTTTGACTATGTTGCCTCTATCGTTTAACACAACTTGTTTAATATATATATATATATATATATATATATATATATATATATATATATATGATGTAAGCACTGCAACAATGATTCATATATTTTATATAATAATAATAATAATCCTAATGCGCATTTGTATTGATGCTGGTAATTTACATATGACAAGTGAAGCCTTAATGTGCGTTCTTTAATAGAAAATGTGAACCCTCTGATTTAATAAGTGATAAAATTCATACGATGAAGTTGCTAATATCTACGGTAAGGACTATTCGGTAATCCGGCAAATAATCTTTATTACTGTATATTAATTTATTTGTTATATTTTGTTTTTTGTTATTTTTATTATTGAAGATTATGTAGAAGCATATATATATTCCTTACGTTTAATCTTCTTTTGCAAGTGAAAATAATGTTCTTACCGTGATTGGAACTTAACAAACACAAGACTTTCTCTCTCTCACTCTCTTTGTATATATATATATATATATATATATATATATATATATATATATATATATATATAATGGATTAAAACGAATAAAAAAGGACAGCCTGTTTAATTTTTGTTGTATTTTTTACAATTTCCAAATAAAATTTTAACCATCAATTCATTTTCAAGACCCAATTTAGCTTGTGCGTGACATACTTTAGACAGCTGTAATCAGAATTTGTCCCCGATGATATAAAAAGGCAAGGGTTATTCGTGATAAAGTATGCTTCTTTTATTTTAATTATTTTTTGACAAGTAAGAAGCCTACCAGAAATTAAATAAGGTGCATGTGTAGCCGATGTAAGAATTTAATGCTGTTTTTATTATTAATATTGAGCTGCAATTAACCAAAGATCATAAGAATTCATAGGCAAAATTATTTTTCCATATGAGTGTTTCTAGGGTCACTTGTTGGGAATTATTAAATTTTTAAAAACTTTCCATAGAAGATGATAAATCTAATGTGTTTGTTAAGATCGCTGAATAATATGTATCGCTGATTTATATTTGTTATTGCTTTTAGTACTGTTTCTAATTAGTGTACATCTGCTTACGATAGAATAAGTTAATTGAGTGTTTATTTTTGTTTACATCATGGTAATGTGTTAATTTTCTAAATTTCATCAAGACTATTTTTATTTGTTCATCGACGATGTATCTAGAGAATTTATTTTTGTTAGAATTTATTTAATATTTTTAATTCTTTATAAAGTAGTGTGTCCGAAGAAGAGATTAGTTTCTGCGGTTCCCCTCACAAACAAGAAACCTGCATTAATTTATTTGCATACAGCTTGTATAAACTAACAAATGCTACTTGCTTAGCATGAAACAATTTTGAAATCGCAATCTAGTAACAATTTACCAATTGGTAAATTAGTAAAACTTGCCATCTGATTGGTTGATTCTAGTCAATACAATCCTCAGCAAGTGAGAAAAAATTTTCTCGCTCAGCACAGTTGATCCTTCTTGAAGTGTACTGAAAACCATGAGATCATATCCTCAATCAGTTGACCCGGAAGTATATGCTAATTCACTTTGCCATGTTACGACAACAATTGCTCACTTCGTTCGCCATGCGGTTCGAACTCTAATTCATGACAGTCCAAGCTTCACCTCAGCAACGCGCCAATTCACTCACTGACTTCCAAGCTAAACTACAAACTTTACATTCATTCACTCACATGATACTTTTCAACAAAATTTTCATCACATAGAATATTCTATCACAAAATCCTAAACATCTAAGACATTCACTCAACAAAATAATTCTATCAAAGCTGAAACACTTAACAAGAAATAATCCTTTTAAAACATTTTCTTTTCAGTTGAAACCTTAAAGTCTTAGCGAGACAACACCTTATTTTATCTTGTATATTTTTACCTTGACTCAATCTTGAAACTTGCAATTCACCAATATTAATCTCACCTCACATTACCAACTACTAATCTCTTCTTTGTGTATCTTTGTTGGAATACAATTTTAAGTTGTTATTATAACATGTCGTTTGTTTTATCGATTGTTTTCATGATATAAAAATAACAAAATGTGTGTGGGGTTAGGTTTGCCTGCAACAGTACTTATTTCTGAATTAACTTTCATCACCATATTCCCTAAATTTGATTGGCAATCCTGACATGCCACCACGAGTTTATATCTTGTTATCGTTGTTTTATAAGAGCTACTTTGAAGCTGTATTTACTTTTGTATTTGAATAAAGACACGTTTCTATTTTTGTTATTTATTTATTACCTTTTTATAAAAAGAAGTAGAAAGACAATTATGAAATCTGTAAAATGATAAATTTTTGTGTGCTGTCACCACTACCACCAACATTTTAAGGCCTAGTTTATTTGATGTCAAGAACGTGTGACGTCGTCATCTTTTGTCTTTAAGTTTAAAGAAAGAAGTCGTCGTTTGTGTATTACACTTTTCACGGTGTTTTAAGTTATTTATCTATTTTTTCTTTTAAATATTGCATTACCTTATGAACAAAAACGATGCCTTAGTGATGTGTTGTCCCAAATTGCAAAGGGAATCATAAAAATTGCCCAAAAGTTCATGTATGTTTCTCTTCCGAAAGATAAAATAATTCTGATGTCTGCTTTCGTACTATGAAAAGAAGCAATTTTTTACCGAGTAAATTCAGTAGAGTGAGAATATTTTTGTATTAAAATAAGTAGTTTACTGAAATTTTTATGATTAAATTAATTTCACATCTTTGTAATTCTCAACCTAAAGTTAAGAAAGTGAAAATAAATTCATCAGGACTTAACTTTATCACTCACGTGACATAAAATATAATTTTAATAATTCTAACATTTTTTAAAATTGCTTTATTCGTAAATAAAAGAAACTTTAAGGATTAAATTAATTTCATCTTTCTAATTCACAAAACTTTAAAGAATGTTCAAAAAATTTAAAGGACAGAAACGTCATTTAAAAACTTTAAAGAAATTTTCAATATCAATTTATAAAGAAATATATTTATAGGCATAAAAATAATTCTAATAGTCTAACAATTTTTTAGGATTCATTCTTGTATTCACAAAAATGTTTTTTCTTTATTATTTTGATTTAGAAATGTTAAACACATCCGCCCACAACGCACATCCTTCTTAAGGATGTGCGTTGTGATGCATTGGATATCGGCTCGGAACGAGATAATCAGGGAGCCGAGTTCGAATTCCAGCGGAATTCATTGCATTCACTTACGCGCAAATACCTTTGGGAAAGGTATTAATCCGTCTATTCCTTCCAGTTATGGGTTAAATAACAGGACAGATTGGGTTTTACAGCCTTGGTCGGCAACCAGTCTACCGCAGAAAGCAATGGCAACCTACTGCGGAATAATCTTCTACCCAGTCAGTCATGTCTCTTTCGCGACATGATCACCCAAGCGTGTTTCACGTATGGCATTTAACTGACTGAATGTTAAACATTCTCCATTTTTGTACTTAACTTTGTCACTCATAATCATTTTGTTGAAATAATAAATTAAATCTTATCTTTTAGACATATCAGAGCACTTAAGTTTTTCTTGAACTGTAAGAAAAATGCTTCATACTGTAAATTTTTGTTGACTGATTTGTTTCTTTGATTTTGATTTTCACAAGAATTTAAAATAGTTTTGCTTTTTTTATTTATTTATTTATTTATTTTGTATGTGAACAACATTTTTGACAGGAGGACATAAGGAAAAATCGTTAGTGTTTGACAAAAAAACAAAAACAAAAAACAATTCAACGCGTGTCAAAATTGCAGTTCGACTTCAAAAAATATCCTCAGGATGGTGCTATTCCTAGAATTCTCCCAAACTGTTCCTCATATTTATCTTCATTTTTTTAAAATCATATCACCCCGAGCAAGGCGGTAAGGCCACTGGTGTGCAGGGGTTACGTAAGAGTGAATAGATTGGAAAAGAGAAAGCCGGAAACCACGTCCTAAACAGGGAACAAGGGATGAGCCTCTACACCTATTCAATAGACGTGGGTGGAGTGTGAACCGGGCGATAGTGTAGTCTAGCTACTCCAGTTGAGCATCTCTAGAAAGTCCCCAGATTTTAGAAGAATTCGACTGGAGAATTATACCTTTAAATGAAACAAATAAAATGCTTTAAATGAAGTTATTACTTGACTTAGCATATAAAAAGCAGAAAAAATTCAATAATGTTGATGATGTAGGAAGAAAATTAAATTTTCTTGACATAAATTACTAGAGTGTTGTTAAGCAGCAAGAAACACTTATATGCAGCATCATCAAATCCTCATATCCAAAAATCAATCTCTCTTTTGTAACTGAATCTGATTTTACTGTACATGTGTTTTGTTGAGATGTGGAAATGAATACAACTAAATGTCTTAATGCTAAAATTTTATTTGACATAGTTGAACGCATAATAATTGGGTTAGAGAAGATAGGCTTTCAAAGATTTTCAATCATAATAGATAATAATGCTATAAATAAATAGCTATATCTTTATTTTGCAGCCCCCCAAGCTTTCTATTGTATATCCACATAAATTACAAAACCCGACCTCATTTTTGCCTATTCTTCTCTGTCCATATATTAAAATGCATTAGAAACAATTCGCTTGCTCAAAAAGATGCAAGTAAATGCTTGCTGTTCCCAAAATTCTCTTACAATGAAAAGCATGAATCAGATACTATCCAAAGTTACCTATTTTGTACCTTACAGAAGCTTCATGCCCTAGAATTTCAAATAACTTTGAAATATTGTTATAAACTGACCACAAAGGAACTAATCTTAAAAATCAAAATTTTATTTTAGTTCTGCAAATTTTTAATAAGTACATTATTCAGGGATTATTGACCTTAGGAAAACAGAATATAAAAAAATAGAAAGAATGTTTGTCTGGTGCTTTAATGATGCTCTTTTTAATAATAATTGTTTTAGAGAAAATAATATTACGAGTAACAAGTTAAGAAAAAGGAAATTTTCAAACAGCCACCTAAATTTTGCATCTGCAACGAATTTTTCTATAAGTATTATTTGATTTTTAAATCTACTTATTGTTTGTATCTAATTTATTTGCTTGCTTGCATTTAATCTAATTGTTTCTTATTTATATTCAGTTATTTAATTTTTTCATCATTTACTTGTAATTTGTTTGTTTATTCAATTATTTTTTGCTCCTTAATTCATAATTCTGTTGTTTCTGTATTTGAGTAATAATCACATAATAATTACAATATTGTAACTTTAAAGATTAATTATTAAAATTGAAATACAAACATGTAAATTAAAACAATATTGATTATAATTTATAAAAAAGTTGTTTTCAAATTTGAAACAATTAAAATTATGAATGAATTTCAGTCTTTAAATGTTGTATCAGCAACCTATTTTTCCGGAAGTATTATTGTTTGCATCTAATTTATTTACTTCTTATTTATATTCTGTTGTTTTATTTTTTAATCAATTACTTGTAATTTGTTTGTCTGTTTATTCAATTATTGTTTGTTCCCCAATTCATAATTCAGTTGTTGCTGTAAGTGTATAAGAATAATAATAACTTACGATACTGTAACATTACAGAATAATTGTTAAAATCGAAATTAGAACAATGTTGATTAAAATTCTAAAAAAAACATATTTTCAAATTTGCAACAGTTAATGAAAAAATTTCAGTCTTTGTATTTTAATGAAATGTAAGGTGATGTTTTTTTTATTTACTTTTAAGTCTCATTCAGCAACAATTTTTATTATTATTAATGATTTCATTTCGAAAAAAATGAATATTAAATAAAGTTCAGTAGTATACAATCTTACCTTTTTTCTTTAAAAAAGTATTTTAAAAAGTTTCTAAGACATTTTCTATAGTTTTTACAATTATTCATTACAGTCGGTCTTGCTAACTGAAGACCTACGTAGGACTAATTTTGTGACGTCATATCACAATCAAGTTGGCGTTGACATTTCAGTTACTCAAGTGCTAATCATAGCCAAATTGTGCTTTTTGACGATGCATGCGAGGCAAAGTTTAAATATCTGAGAAGTTGTTACCTCTAATAAATCACTGAAAAAACAGCATAGTATGAAGGAAAAAGGCCACAAAGTAAATAAAAACGACGTTTTAACGCCAAAATGTCTATGTTATTATTAAGAGGATCGATAAAAGAATTTTAATCATTTTTTAAATTTTCAAATTTTTTCTAACACTTTCGAAATTTTTGTAGAAAATTTTGTTTTTATTTTCTATGTGAGTGACAAAATTTTTACAATGGTTTATTACGATAAATGTAATATTACGCAAGGCAGTTTTTTGCTGGTGAATGATATTAATTTGGAAATTCTTGCAAAAATCAAATAATGATCGATTTTGATGAAAATTTCCGAACTTATTCATAATTGACGAACAATTTTTAAAATAATTATTTTTAGAAAATCTTGAAATAAATATTTTTTTACAGTTAATTTCCGAAATGTCTAGAAAGTTGCGATCCTTTCCCCACAAACATAATATTAATCAAATGTATTTTTCTTCTAAATTAGCCGAATTTTAGAAAATCTGCTCCGAATTGCAAAAACAAAAATGCTTTAAAGCTATCAATTCTTTAGATAAGCATTTAATTCTGTTTCTGAATCACCCAACATTTACGTCCTAGACTCATCATTTGTTACATTAATTGTGAATGTAGGTACCTTACAGAAATTGAAAAAGCTTTCCTTTTTTTATTTTTTATAACACGGTCTATTTTTTGCTGCATAGGCTTTTTAATATTCCTACCATTGAAATTGTAATATTTTATGGTTAATTTTCTACTTAGCATAACATTTCATGAACTGAGTTAGTTCAGTTATTTCAATTTCATTCTTTCTCATAAAAATTGTAAAATTATTGTAAAGTAAGTTTTATATTATTTTAATTTATAATTTTTAGAAAGCACATTCAAACGTATAGCTATAAATCCAAACTAACTAAAATTCTATAAATATTATATTTACTGAAAAAATTATGTTAAATTTTAAAATTTACTACGTAGTTAAAAACCAAAAATCAAAACGTACGATTACGATTACATGCAATTATGTTATGTCCATTTGCATACTTAGCGTTTTTGGCGGCTTCCGTTTGTGATTAACTCAATCGTCACCTCAGATGACCCTGATAAGAGAACTACCGTGATTAAGAAATGTTTTTATCGTACATTTCAGAGAGTAAGCAAGTAATAAGTGTTTTAAATCAGATTAAGGCAAGTTTCAGTTTGCTAATTTTAATAAAATAATATTTCAGCAAGCCATATTTTAATTTTGCCAGATTGTCAAAACCGAGAATTGGTTACATTTTACAAAATGTGTCTATAAAAATGGCCGAAAAATTGAAATTCTTTTTTAAATAAAAAAATTGTAAATTTCAATGCTTATAAATTGGGTTTGAAATACACCAGAGTATTTTGCTTACTGTAATTAGTAAAGTCAATCTCTTGGCTTTCACTTAAAGTTAAATTAAAATTTAAAAAAATATTTTGTATTTTTAAAAATTTACTTTCAATTTAGGTATCGAAAATGAGCATAGGCACCTACTAAGAAGTGTTCCAAGAAGAGAGGTATGCACGACAGTGAGATCCGAAGATATATTGGGATGCCAAAGACGCATTCAAAAATTTAAACAGTGAACAGGAAAATTTTGTAAGAAACAAAGAAAAATACTGAATTGTTATCTAATATTAATTCATTTATGCTGGAAAATCTCTTCACAGATAAAGAAGAGATTTAATGCAACATAAATGTTTTTTTCTTCAGAATGTACTAATGATTTCATAGACCGAACAAGTGAACAACGATTACGTTTTAGAGGAAATGGTAACATAAGTAGGTATCTCCGCTGAATCGCTAAAAAAAAAAACAGCCCCAAACTTAATGAAAACGAAATTTTTCCATCAAAATGTTTATATTATTATTAAGACGAAAGATCAAAGTATTTTTCAATTATTTATAAAAAGAATTAATCTCTTCTAACACGTTCGAAATCTTTGTAAAATATCTTGTTTTGATTTTAGTTAACAAGTAACCAAATTGTTACGATTGTTTACAATGGAAAACGTCACATGACATAACTCGGTATTTTTCCCGTGACAAAATTTGAAAATTCTTGTAAAAATCAAATAATTGTCGGAATTTTAATGAAATTTTCAGGACTTATTCATATATAAATAAAAGTAATTTTGAAATTATCTTTGAAACATTTTGGTAAAAATATTTTTATTTAACATATGGTACCCCCTCCACTTAAAAGAAATTATTTTTGAAATGATTATTTCTGTAAATCATGTAATATTCTTTTAAAAATTACGTCTCTTTCCAAAAATCTGCTCCCAATGGTAAAATAGAAAATGCAATATAACTAAGACATTATTTAATTTGATAAGCTTTTAACTGATTGAATAAATAATAAAAATTAAGGACATAATAATCTGAAGAAATTTTTGTTCGATTAATAAAGAAATTTTAAAAAGAATTCTATTCATCCTTTAAAATCATTATAATTTATAAGTTTCAAAAATATTTTCAAAATGCTTCAAAGATTTGTTGGGGTTAGTTTAAAAACTTATTAATCGAAGATTATATTTAGTAATTGAAAATTAAAAAGTTTAACACGAATCGTATTGCCTCCATATTTTAAAAATAATTTTTAATATATTTTTGTGTATTTGAGGGTTTTTTGTATGGTAATTTCTATGTGTATATTAAAATGTCATGTTATTCAGAGTTTCTTCCACTTACCCGAAAAATTTTTGTATAATTATGTCACTTGTGATCGCTATAGTTTTATTTTTAAATATTAAATTTAAAATTTACATACTGAAAATGAATGTGGGTATCTAGACAAAAGGACACTTATACTTAACACCAAGAAGAGGTAGTTGAAAATAGAAAATAACGAAATAAGACTTTGAAAATTTGACGCTTTCGAGATATATTGAAGACCATTAAAGCAGTGGAATTTGACGCTTTCGGGATATATTGAAATCATGTGAAGCAATGAAATATAACGCATGACCTATCAAACGAAATTGTGTAAAATGTTCATAGAACAGGCATTAAGAGAGGTAGGAAAATTCAAAATTTGCTAAGAGCCACAAATACAGGAAATATTAAAGGTTCATGATCGCCAACATCCTGAATGGACAGGGCAAATATAAGAAGAAAAAATGCTGGTTATTTTATGAGATTTGCAAAATATCACATGAATACTTACACTGAAATTTAATAAGACTACGTGCCATTGTTCATCAGCAAGCTAGTCAGATGTCCTGAAACCATTTTCGTGTCTCTTGTGCAAAATAAGGATTTGCATTATACTGATAGAACAAATCATTAATCCTAGGTAAGAAGACAAACAAATAGCGATGCAAATAATCTACAACAAATCGGTGCATGTTACACTTGTAGAGACAGACTGGTGTCCATCACATTTCATTACAGAGACAATATCAGATGTGCTGTCAAACTGGATTCAAAACAACATTCTCTGTAATCTACACACCAACTCAACCATCTAACCGTAAGAACAGTATACGTGACTCGCTTGGTCAAGTGATACAGCGCCAGTCAACAGTCGTCCAATGGTAATGTTCTCTAGCTCGAGTGACGCGACGAAATCAATAACTCTTCGACCTGAAATTGCATATTCCAGTTATACTCTTGGTAGTATTGTTCAAGAGTACTGAGTAATTTAACATTGGAAATACTATACCTCGTTTTCTCTCCTTAACAACCATTCTTTGGACAAACAATACTAAATCATGTCTTCGTTTCTTCCAGTTATATTACTTACTTACCTATTCCGACACGAAACATCTCGATTATTAACTTTCTATAACTGGAGTACGGTGAAACCATCTTGAGTGGACATTTAATCAAATGCCCACTAGAACGGAATATGGCACAAGTCAATTTAAAGTAGATGTTCCAGGCCTATATCTTAATAAAATGCAAAACTGCTGAAGCTTCCTGAGACTTTCTCCTCTGTGGACGCCTGAAACACCTGGGATCATACAGTTTTGTGTAAAGTTTTGCATTTCAGTTTTGGTTGTGGTGTGCATTTGCATGAAATCGAAGATGAATATCTCGAAATGATTGTTTTGAGGATGTTGGTTAAAACATTTATGGTTTACGTCATTTTGTGAAATGTGCTACATGCGAGCCACAATATAAGTTATTGGTAGCGCTCCCACAAACTGGCGAAAACCATAAGGAAAAATATCTTGATATTAAAGAATGCAACATATGCAGTATAGTTATCACTAAAATATATTGATTAAAATTTTTCGCGAAAAAGCTAAATAGCAGCATTATTAATAAAAAAAAAGAAACATATTAAACAATAACAGCAAACCCTTGTTTTTAACTCAAATTGAAGCTCCTCACTCTCCAATTATTTCTTTTTGCGGAATCAAAACATGAAAATGCGATGGAGTTGATAGATTCAACATTTTACTGAATCCCTTAAAAATAAACCCAAATATGAAATCAGAAATATTAAAACGTTTTCAATAGATAAATTTGAAAAGAAAGGAGTAAATAAATTTGAAAAGAAAGAAGTCAATATCAGTTCTTCGGTACGAAAGTGTTATTTATCACTGTTTGCCAGCCAACCTAAATAATTCCTTAAACAAGTCCATCTTGTGTTACAATAAATTTCTTGAGACTTCGTTTATATATATATAAAGAATAAATCTAAGTGGAGCCAACAAACCTACTTAGGTTTCACCTTACGGCTTGTCAGGGTAAGATATATATATATATATATATATATATATATATATATATATATATATATAACACCACCACAGACAATCTTTCTTACCTGCCATCAGCATGGATCATGCTAGACCCGCTGAGAACTAAACACTATGCCTCCTTGGTTTCACCCTCTCAGCTGACCCTAAGTTCAACGACTACATCGAAGTAATACCTAATTATAATGCTAAGGAGGCTGGTTTTCTGTTTCGGGCTAGGATGTTCTGCTCTTTTGAATCCATCATGCACACTTACAAATTTACCATCTGGTCGCGTGCCCGTGCTCTTCACCTTAGGGCTTCTCGACAAGATCCAAAGAATAATCTACAATATAGTCGATCCTGACCTGGCGGCCCGACTTCAGTCTCTCTCTTACCGACGATACGTGGCTTAACTCTGTCTCTTTTTCAAATACTTTCACGGATTCTGCTTCGACGAGCTTAGCTCCTTGGTGCCCCCGCTACGCGAATTTACTCGTGCTACTATACTGGCAAAAAGGTCCCACCCTTTTACTGTAAAATCAATCAAGTGTAAATACACTTTCTACGCCCAGATTCTTTTGTCGCCTTTTCCGCTTGTAGAACTCCTTTCTGTATTATTGTTTCCCTAATAGCTACAATCTCCAAGGATTATCTCTTATCTCCTTGACTCCCATCCTCCTTCTCACTTTATACTTTCCTTTCAGGCAGTTCTCTCTACATCAATGTACCTGTCCTTCTCTATCTCATTCTCCGAAACCTTTTGTGACCAGTTCTCCTCTCATTTCACACTCCTATTATGTAACCCATGCGCACCATTCGCATTTCTACCATGCTTGGTGGTGAGACGATTATATATATATATATATATATATATATATATATATATATATATATATATCTTCTGTTAATCTCTCTCACTCGAATCCTATTCCTCGGTATAATTCGTTGTAAGTTTTCGTCACTTTTGCCTTCACTTCTTTTTTTTTCTTTGATTCAACAAATCGGACTTTAGATGTTTTACACTTCATCACTACAGGATTAGGTTCAGTGTTTACAAAAAGATTCTTATCATTCCAAGGGTGTATACTAAAGAAATAAACTATGTCTCCGCCATTTGTGATAAAAGATGTATACCGTGACAGTCCATATACATAATTCATGTGGAATAAAGACGATTTGTATATACCAACTTATGGAGCAGAGGCACAACTCTAAAGCAAATACTTGTTCCTGTTAACCCAAATCAAAATTACCAAAAAACTCAACATCCAAATACAAAAGATCTCTATCTTTTATCGTGTCATATAAAATCTAACGTCTCGAGTTCGTATATTTGTCGGTATTTTTTCACTAAATTCTACTTTTTATTTATTTAGTATACTTTTTTTAAGAAAAAGAAGATGAAACAAGCCATATTTAGTCACGTAACTGCAATGAAGCAGATGTGTACGGAAGTGACAAATCTATAAACAGAAAGACTATTTACTGATATTATCTGGTGATAGTAAAACAGGATTATATATTTTCCTTCTCAGTTTTTGTCCATTT
Source organism: Ascarosepion bandense (assembly GCA_037127315.1). Classification (NCBI taxonomy): domain Eukaryota; kingdom Metazoa; phylum Mollusca; class Cephalopoda; order Sepiida; family Sepiidae; genus Ascarosepion; species Ascarosepion bandense. The sequence continues at coordinate 5,851,574 of JBBBDQ010000191.1, forward strand.
GTGCTAAGTTGATTTCTTAATAATTAACATTCTCATATCAATGTTAAAATGTTAGCAAATAATTTACAGTATATTGATATCAAATGGAAACTTGTTCTGACATGCTTTGATAAGTGTTTGTCAAGAACGTAATGAAGCAAAAATGCTGGCGTGATTAAATCAAAAGTTGGAAAGTGATTCAAGCTACAATAAATGCATTTTGAACAAATTACAAGGCTGAATGCAATGTGCAGTTAGTGAATCGTTTATAAGAGCGGAAAGGGAAACAGACGAGCGGAATTAAAATGTCCACTTTACCTAATTACATTTACTTGGGAAAGGCATGAACCCATTATTGCAAGCTGCCACTGTGCACTGCATAGCAAGACAGGCTGGTTTTATCTAGGGCAGAATCCAGTCTAAGAGAAGGAATACTCTGACTATAATTCTCAATAAGTCATGGCAAATCGCAGATAATAAAAAATGTTTCGAGAGTCATATTGTAATGGGTTTGCATTATTACTGAAATTAATAACACTTTTCTTGTAAGAATAAACAACTGCCAGTAAATGAACTAATCCACGTTTTCTATAAACTTTTCTAAGAGAACACCGCATAGTTATTTTTTTAAAATTTGTATCCAAATATCTTCTTTAATCTGCACTAAGTAATTTTTACCAGACCGCAAATCAGGTAAATTTTGATTTGCATATCCTTATTCTGAATCCAAATCGTAGTATTATTAAAGATTCTCACATATAGAAGGAAATGTTCAAATTTACGAATGAACAAGCATTTTTGAGAATATTTTATTCAAAATTTACTATAAATCACTTTGTAAGTTTTTATATTGATCGTTTACTCGTGCGAGTTACAAATATATATAACCATAAACTGAAACTCTATAATTGCTATATATATATATATATATATATATATATATATATATATATATATATATATACTAATATATTTACAAAATAATTTTTATACAGACACTTGGTAAATGTGAACGAACTTTGAAGACATTACTCAACAAATTTTAAAAATATGATTTTGATATAAAATTATTAATATATCATTTTCTAATCGTATACAGGAAATAAAAAAGACATGCAGTGATCGTGGCACCAATTTCGCCGCCAACAACAGCAATTTGGAGACTGTGAGCTTCTTGAAAGTGGTCAGGTCCTTCGACATCAAAATACGTAATAAGTTAAATGCGACTTGCAGCAACTTGTCATACGTGGATAGAAAAAGAAATATTTTCAGGGATCAAAAGCTACAAGGAAATTTTCAGTAGCGTGAATATATCATAACCATAATTCCAGTATGTCGATATGTTCCATCATCAAACAGCTCTCTCGAATAAAACCGTTTGAATAAACCCTTTTTGTTTTTCTGAGTTTAATGCGTTTGTTTTTATTGATATTATTTATTTTCGGACTCCTAAAGCACCCTGTAGTTTATTTTTGATAGTGAATAAATTATCGTAATTTTGTTTTGATAATTTGATTTCAGTTATATTGAAGCCGCTTTTTATTTTAATTTTATTGATGTTTATTCTAAAATGTTTCTCTGAAAAGTACACATGTAATTTCTACGACAAAGTAATTTAAAAAAATGAAAACAAAAACAATGACAGATATTATATATTAAATGCTAACACTGATGCTAAATATTCTTGTTAGTCGGATCATTATTTGCTTAGAAAAACCGAAAATCGTGAAGAAATGAGAGAGAGAGAGAGAGAGAGAGAGAGAGAGAAAGAGAGAGAGAGTGAGAGAGAGTGCACTGAAACTATTAATAAAATCAGAATAGGATTTCAATTGAAAAAATATTCTAGCGATAACAATATTTAAGTTTACATCGCTTTACAAATATTCATAAAGAAGTAATAGCAAACTTGCTCCGATATCATTAATTTTCCCTTACTTTGTATTTGAAAGCAGGCACTGGCCAAGTTTAAAACAGAATTTTATAATATTCTTGTCTTCAAAATGTTTAAATATCTAGTAAACTCTTAGAAAAACAATAAAAACAGAACAAGTATGTTTTCATGTAATTTTGAATTTATGATAATTGTAAAAAAAATTAAAAAATTTATTGCTTGAATTTCCTAAAGATTTTTTAAACATTGACATATTTTTTTATTGAAAAATAGATAAGAGACTTTTGCACTGAAATGTCTATCTGTATTTAAATAAAATGCGTTCAAAATCTAGCATTTAATCAGAATATTAACGTCAGCCACAGAATATTATTTACATACGTATTCATAATCGTGTTTTGGCTACAAGTTTAAGAAAATCTGATAGAATCCATTTTGAAAATATAATAATATATATAATTAGATATGCGCTAATCGGTGTTTTGTTGAGTCAAGTAACTCTCAGTTCTTTGGTATTTTTCAGTTATGAAGATTTATTTCTGAAAAATAAGCAATCAAAAGAAATAATTATACGTTAGAGATTTTCATTTAGATAAATTTGTCATGAAGCTATACGAAGATGTACTAGTTTCGTAATCTTACATTCGAGAGCCAACTCATATCTTCATCAATTGAAGTGCAAACTAAATTAGTTTTCATTTGTTAACTTTGAGTTTTATTTATGTCAATCACCGTTTCGTTTATACTTGCAAAAAAATCACACACACAAGTATCTATTTATCTATAGGAAGATCAGTCGATTATGAGCTACAAAATTTCTGTTATCTGTTGCCTTAGATAATAAGTTTTTATTTATTAATGCAAAATACATTGAATGTGGCACATGGACGAAAGGGAAAATAACTCATTCACCACAAGAAAACATTCATCAACACACGATCCATCATATACCACAATTCCAAATATTCACAAGGAGACCTATAAAAAGGAACCATGACATAAAATTTATTGTATATGCATATATATATATATATATATATATATATATATATATATATATATATGCATATACAATAAATTTGATATGCCTAGATTTTGTTGGGACCCGAGCAGTTTTGTACTGTGAAGGGCCGAACAATTAAGAGCAATATGCATATCCTCTGCATGATCCGAGAGAGTGTAGAAGTCAAGACGCGCTGATGAATTTAGATCAGTCTCAGGCGTTCGATAGAGTCGAGCATCAGTATCTGGTTGCTGTACTGCATACCTCCGTATTCCATCCCGATTTCTGCAAGTGCATCAGCGTACTGTTTCTATAATTATGTACATTAACATACACACACACACACACACACACACACACACATATATATATATATATATATATATATGTGTGTGTGTGTGTGTGTGTGTGTGTGTGTGTGTCTGTGTCTGTGTGTGTCTGTGTGTGTGTGTGAAAAGTTAATGTACATAATTATAAATATCAATATATGTATGCAATTTGTTATATATATATTATATTATTTATATATTATATATGCGCGGTACTTATTTGAAAGCGCTCAATATAAGTGATAGAGCTGACATATTCATTTAAATAGGTGTGAGTTTGTAAACCTGGGTCTCACGCTCTTGCGATCTTGAAAATCCATTGGATTCAAAATAGAAATAAAAGAAGGTACAAGAACAGTAAACTTCCTAGACGTCACCCTTAACTTGGACAACAATACATACAAACCAAACAGAAAAGATAATGACGATCCATCTTACGTACACATATCCTCCAACCACCCACATTCAATCACCAAATAAATGCCCATATCAATCAGCCGCATACTATCTGAAAACACATCTAACATACACATATTCAATAAAAAAAACAACACCATACGACGAAGCACGAAAAGAATGCGGATACAAACAACAACTACAATATACACCTCCGCAAGGAAAAAGCAAAAACAGAAAACGAAATATTATATGGTTTAATCCACCATACAACAAAGCCGTCAAAACAAACATAGGTAAGACATTCCTGAAGTTAATAGAAAACACTTCCAGGTGACAAATCGATTAGTAAAAATATTCAACAAAAACAACGTCAAAATCAGTTACAGCTGCACAAGAAATATTACGTAAATAAAATGAAGCCACAACAAAAAATTAACAACCTAAAATAATGCAACCAAAGAACCTCAGTGCAACTGCAGAAACGGAACTACATGTCCACTCAAGAGAAATTGCCAACAAACAACATAGTATATAAATCCAAGGTAAGTGAAAACAACAACACAATGTACTACATCGGTACCACTGAGGGACCATTTAAGAAAAGAAAAGACAACCACAATCTTTCATTCCCACATAGTTATGTCATCTAAAAGACAGAAATATTTCATACTGAAAAAAGCACCTGCCTACAACAACATTACAACAAATGCCTATTTGCCTACATGAAAAAGTAGAAATTATATCTCATACCCCACAAAAGAACTTACTAAACATAAGATCAGAACTAATTTCCAAATGCAGACATGAAAATAAATACATATTATCACAATTTATACCAAACGGATAAAAAAAGAACTGATGATACCATAATCCTATCAATTATTCTCTAGTTCAAACTGCCACTATAATAATTGCGTTTATTGTTATTATCATTACACCACCATTACTAATCAATACTACCGCTTTACAGTAACTATTTACTACCACAACTGTTATTATTATCAAATCTTACTATCCCCGTATTAGTCCACAGTCATTATTAACGTAAATTAGTCCTCTCTGCCGTAGTAAAATTAATATCACACATAAATACTAACAAGCATTACAAATTAGAATTTCTACAATTTAAATATGGGCAACGATAAAAAAAAAAACAAGTTAATAACTGACTTAAAATAAAAATGACAATACCGCCTTAAATAAAATAATAGCAATTTTTGCCTATCATAGTTTCACACAGACTCCATCATACGTACATATATACGTACGAGAAATCGACAACTGTTCGCGCGTTGACATTGCTACACTATTCGAATACACCAACCGAATACGTATGTATGTGCGCAAAATTTTGTCCACATTTTCCCACAACAGGGAGGAAAGCAGCCGTGTGTTCGCTTTCTTACGGCTTTTACAGAAAGAGAGAGTACAGACAATCGGTAAAGAATAAGAAGAAAGATGTACGTGGTGCACACTTCCGCCCTATTGTTTAAAACCAATCGCCTTCGGGGTCAAGTCCGGAACCATGTCTGGAATACCGCTTCTACCTTTGATTTTACCTCCGACCAATTCTTTTACAGTTGAAGATCGGACACAAACCACACTCGAGGAAGGTCCTGAGAGGAGCAACGCTCTTCACGTAAGAGCAAGTCAGAAGTCTTGTTGAGTTTAATCTTTGCACATTTGACCTTCTCATAACGTTCAAGCACATTCTGTATCACGTTTATATCGCTGTAGTGCGACACGAAAATATATGTCATCGGCGTACGCAGAAACCCTGGTTCGAACCCTATCAAGAAGGTAGGGCCTGACTACGCTCCATCTCCTTCAACATATAAAGGAGAGGCTCCAACGACGAAGCATAAAATAAGGGCGACAGTGAACAACCCCGACAAAACGACTTTAAAAGCGCAAAAGCGTCCCACCGCCTTCTGTTCTCCTGTACCACCGCATTGAGGGAGAGAAACAGTACGCTGATGCACTTGCAGAAATCGGGATGGAATACGGAGGTATGCAGTACAGCAACCAGATACTGATGGTCGACTCTATCGAACGCCTTAGACTGATCTAAATTCATCAGCGCGTCTTGACTTCTACACTCTCTCGGATCATGCAGAGGATATGCATATTGCTCTTAATTGTTCGGCCCTTCACAGTACAAAACTGCTCAGGTCCTAACAAAATCTAGGCAACTGACTGCAAACGCTCCATCAGGATATTAGCCCAAATCTTTAACTCTGTGTAATAACCGCCTCATTAACTCCCGTTGCACTGATATTATTAGCTGTTGTCGGAAGTGCCTCCTGTACAGTAAGGACAGATTGAACTTCCAGTATCCAGCCATTCTAGGCCTGCCGTTTAAAGCCATTCGGGCACAGACATATCTATAGCTTAACCGTGGAACGTTGGGCAATCTAGCAAATCTAGATCGACTCTTCTCGCTAACATTCTATCGAGATAACTAGAAACCTGGGTAGACAGCTACTTATAGGCCCACGTCCATATTTCATTCTTTGGATGCGTTATTAATCGACGAGACCGATCTCGCCGTTTAGCGACTCGGCGAAAATCTGTGGGTGTAGGGACCCGAGGAATTGTCTCAGACAACTGTGCCAAAGTCGAACGTAATTCGTCCGTCTGTGACAATGCCGCCGATGTCCATGGTGTAAATGTGTTTTAATATCCTGTTTGAGGAGGGGTAAAGTGTAACCGGGTCTCTCCTTGCACAGGTTTTGGACAGTTTCTCTAATCCAGTAGACCTTACTTTGACTATTTTAATTGATGTCCTTGGGGGCATGGCCCGATTTGTTCGTCTTGCTTCGAAGTTATTGTCTGCTAGATTACAGAGGTGCTGGCGTTGGTTTTTATTTTTTTATCTTTTGTCAAATTTCCTGAAGTGCTACAAGACCAGAAGTTGGGATGACGGCCTCGACTTCAATTCGAATGCACCAGCTCCGACACGCCAGATGACTGAAAATAGATAAAAGGCGAAGAAGAAACAATTGAACAATAAAAATAAACGAACGTGATGCACACTTGGGTGATCATGTCTCGAAAAAGACATGGCTGACGGGGCTGAAGATTATCCCGCAGTAGGTTTCCATTCCTTTCTGTGGTAGACTGGATGCCATACAAGTCTATAGAACCCAATTTTTCCTATTATTTAATCCAAAACTGGAAGAAAAAGGCGGATTAATATCTTTCCCAAGGGTATTTGCGCTTAAGTGAATGCAAGGAATTCAACTGGAATTCGAACTCGGTCCCCTATTTCTTGTTCTGAGCCGATATCAATTGCACCACAACGCACATAAATAGCGTAACCGTTTGGTTTTCCGAATTTGAATATTTAAAAGCTCTAGGGTTAGCTACTCCAACTGCACCAAATCGATCGAATTTCGATCCCGGCCGGAGGCAAGTGGATGTCTAGCCACACTGATGAGCTGTGATACAGTGAAACAGGCTTGTATGTTGATGACCAGTATATATATATATATATATATATATATATATATATATATATATATATATATATATATGCTAGCAGTAGCACGAAAGACTAAAAAGCAATAGTTGTTTCCAGTTAAAGCAAAACCGTAAGCTGAAAGAAAAATGAATGGATGTAAGTCAAATTTTGCTTTCCTGGTATCGATATCAAATAATTTTTTTCGTCGTAAACTGAATTTTGAAGGCTAAATAAATCCTCTGAGTAAATGGTATCATAGCTGAGATTAAGAACTGCAATTATACTTACTTAGAGCCAAACCCGAAGCAAAAACCAAAATAAAAGGGCTGAAAAAATACAGATATACAGGCAGATAAAGAGATACACACACAAACATCTTGTCTTATATATATATATATATATATATTATCGATTTTCTGCACTATTGTAAGAACTGCAACCTTGAAACTTCTGAATATCATTTCCCATGTCTTATTGTCTATGAGTGTATAAAATTTGATTAAAATCTGACCATACCTTCTATAAGCCGATATTTTCGATTATCGATTTTAGATATTTATCTAGGGAACGTCGACACAAAACCTAGCTAGGAACACTCGCAGATGCTTATAGTACAATTGTGTAAATTTTCAAGAAAATCTGTTCAGCCGTTTCAAAGTCTATAGGTAACGGACACACAGACACAGACACACACACACGCACAAAGAGAAAGTTCCATTTATAAATAAGTTTATATATATATATACATACGAATAATGACGAAATTATAACATAACCAACGGATATTGCAACATTTTTTCATACGCAAAACCATGCTATTAGTTTTTGATATTCAGAAGGATGGTCGAAAAATCTACGAAAGCTATTCGGATAACCGGATGAATATGCGTTTTTAAAATTAATAATTTTGAAAAATATCATTTTTGGTCTTGTATATAAATACCCGTTGCAAAATAAAATCCTTATATTTGCCTTGAAAAAGTTACTCAGAGTTTGAAACGAGTCGTGTTTTTTTTTTGTCTTTCTTCATATTGTCTTAAAAAAGATATATTCTATCTGAAACATTACATAAAAATAACGTTTGAACAAATAAATTATATATATATATATATATATATATATATATATATATATATATATTCTCTGTCAAGGACAATCGTTCCAAAAATAACAAACATGTTTGCACTGTCGAGTTATCTAAAAAGAAAGAGTGCGTGTTGGGGGAGCAATGTGGCAGACGCGGTTTTACTGCGTGCTGAAGCAGTAAAACATTAGCGTTAGGAATCGTAATCGCTGGAACACTTGAAACACTAGTGTGTGGAAAGATATGCCGATATTAAAACAGTACATAACGTCAGTGAACCCATCTTGACCTCATGTGTACTGAGGACTTACACCGTAAAATAGAGAGTTGATCTCAGCAGTCAGAACGGGAGAAAAGAAGCACGTCTTTTTTTTTTCTTCAACCGGACGGTATTTCACACCTCTTATCACTCGTGCCACGACTCGCAAGGCTAAGCATTAATGTCTTGCTTGTTAGTGTTTGATTTACTGTTAATGAGATACTACGTCGGGTTCTAACTTATGATTTCTACTTTGTCTACATTGAATGTTTGTCTGATTTCTATTTTAGTGGACTATAAGAATTGTTTACGTTTTCCAGAGTGCCAGCATTGGGATTACGCTTTTGACAGACACTCGAATGAAAGGTAGGATATTACACTCACAACAGCCTCAAGCACAACGACTTGAACTAATGCAGATACCACAACTACAATTAATAAAAATTTATGAGCCAAACTAACTGCTTATATAGACCTTGATATCATGTGTAGGATTTTTAGATGATTACACTAAAAGAGCTTAATACCCACTAATATTGGGATGCAACGGCGAAAAATCAAAACACACAAAGCACTACTGCATTTGAACTAGTAATCAAGATTTCTGATTTATATTTAATGTCAACTCCCTGAATAGACTCATCCTAATTTGGGATTCGTTCTTGCTTTAAAAGAGCTTATATTTTCTTTCTATATAGTGGATGAATTGAAAAAAACTAAATTTTGTTAAAAAATCATCGATCATATTCAGAAGAAACTCCATATTTTCTCAGATTTTGAGCAAATATGGACGGTCTCTCTCTCTCTCTCTCTCTCTCTCTCTCTCTCTCTATATATATATATATATATATATATATATATATGTATATATATAAGAGTGAACATTGAAGTTAACACTTAGGAGCGACAGACTGTTTCATGCTAAGAGCAATCATATTATCAGGTCACATGTGTTCAGTTTTTCCTCAACTTAGACGACAGAATATGTTGCATCGGTAAGGCACACACCTTTATCAGACTAAAAGACCACAAAGAAAATTTCCAAACAAACCCCGCATGCATATTTATAAACCCAACCAAAAGTGAACTTACAAAAATAAACAAAACAATACTGGAAAGAATTAATTCCGGACTAAAGAAGAAGTTAGGTGTAAACCAATGGCAAAACACAAAAGCAACTACGGACTGGTTCAATAATAGAAAAAATAAACAATTGCCAATTTGTACAATTAGACATAACAGAATGATAACTGTCTATAACAGAACTCCTGCTAGATAAGGCTATCACCTTAGTCCAGGAACAAATAAAAATAAACACAAATGAAATCGATATCACTCCCGCAAATCACTACAGTTTGACAATGAAAACACACGGATAAGGAAAGACGGCATCTTTAATACTACTATGGGAAGCTTCGACGGTGCAGAGACCAGCTAATTCATAGGCATATATTTAGTACATGAACTAAGTAAAATAGTAGATAAAAATGATACAGGACACTACAGTGACGACGGTCTAATAATCTTAAGAAACTGTAACAAACAACATACAGACAAAACCAGATGAGCAATTATGAAGATTTTCAAAAGTAATGGATTCGATATAGACATAAAAACTAACCTAACTGAAGTTGATTTTCTAGATGTTACGTTTAATCTAAAAAAAAGGGCACATATAAACCATACAGAAACCCCAACGACAAGCCACTGTATATACGCACTTCTTCCAATCACTCGCCATCTATTGTTAGGCAGATATCAAAATCAATTAAACGTAGGCTTTCTGACAACTCCAGCGATGAAACCATATTCAACGAAGCTAAGAAAGACTATAAAAAGCCCTAAAAGTGAGTGGATTCCCGGTAATACACACCGCAGAGAACAAAAAATAACAACAGGAAGAGAAATATCACATTGCTCAACACACCTTATAGCAAAAACGTAAAAACTAACATAGGAAAAATATTCTTCAAGCTCCTACAAAAACACTTACCAAAATTAAGCCCTCTTCACAAAATATTTACCAAGAACACATTGAAAATCAGCTACAGCTGCACTGAGAACATGGCACAAATAATAAAACGGCACAACAGAAAAAATATCAAGAAACAACCCGAAGACATCACACCCGCGTGTAACTACAGAATCAGTAATGAATGCCCATTAAACGATAATTGTTTACAAAACAACGTAATATAACAAGCGACGGTAAAATCACCAGATAATGAGGAAAAATATACATAGGAGTAACAGAAAGACCCTGGAAACAAAGACACAAACATCCTTCACAAATAGAAAATACACAAACAGCACAATTCTTTCTATGTACATCTGGGAAGTCAAAAACAAAACCCAAATCACCCCAAACATAACGTGTAAAATGCGAAAAAGAACATAGGCCTACAACAATCGATCAAAAACCTGCAAACTCTGCCTGGAGTAAAAAATAGCTATTATTACCTTCTGTTAAGCAACTTACTTCGATCCTTACTTTTGAACATTTTCTTAGGTGTAATACCGTTTTATTTCCTATTAGTCACCAGAATATGGATCCTTTCAATTTAGACTATTCCGCCAAAAACATCTTGTTTCCCGGCAAATAATATTAAATACTGACACTATTACACAAAATTGAATGTATCTTAAACAGGATAAGAAAAAAAAACTTTACTTGACCAAAAAAAACAAAAACAAAACAAAACAAAAAAAAACAAAACAAAATAAGCATTTCTTCATTCTGGATTACACATGGATTTAAATCACAGAAAAACTACCACCTGATGATCAGCTAGTGAATTTTGAGAACGACTTGCTTGCACTGATTAGCAAAGTTAAATTCAGAAATACCATCTTATTCTAAGATGGATGTCTGTGGACTAAAAAAATTAATCTGATTTCTGCATTCCTTTGAAAGCGTACGATTCTGTGGAGGCCTGTGATTTAGTAGGCCATTTTTTAAATTTTTTTTGCTATGAAATCTTAGGCACATCTTCGATTTAAATAACACCGAGACGACGGATTAATCATCCTCCGTATAACAAGTCCCCAACCAACGGTCAGGCTTACAGAACATTTAATTAAGTTTTCAAAGCCAACAATCTTAACATAAATATCACCAATAAATTTAAAGTCGTAAACTTCTTCGATGTAACGTTTGAGCTGAATAACTGTACAAACCGTACGTTAAAAATTGACGCAATCACAAATACATCAATACAGAAACAAACCATTCTTAAAATCATCAATAAATTATATAAATCAATCAAATTTCGCCGAAGTACTGACTCTAGCAATAAGGAAGTTTATGACATCTCTAAATTGAATACATTAATGCTTGAGAAAATAGTAAACTCAACACTAATTTACAATACTCCGTTAAAAAACAAATTAAGAATTAAGCAGAAACTACTTAAATGTAAAATTATTTGGTTTAACCTACCCTTCAAAAGTATTGTCCAAACAAACATTGGAATAGTCGTCCTAAATTTAATTAAAAAACATTTCTACCATTACTGCACATTAAAAAAGACTTTTCAACAAAACAATGTAAAAGTTAGTTATAGTTGCTTTAAGAACATAGATAAATATATTTCACAACACAATAATATGGTATCAAATAAATAAATAACCTACCTAAATAATATCATTTACCCTATTACTAATAATACTGACCCTTCTAAACATAACTGCAACTGAAGAAAAAATAAAATGGCCAGTGTATGTCCGAAATTATTACTTATAGAGCTCGCATCCATTCGGATAATGATGATTTTAATTTCTATTTTGGAGCAACTGCTAACATGTGGAAATATCGCTTCAATAACTACATGTTGTTATAAAACAACAGTAAATACAAAAAAAGCACCGCTTCATCCAAATATTATTGGAATTTAAAAAGCAACAACAACCCAGTTATTACCTAGAATATAATCGCCAAAACCAAATCTTATTATCGAAAACGAGACAGATGTATCTTAAGCATTTAGAAAAATTTGTCATTTTAAATCATATAATTAACCGTATTCTACTTAATAAAAAAGTGAATTAATGAGCACTTTCTCCCATAGAAAAGATACTTAAATTCTTAGATTCCTCCATACGTCTGTGTCTTTCTTTATCATTCACTTTTCATTCTTTCTTTCTTTCTTTCTTTTCCGCGAAAACATCATTATAAATAATTATGAATTACCCAATTTTATTTCATTTCCGTATATTGTAATAATTTAAAATTTATTTTTTTATCTCCATATAATTTTTATCGATTTACATTTTACTATTAAAAAAAACTCTAATTTGATGACTGCGTAACGCATGAAACTCCTAGTCGTGCAGTCAATATATATATATATATATATATATATATATATATATATATATATATGATGGTAAGCGTATAGGTCTAAGCCAGGGCCCAAAATTGTGCAATACTCGCAAGCTTCGGTCGCGCAGTCCTCGGTGGTGACAACCGATCCCTCCTATTCTAGTGTAATTGAGGGTGCAGCTTTGGGCAGCTGTTTCTCTTGACCGGGCACCTATCAGTAATTTATTTTTCTCTGCTGCGTCTCTGTCCACGGACAGAGACTAAAACTTAGCCACGCTCTGCCAGATGACAAAGACGCATGTAGATATAATAAAAACTTACCACACATGCTGCAGGTGAGTATATATATATATATATATACATATATATATATATATATATATATATATATATATATAGATATACCTATATATTTTGAACCGTGTATATTACATTTATCGGCCAGCACACTCGTGAAATCTTAATAAAGAACAGCTGCTGTCAATTTCAAATACGGACATCCACTATAAAATGAGGTGTGAGTGAATAAAAATATCATAGTAAAATATAACCATTAATGCTTTAGGAATATATGTCGGCCGTTCTATTAAAACGGATCGAAGTTAGCAATAAATAAAAGTGTTAATGGTGAAATTTTATTGATTTCACAATTGAAACATGTTATTTGAGCCATGGCAATTATGACCTGAATTGAAAGCTATGGATGTCAAAAATTTGTGGTTTCAACAGGATGGTGTCACATGCCACACAGCCAATGCAACAATGGCTTTATTGAATTGGAAGTTCACAGGTCGCATCATCTCTCGAAACAGTGATTTCAATTGGCCACCACAATCGTGAGACTTGACACCTTTAGGTTTCTTCCTTTAGGATCACCTCAAAAGTAAGGTCTATGCCAACTAACCAACAACAATTCAACAGCTATTGGTGAGATCGGGAAGCACCTATGCAGAGACAATATCGAAAATTTCAACCATCGATTGGAAGTGTGCCGCAAAATCCTAGGAAGATGTTTGGGTCATATTATTCTTCACACATAATTGCCATGACTCAAATAGCATGATCGAACAGTGAAATCAATAAAATTTTACCAATAAAACTGTTTTATTTACCGCCAGATTTGATCCGTCTTAATGTAAATCTTATATAGAGTAGATAGATCTATCTATCGCCCGGTTCACACTCCACCCACGACTATTGAACAGGTTAAGAGGCTCATTCCCTGTTCCCTGTTTGGGATGTGGTTTCCGGCTTTCTCTTTTCCAATCTGTTCACTATTGCGTAACCCACTGCACATCATTGGCGTTGCCGCCTTGCTCGGGGTGATACGATTATATATATATATATATATATATATATATATATATATATATATATATATATATATATTGAGAGAGAGAGAGAGATATTTGTGTGTGCGTGTGTCTACATATATATGCATATATAGACGTGTGCTTGTGTGTGTTTGTATTTGAATATATTTATTTTATTTTATAATTGATGATTATTCGTGGATTTTCTTTCAATGTTAGAAATTTCATTTTGTAACCGCTTATTTTTTATATTACTTTGTTTTTCCTTTTTTCATTCTACTATTCTGTCTACTATTTCTTTGATTAATCTTTCATCACCTCTCCATTCGTCTAATATATTTCAATGTTAGTTATAAATCACATTGTCATAAAGTTCTGTTGGTAGCCGATTCAACTGCCAAATAATATAACTTTTTAAAAGATTTAAAGTAATTTACTTATCTGGTAGTGAAAATAATTTGAGATCTCGTGGTTGTTTTCTTTTCTTTTCTTTTCTTTTCTTTTCAATAGAACAGTTAGGCTTTAATATCGCTCGGTCCATAACCCCTTCTTCTTTGAACATGAAAAGAAGCGGATCCACAGTTTTTCGCTTAGGAAATGATTCCTGGTTCCTTTCCACTCCTCAAACTTAATAGTGGTGCTGTCATGAGTTTTTGTGATAAGTGTGGATACTGATCGTACGGTGTTGGTAATTTTTTGGTAGCTGCTTCCGACCGGTAGATTTGCGTAGCGTCTAGAGTGGCTGCTCTGATTAACAGTCACATAATATTGGTGTTCTTATAGTGCCACGTCGCGCATGGATAAAAGATCCTGACAGCACCATGCTTCAGTCTTCCCAAATATATTTCTTTTGACGATCGACTGCCACTCCTACGTCTTACCAAAATAACTCACAATGACTATAAGCCATCAAAGATATAAAACTGAACCAGTCAAACAAAACCACCTAAATCACCCAAAATTTCTTTTTCCAACATCTGTGGTACTCGTAACAACTTGAAGTGTGAAATCTTTCGTCTTCGAAAAGTTCACAAACATACTAGCTCTCTGTGAAGAGAAACTCTTCTGCTACCCTTCGTGGATTTTTTGATTCCTGGCTACACTCATCTCTTTAGTAAGGACTCTAATATCCCCAAGGATGCCATGGGGTTTATATCCGTGAATATCTCTGGCGAGGGGACTCTCTTGAATCTCCAAACCATACATGTGTCGCTGTCTCAATCAAATAAACCTAGTCAGCTATTGTTTATTTTCTGCTGCTTCGCCTCCTCTCATAACTGCTGCATGATAGATATTATTTTGAAAAATATAGACAGGACAATTTGAAAATATATTTGCGTTCGGCGACATAAATTACAATTAGGCCAAGTGGCTTAAACACGCTGTAACTGATCTTGCTGGCATTCAATCTATGAACTTCTCAATCATTCAATTACGCGTTTGTCTAGTAATCCTGAAGGTCACGATTCTCTTTCACATCGCTTTTTAATTGTATCCTCAACTCATGTCATGCTATACAGCTCTCATCTCTTGGCAATTCTCATGCGGTGGTGTGTGTAAACGCACTTTCTGCTTCTTCTCTATCCAGGAAGTTTCTACCAAAGGAAAATCTTTTGGTTATCAATGTGAGGATTAGTGATTTCGTGATTTCCTTTGTGTCGTCTTTTGAAACAAAGTCTTTATTCTCCTTGTTCAAAAATGCGCCTCTAACGTCTCCTCCTGGATGAAAGCCGACATTGATGTTTTCATTCCAGCATTGATGTTTTCATTCGTTTATCTCCTTCGTTCACACCTGTATGCTCGGCGGCTATTGCTCATAGAAATCGCTTCTTCCGGCTGTACCGGTGAAAACACACCTGATTACAGTAGACACTTCTTTCTCCCAGCTCGCAATGAATAAAGACGTGTACTAAATTATGCAAAGTTATTGTTTCCTTATAAAATGAAACAAAGTTCTAGTTCGGTTCTAGAGATTATAGGCGGCTCTGAAAACACTCAACTCCTCCTCTATTCAATCTATTCGAGTTTCTTACACCTACAGCAGATACGGTTGAATGCTTTTCTCACAAATTCTTATTCTGCTCAACATCAGGTTTTCCACCTAGAACAGAGGCTCAGTTGAGTGATGTATGCATGAAGCAGTTTCTGGTATGGGACATCATTACTAAATTAGATTCCCTTAAGGCAAGCAGAAGTAATGTAATACCAACCATCTTCCTAAAAAAATGTGTTCCTGAGCTGGCTCCTGTATTTTTCAAACCCTACAATTATTGTTTCTGTGCTTCTTAATTATTTCTTGTTGAATGTCCTTATCTGTAT
The DNA here is from genome assembly GCA_037127315.1 of Ascarosepion bandense. Lineage (NCBI taxonomy): Eukaryota > Metazoa > Mollusca > Cephalopoda > Sepiida > Sepiidae > Ascarosepion > Ascarosepion bandense. The sequence continues at coordinate 5,867,934 of JBBBDQ010000191.1, forward strand.
TTTCTGTTTTTAAGAACTCTGGTGAACACTCTGACCCTATTACATTCCTTTTTGTTAATCAATGCAGAAGTTCACCTCTGACGACCATTAATCATCTCACTTCTCACGACATATTGGATGACTGTTTGATTCAATCTAATATTTCGAATCAAATTGTGAAATGAAGGTCATTTTGAGCAGGCAAGCTTCCAGAACGTGAGTGAACCTCAAGGCTTTATCCTAGGTCCTCTGCTGTTTCTGATCTTCATTACAGATCTTTACTTCATCCGTTCCTAAGTAGGTATCTATGCAGATGACACCACTATTTAATCCCTTCTCAATCTTTCAAGGCTAGCAGAGTAAATCAGGCATCTGCTCTTGAAACGGATCTCCAATCAGTGATTAAGTGGGAGTGGGAAATGTTTTTAAATTTTAATGCCTCTAAAACAAAACTGCTCTCCTATGAAGAAAGTTTCCTGCCCGCCATCAACATGGCTGATGCTAGTCCCCAGGAGAACAACACGTGAAAACGACTACATCCAATCTATATCTGCAGATACTGCTAGAAAGGTTGTGTCAGTGTGTCGGGTCAGAAAGTGTTTCTCGTCAGAATCCATCTTGCATATTTATGAATCTACCATTCGTTCATGCATTGAATATTGTTCCCATATTTGTTTGGGTGCACCTGTTATATATCTTGAGGTTCTCAAAAAATACGAAATAAGATCTGCAATTTAATTGGTCCTGATTTGGCATCTCGATTTCAGTCACTTTCTCAATGACGTGATGTGGCTTCACTCTGTCTTTAACCCAAATATTTTCATGTCAACTAATTTGACAAGTTTATCTATGGACTTCAGACCACATTTACTGTTTTTCTCACACTTTCAGCATGTGCAACTGCTCTCCGTTTGCTTGTTTCCCTGATAGCTAAAATCTGAAAACATTTAAATGGAACGTCAATTGTAATCTTCTATTTTCTTAAATCTCGTTCATATTTTATCCTTTCAGAGCGCGCTTTGTGCAGAACAGTAAAGCAGCTATTTATGCTTTGGCACTGTCTAGACTATCCACTTTGATAATACTGGTCTATCGCCAAGATATGCGCAGACTAAGTAGTCCTCAAAGGAAGACTGGTTGTCTGCTCTTATATTAGCAGGAACATTTTGATTCATTCGAGTCTCTAGTCTTTGATTGGGTCGGCCGAGATATTTAGTGTCACACTGACATTTAAACATGTATACAACGAAATTGTTTTGGAAGTTTGAAGACCATCGTTAACAAAAAAGAAAACACCTATCTTTTACCGAAAACAACTCGTAAGCTGACAGTAGTGAAACCGGAAATAATTCAAGCCGCCACCTTATCAACAAGCAATCGGCTTTCCCTACGTAGCCACGGTAGTTTGAAATAAATTGGGCCAAGTCTAGGTTTATACAGCCGGTTTGTTAAAAGTGACTGATATTACACGCAACCGCGCTCTTTATGACATTAGTGAGATACCCATTCTCACTCAAAATGAGAGGAATGTTCTCATGTTCTTGATCAATGTACAAGAAGAACAAATCATCAAAGTTCGATGGGATAGGGTAGAAAACATATTACTTTTACGAGACTAAAAAAAATTCAATTAGCGTACAAAACCGTGAACTTTCGTCAAAAGAATGAAAAAAGATTCCTTCTAAAGATGACTTTGTACCTATTTAAATTGATATATAATAAAATATTCAATATAATACACACATATTATATTAAACTAATATAATATGTGTGTGTGTGTGTGTGTGTGTGTGTGTGTGTGTGTGTGTGTGTGTGTGTGTGTTAGTATATTTGTTTGTTAGGGTGCTATTAAAAGTTTTGTTTTAATCTTCACCAACAAACCTTTTCCCTATAACGAAAAGTTGATTGCATCGGCCAAGGCAGGAATGATTAAATGATCCTCAGTAAAACGTACGTCAACATGTGAGTCAAATTTGCTGCGCTCCCTGGAGGACTACCTCTTCTGAATTTGTCTATTTTTCTTTTGATTTTCCTCACATTTCACATGCGCATATTATTAGTACTCGTTGTTATAAGCGTGACTGTATCATATTCATGAAAATTAACGGAGACGTTATGGTCTGGGATGGAGGCGTCCACGGTCTTGTTCATTCTTTCTATCTCTCGCCTCCTTTCCTTGTCTGCTGTCCGTTTCCCGTCGATTCCAAAGAGTTTCATATTAGTGCGTGCAAAATCTTGAAGCCGGCAGCGCTGTCTGATAATAATGAATCGTTTCGATGCCCTCACAATGTCATAGCCATATCAGATTTAGTCTCGGTCATGATCCTGAGGACGCTCTGGCAGCGACATTTCGCGGCTCTTTCAAAGATCGGCCGCTGACACTAAGGTTACGTTGGTCACTCCAGGGACATACAGTAATAGGGTGTACCCATATGTTTCTCTATACATTGGTTAGAGGTTAACAGAAAGATCCCTCACCTCTGATTCTATAATTTTCTTTAGAAAATCTTATTTTAGTTGCTATTGTTTATTTAAAGAAAGCTTGACTAGCAATGAATTTCAGTATCTAATTGTTCCAGACAAAAATAGTTCAATTACAAGAGAAAATGATTATAACTAAATCCACCAGACCCAATCTGAAAAGATTATATAGCGTAATTGTTTTCTACTTTATTTGTAACAATCACACACATATTAGTATACATTTTAGCTGTTATTATAAATTAAACATTGTTTTATTAATACCAGCACTGAATATATATATGTATTTGTGCGTGTGTGTGTGTGTGTATGAGAGAGAGAAAGAGAGAGAGAAAGAGAGAAAGAGAGAGAGAGAGAGAGAGAGAAAGAAAGAATGTTTTCTTCGTGCAGATTTGTAGCGTTATCTATCTATCTATCTATCTATCTATCTATCTATCTATCTATCTATCTATCTATCTATCTATTAATACATGATAATATGTTATAGTTTATTTCTTTCCTTCGTAAGTTCTGATATAGTTAATCGCTAATTCCTAGTTCGAGACCAGGAAAGAAAATGGATAAAATAAAAAACAAAAACAAAAAAAAAAACACGAATTAAAAGAAACAAGAAAACAGAAAAGGTAAAGAAAATTATTTCATTCGACTGGTATATAGTAGAACGCAACCAACTTTTTACTCGATGAAAGTGTGACTGTCTTTTCTAGTAAATCAGTTAATTTACTTGGAGAGCCGACCTGCAACATGTCGATGCAGTCAAAGAAAATAGTGAATGGAATAAAAGATGAAGACGAATAAACAGACTTAAAATAGAACAAAACCTTTTTTTTTCAAATTAATAAAAGTATTAAATATTTCGATTAAGTCTCTTGGTAGGAAATCGTAAATGCAGAAGAAGAGTTTCTGTCTATTATTTCCAATTTGACAGATCAAATTGCTTTTTTGTTGCTGAGCTCGTTACTCGTGACTGTTTCGGATTTTTATGATGCTCGTTCTTAAGTAACCTCATTTTTATGATACTTCTTAAGTACTCTCATTTTAGACGTCACATCGCATTAGTGTAAGCGATTATTGTTTAGGAAATAACATTCATTCCTAATTTTTAAATAATGAACAATCTTCATTGGAAAATTGGTGAGATCTGCCATGCTTTATAAATGTGTTCGTACAAAATTATACACCTTCATTTACAGCTGTGTATATTAAGGATTTCGATATCACTGTTTATTTTCTGTTCGTTCATAGAATATGAATGAATGGAGAGTTAGAGATTACAACTATACAATATATATCTATAAGTTTTTTCATTTCTAAAAGACTATATGTACAGAAAAAATAACAATACATTTACATATGAAAGATATTATACTTATAAAAAACAGTAAATTGCTTATAACATGCTTTATTCTACGGTAAATAAACTTTTAGTAGAAAATGTATTGAATATAATAAGTTAAAGATTCATTTGTGCGTTTGCCTTTGCAGGTTAGTGTGTTGCTGGTGGTATATTAGCTCACAAACAAATATTGAATGACGGAAGACAACAACAGACAAAACAATGACTCGAGTAAAAGAAATGTGTTTATAGCTCTGATTCTGGAACATTTTCAGCTATGTCCATTAACTTGTCGACTACGGTTGATGTTAGGGCTTGAAGCATGTGGGCAAACCTTGATATCTGGGTGTTGGTTCTGAGAGTGGCAAACAACGCTTGAAGTCTCAGAAACCAATGTTTGGGGTTGACTTTGTTATATGAGGGTAGAAGAAGCTGGTGTGTCGACGTATTTGCTGACACCTTGGTTGTATCTTCGAAGATAATGTGTTCTTGTTTAGTTTTACGTCAAATAATCACTTGTTGCTGCGTCATTCGCGTCGTAGGTCACCAGTTTGTTGCGGGTGGTATATTGGTCCCCAAGCAGATATTGAATGACGGAAGGCAACAAGAGACAAAACAAAGAACTGAGTAAAACTATATTGTCAGGTTTATTTTTGTTAAATAAAAGTACATAAACAAAAAATAGTACAGTATACTAGACAAAAGAGAAATCTCCAAGATCATGCAGAGGTTGAGAAAAGCGCTGCTCTGAGAAAAAAAATTTGCTTGCTGGAGTGTGTTGTTCTGAAACGGGCAGTTTATTGCATATCCTTTGCCGGTAATCTCGCAGACATTATTTTCCGCATTTACATCTGTTATCAGAGAGAGACAACAACTGGGTCGCACTCTGCCCGAAAGTGAGAACTGGGGAACCCGAGCGAGTACACTTGGGATTTGTAAAAAGAATTCCACAAGCAATCGTCGGCTGTGCTCGCCTCGGAGAAGAACACCGATCCTTCTCTCTACTGCAATAAGTGGGTGCAGTCTTGTAATGTTATTTCCCAGGGCCGGGCACCTCACAGTATTAATCTTTCTCTGTTGCTCCTCCGCCCGAAGACAGAAACACAGATGAGTTATGATATGCAGTACCATCAGGGCCGCAGAACGCTGGTATATTCAAATGCCTTCCCACTGAGACGGGATGTGAAACAGGGCCATGCTTAACATTGAGAACCCGAATGCGTACATTCGGCCCAGATACAAATATTTCTGAAGCCACAGTGAAATTCAGTTGCGCTGGTCCCGGTGGCGACCACCAATTCCAATCTTCATGGTAATGAGATGGTGCAGCCTAGGGCAGCTGTTACCTTGAACCGGACACATCGCAGAATTAATTTTCCTCAGATACTCATACAGAAGCTAAGACTGTGTCGCATTCTGCCCGAAGACAGTGACGCAATTGAGAGATAAAATGCATTTCCAGGCAGAGCCGAGGAACACTAGAGTTTACACATGCCTCTTCTCTTAGACGGGATAGTACACAAATTGTTACTACTGTATTTAATATTTTTCATTTCGAGCATGCACCTTTATTTGCTTTATAATTTGCCGACTGCACAGTATAATATTGCCATTTGGACACCTTTTGTGATAAAAAGAACACCATTATGCAATTCACACCGCCAGAAATTTGGAAAAGGCATGATTAACTGCATGATATTCACCCAGAAATTTCTAATATGAACGTTTAATAGTCTTTAGGTTTAATCAGTGGACAGTGCAGTGGATTTGGCAAGATTTGGATGATATCAACATCATGCCGTTTGTAGTGAATGGCGAATTATGACTCCAGTCATTTTACCTCAGCTTCAGATTCAACACAGAAGCCTACATCAAGTAATTTGATGAGATAGTGCTTCCCTGGAAAATGAGAAAGCAAGATCGTATATTTAAAAACATGACTCTGCACCACGCTACACACGCAGGAGAACACAGTCATGGTTGTCAGACAATTTCTCCGACCACATCAACTCTTATATCTGGCCACCTAACACACCAGATTATTATGTGCGAGGCATAAGTGAGCAAGAAACTAACATAATTTCGTTAACACCAAGGATGAACGGAAGGCATGGATTATGGCAACATTCATCAACATAAACAAGGTACTCTCCCAGAAAATTTTCAGGAGATTTAGACGTCGTCTGGGGGCCTGATTTAAGCCTATTGCGATTTTATTCAATAAATTTAAACTTTAGTATTTGAAGATATTTTTGTGCAATTTCGGTAAATATATCTGTTAAAATGAGATGTCAGTGTCATTTTCATTTTTGCATAATTTAGATGACAATTCATCTATCAAACCCCTTATGCACCAAAAGTTATCAATATATGTGTGCGTGTGCTTGCTGTTTACGCCACTTAAATATCGTTCATCTTAAATATACCGAACCATCAAACATAGCAATTGAGCTAATTTTTTAAGGGTTTTCTTGGCTTGGTCTGTAACATTTTGTATTTAGCTCAATATCGAAAATGAGAGAGTTACTTGTACTATATTCCGATTGAGAGTAACCGAGAGTAAATGTTACTTTTTAGGTTCTTGGGAGTTGTTGTGCAGTGGATATCGGCTCGGAATGAGAAATCGGAGAGCCGAGTTCAAATTCAAGTTACATTTGTGACATTCACTTACGAAAGGTATTAATCAGATTCCTCCCTCCAGGTATGGTTTAAATGGCAGGACAGATTGGAATCTATAGTCTTGATTGGCAACCAGTCTACTGCAGAAAGTAATGGCAACCTTCTGCGGGATAATCTTCTGCCCAGTCAGTCATATCTCTTTCGAGACATGATCACCCAAGCTTGTATCACACTTAACTGACATTTACACAGTATATGGCTTTCAAGGCAATATTCTGAAATTTATGATAACATGATTTTAATTGTGGTTGCTTTTTAAAATAATAATTATATATACAAATATGAATGTGCATATATTTGTGTGTGTGTGTTCTTGCAAGCATTTAAGTATCAACGTATTATTCTTTTTTATGGCTCTGTTTCTTCAGGGATTATGCCATCATGGCCCTCCACATCTTTCAGTTTCTTATATCTCTTAATAAGTTTTGTTTCTATTATTTATATCAAACACTTTTTTATCATTCATTTGCTCAAAACCATTATGTATGTTACTCACTATCTTCTCTGTCTCACTATCTGCCCTATATCAAATTTTCCAAGCCTTCTTCCCTCATTACGTGTCCCAGATATTTCAAGTGCCTCTCCCTAATGATAAGTATAATTTTGCATTTTGTTTGCATTCTCTCCAATCCTTGTCGTTGCTCACATGTTCGGTTCATATTATCCTAAACATCCTTCTGTAGGATTACATTTCTGTCGCTTCGAGTTTCTTCTTCATCTTTGCGGAGACTGTGCATCATTCGTTTCTATATAAGAGGACACATGTCCAGTCCATCATATTTTCGGTATACTTCTGCAGAATGACATTTATGTTGCATTAAATCTCTTTTGCATCTATGAGAAGATAGAACCATTATAAGTCGACTGATATTAGATAAGAGTTCAGTATTTCATTGTACAAACAAAATATTCCTGTGTTTTAATACTCTGCTTAGCTTTAGATGCGTCTTTGACCATCCCAATACGTCTTCGAAATTCATTATTGCACATTCTTTCCATGGTTATGACACTTTCCATGTATTTAAATTTCTGTAGCTGCTTGATTTTAAATAGACATTTTGATTATACATTTAGTTAACTTTAAATTGATATTTAGTATTATTATCTCGCTTTCATTCGCTACTCTCTGTAGGAGGCTTTGTAGTTTTCCTTCAGAGGTGTATCAATCTACATATCGTATATTGTTACAAATGGGGCCGCAAGTGATGAAATCTGGTAGGATTTATAGTCCTCTCAGAATTGCCTCGCTGTATAGATTGAATAAATCCGTTAAGAAGACATATCTTTATCTTACATCCTTTTCTATTTTTCGATATCTGTTGATATCTTTGTTTCAGTGTCTTTGATGAACCCACACTGTCCTTGTGTCGGTTCGTCAATGATATTTGGTTTGATTCTTCTGCGCGCTCTAATAATCAGAATTCGGATGGTGAGTTCATTAGGCTGATTATTCGGTGGAGTTCACATTCGTTTGCGTCTGCTTTCTTAGGCAAGGCTATGAAAATAGATTTGCTTAAAAATATCCGGTATATTACCATTGTTGTAGATTCCATATATTTCTGTAATCTTGTCTATGCCAAAATCTTCTAAGTATGCCAACATTAATATTACAATTCCGTCTGACCCTGCCATATTGTTACTTTTCTATTTGAATAGTTCATCTTTCCCTTCTTTTTCTTTTCCCTCCGTATTTCTGTGTATTGCCGGTTGTTCTGTTCTTCGTAACAGGAATTCTTCAATATATTCGTTCCAACGCTGAAATATTTTTTCTTTCTCGAATATGAGAGTTCTGCACTTGAATTTTATGCACCCTGTTGAATAGCATGTCTTTCATTCTGTAAGCTTTTTATGCATATTTCCTTTATCTGTGATACTCATTCTCTGTGTTTCTACATATATATTTTTGGGCCATTTTTCTTTCGCCTCACTACATGTGTTTCTTATTTCTTTGTGTAGTTTTTCGTATTCTGTTTCATGTTTTGTCATTATTTTCTGTCTCCTTTGCATCACGTCAAGAATCTCATTTGTGATTCATTCTTTTTTGTGTCTCCATTTATTTACTTTGGGATTATATCATTTGCTGATGTTACTAAAGTTTATCGTAGTGAGTCCCATTTCGAGTTTCCGTTTCCATTTTTTTCCTTGCAGTTTCTTTTCACACTGTCTATATACTTTTACTTCAGGTCCGGGACTTTCAGGAGTTTGTTGTATTTCAATTTTGGTACTGCGTCAGGCTTCTTTACTTTCCGGAGTTTCATTCTTAGCATACATATAACAGGGTGGTGATCGCTTTTGCAGTTGACATTTGAATAAGTTTTTCACTGGTCTATAGAATTACAGAATCTCTTGTTTTTAGTTATGTAGTCGATTTTGATTTAGTTTCTTCTCCTGTCCACAATCGACTTGGATATTCTTGAAACCAGGTATTGTCTATCACCTACTCATCTGCTGTGCACAATTGGATTCATTTATCTCCGCATTCGTTGTTCCTAGACTGAATTTGTAAGCTATTTCCTCTTCCCATACTTTGATATTCAGGTCTCCATGAAAATTATAATTTCTTGAGATTTACACCGAAACTTAGCATTGTTTATCATGGAGTAGAAAGATTCAGTACATTGTCTTTTCGGTGTATAAATGATTACAGTAGATATGTTGAAAGGCTTTGCTTTCAGTTTAACTACTATATTTTTTCTGATAAATCACAGTATCCCAGAAACGCATTTATTATTATTACAAAAAAAGAAAAATGTAAATTTCTCGGCCCCCCCCCCCCCAAAAAAAAAAAATTCGGGAAGTTTGTCATTTCTAGAATTTTTACGACCCATTTGCCTAATGGCAATAATAAAATAAGTGATATTTATGGTGAAGTAAACTTTTTAATCTAACTTTCGACTTTTCAACGTTTAAAGTCAATTTGGTAATTTCTGTGCTGATATTTAATATTTTTGATACTGTCTTAACGACAAACGTGAATAGCTTGAGCTACGAAGATAAAACTGATATAAAATAAGAATTGTGTCATAACTACAGTCATCTATCTATCTATCTATCTATCTATCTATCTATCTATCTATCTATCTATCTATCTATCTGTGTATGCATGCTTCAGTGCTTGTATAATATCATATTTGTTTCATTTATATCATTCTTTGGATTCTTTAAATACTAATCTCAGTGTTAAGAGGAAAAAGGGGAAATTAATTGGGTGGCACACACGCACATGCGTATATGCATGCTACCAAAACACAGATGATGAGATGAAAGGGGTGACATATAAATCGGAAGATGCTGAGTAAATGTGAAGTTATATTGTAAAATCCTAAAAAGACTAGCCAAAGAAAATAAGAGTTAATGTTATCCTTAAGGCAGGACACATCTGATGCAAACTCAGGCTAAAAACATTATCTAGTGTGAAGAAAAATTTGGAAGAGTATTGCTGTCAATTGCCTGCTTTTGAGACCATCAAGCTTCGGTGAAGCATGCAATATCGAAGAGCAGCGCCCTGGGTGACACGAGTCAAGCGCATCTATTGGATTTTATGTTTGGTTAGGCAAGCTTAATATGGGAAAATCCTCGTTTCTCTCCCTAACACTACTTTCATTCTGCTAATGTCCGTTCCTTTCTTGAGAACGACTTCCCTCTGGCTATCTTCATTACAAATGCACGGGAAATATGGGGCGCACTTACACATACACAGTATGCACATAATCGCTTTAGTCCTTCTTCAGGACCCATATATATATATATATATATATATATATATATATATATATATATACGACGTAATAAACATAAGGAACAATCATTCGGCAGACAGCATGTCAGGGATACAAAAAGGTACATTGAGATAAAACTAACAAATATATATATAAAGATCACCTGATCAGTAATATTATGTATATATATATATATATATATATATATATATATAGTTATTAATCAGTGAAATTATAACGATATACTCAAAAGTTTATAATCAAATCTCTATCTTAATATATCTATATGCATGTGCATTAGTCTTATTTTGTATGTGTGGCAAATTTTAGGATTGAACCAATTCAGAGCATCTTGTCAAATGAACACTGATAATTATATTTTGGTTGAACAGAGTAATTTACTGCACAAACTCAAAAAAGCACACACACACACACAGACACACACGTTCATTTACACACGCAGACTCAAACTCAATCCTTTATATATGATGTCTTATTAAATATACTACTCATCGTTAGAAATTGAAATTGCATGAAATAGAGAAACCTTATCATGCTTGAATGCAACAAAGATCAATTTGAGCTTGACTACATGCGTACAGACATAACAATTTATTACAAATGTTCAATTTATATTAATAAATAACACTCTACTCCAAAATAAAAGTTTAATTTCATTTTAATAGAATATTGGCTTTATTATGGTTATTTTATTAATAAAATCGTTCTACCTTTTCGATGCTATGAAACTATGTCAAATTTAAAATCATTTTATAGTGTTAATTTCCAGCAAATTGGATTCTAAATACGTTGACATTTTTAAGAGAGAGAGTTTACATTGTAACAAGAGTAACAACTATGGCTAATATCTTGCGATTTTTGTACCCATCTGCTTAAATTTCTAATAGAAAAAAATAAATACAAATTTTAAAAATATCATTTGCAAATATTGCACGTCTAGTAAAAGAAATGGATCCTTTAAAAAAATAATTTTAGGTACTCAAGCTTTCTGCAAATAATTAATAGCATTATTCAGAATCTTGGACCAATGAAATATTGGTGCATTTCTTTCTTTTCATCAGCAAATACTCAATATTGTAATTGGTAAGTGAATAAAACCTTATCAGAGTCTGAATATGTAAGACAAAATATTTAGCGTACTAATAAAGCATAAAGAGAATATAAAAAAAAAACAGATATCAATTTCTCTTCCACTCATATTTTCCGGTTTCAAGGCACCTGTTCGTGAACAGAACAATTTTCGGACCCAAACTGCGAATTTACTTCCCTAAATATAGCATTAGCGCTAAATACACATTCATAACATATTTTATCGGATTGTACTCAGGTCGAGGGTAGTTCGCTTGAGGTTTTATTGTGAATTGCATCAGAAAATAAATCAATAGCGGAAAGTATCTACAAATATCGTAAATGAATGAACCTTGAAAATTACTTTGTATTCCTATGTGTTACAAAATACATGAAAAGTCTTCAAAAAGAAGAGTGAATATATCACCGGTCATTATATCCAGTGAGCTGAATAACAGAAAGCCTAAATAACAGTTGATGCGACGTAAACAATTTACATTCATTAGGACAATGGATACTGGATAAAATGAGAAGCGAAGCTTTTATCTTGCAATTCATTGCAAAGAGCAGTAATATAGACAAGTATTCATACAAAAATATATGCAAATGCCACTGTCATCAGAAAGTTCTAAGTCTGCATATGTATTTAACATAGGTAGACATATTTGGGTAGGGTATGGCTGAATAAATATTGTTAAGAAACATGAATTTCTAACTTTCTGGAATTATATATATATATATATATATATATATATAAATTTGTGTGTGTGTCAGTATGTGTGTAAGTGTAAGTGTAAGTGCGTGCGTGGGTGGGTGTGTGTGTGTACGTGTGTGTGTGCTTGTGTTTGTTTATGTATGTAGGTGTGTTTATGTATATGAGTAAAATGTGTGACAAAGTGGAAAACGCTTTTTATGACATACTTCGGTCTAAATTAATCCGATAAATTCCTAGAGGAGGAAACGCATCACAAAAAATCTTTTTTCCACTTTGTTACAAATATCTGCACGATATGGTTTTTGATATATAAGAGATATATATCATTATATCATATATATATATATATATATATATATATATATATATATGGTGGGGGGCATGCGCCCCTGTGTGTATGGGTGTGTCTGTGACAGAGGACAGATTTGAAAGTAATGTATCCCATTTTATGTTCGCCCATCATGTTAAAGTCGATATTGATTGTATAGTATTGAATCTTCCAAGTTGTATACGATTCCATTGTTACTCATAGCAGTCTGCTAAAATGATGCCTGGCACGAAAGAGCGTACAAAGAGTTATATATATATACATATCATGGGATGCATTTGGCTATATTTCTGAGATTAGGTAACATTTACACTGTTTACATTATTCGAATTATTGGCCTCATCTTTGTAGCCATTTGTACAACGTTTCGGCCGTTGAACGTTCTGGCATTCTTCTTAGCACCTGAAGAAGGCCGGAGAGTACAACGACAGAAACATTTTACAAGTGGCAACGAAAATGTGGACAGTAGTCCACTTAATGTACATACTGATCATGGAATGCTTCTGTGCGTTAATTATATAACCTATTGAGATCCATCGACACTTGCTGCTATTTCAGTTTATGTGAGAAAAGATGATGGTTTATACATTCTAGTCAAAATTTAGATAGATAGATAGACAGATGCGGGCTATTAAGATACATTTTTGTAAACATATGCAGATAAAATTGCATATCTTTAATTTATCATACAACCGAAAAGTAATTAGTTAAATGAAAGGCAACGTTGTGCGCACATAACTTCTTTTCTAAAATAAAATTGTCATAAACAAATATATTTATATAACATCCATATACACTTCTTTCTCCAGTGTAATAAAAAACATGTTTTTATTCATAAATATTTACCTTCAAGGTTAAAGAAAGTGGAACTTCTCAGTTGACAGTAAAATAATAACCTCTGCCATTGAATCTGGAAACAAGATGGTTTCTTTGTAGATCTTTGAATCAAACACGCGATAAAATATAATTTATAATCTTTCGTGATTAATTACGTGTATTCTCTTCAAAATAAATACAGATTATCTGTAAAGGCGATCTCGTTACTTTATGAAAAACTAAAGCTTGCCAAAAAAATGGTAGCATAATGATTCATACATGTCAATACCTGTATTATTCAGGTGTTAAATCCCTCAATAGCGTACACACACGTGCGTGAACACACACACACACACGCACGCACACACACACACACACACACACACACACACACACACACACACACACATATATATATATATATATATATATATATATATGGCATTTATTATTCAATATTTACAACTTTAAATATATGTATGCGTTTGTGAACACGAATAAGGACATAGATAAAATTATGTGTTTTTTATAACCGCACGCTAGTACACCCACCTTCTTACGCTCAAATTATTCAATTAAAACTTCTCAGTTTGTTTCGAATAATTATACTTGGGAAATATCTTTACTACGTCAAATTTTATTATGCGGATTAAGGTTTTGATAAACTAACCAACATTGGAAAATTCTTCTATAATATAATTAGGTACTACTAAAGACAAACAATACCAAAGCTTTAAAATCAATTTTTTGTAAAGAAAAAAAATCTTTCTTGAATCTTGTATTTTAGATTTAATTTCAGGATAATGGATTAAATTTAATATTTCCAAGAACCAAAACAATTTGCTTTTTTTCAAAACTAATTTAAACAGTGTAGAATGAGTTTTTTTTGTTTTTTTTTTTTGCTATAAAATTGATTTTAGCATTGTGTAATTCTCTTTATTAAAAGATATTTAAAAAATACTTTTCTGGAATATTATTTGAAATATATTAACCTGATTTAAAACAAATATTACATTCTTGAAGATTAACATATCGCAGAAATGCATTTCTATAAGAGAAATTCGGGTTTTGATTAAGAGTTGACAGCTGAAATGAGAACTTGGCAGCAGTAGGTTTATCTCGTTATTTCAACTATTGTAGTCAGTCAGTTAAGTGCCATACGCGATACACGCTTGGGCGATCATGTTTCGAAAGAGACATGACTGACTGGGCAGAAGATTATCCCGCAGTAGGTTGCCATTGCTTTCTACGGTAGACTGGTTGCCGACCAAGGCTATAGAACCCAATCTGTCCTGCTATTTAACCCATAACTGGAAGGAAGAGACGGATTAATACCTTTCCCAAGGGTATTTGCGCGTAAGTGAATACAATGGATTCAACTGAAATTCGAACTCGGCTCCCCGGCTTCTCGTTCCGAGTCGATATCCACTGGACCACAAAATTACTGGAAGAATCTAACTTAGGCGCCTTTTTATATATATTTTTAACTACCCAGTAATCTTAAAAGTTTAGGAAATTAATCTAATGTTTTATTGAATTTTAGGCACATTGGCTTTCAATCTACTATAATTACCGCTCTTATTTTTTTAATAATATCGTGTATAAAGTTATTTACAATAATCAGAACATTTATACACGCACAGAGAAAAATTCAAAATTATTTTTGAAATGCTGCCGAAAGTAGTAAATATACGATTATTTACGATTAGTAAATATAACTTTTACTTAATAAAAGTATGACCTAACCGGTACTATTTAATACAGATATTTAAAAGAAGTAAAACTTTATAAATTATGCTAATTAAAACTTTGAAGAAAAATGAAAACAATTCTTATAAAATTTCAGCATTGTTCGAAAAAATTGATTTACTTTTGAAAATAGTATCCGTAATATTTCTTTTACTTAATTTTTTTCTGATGAAATAATGTCTTGATTTTATTGCATTTTTTTGTTTTACGATTCAAATCAGATTAATATAAAATCAATTGATGATTTCAATTCTTTAATGAGTTTTTCATTTAACTAATATGAATATTAAACGGTTCAAAAATTAATTTTTTGAAATTTCATAAAATTCAATAAGTTGGTGAAGATATAATACATTGTTTCTACAATGAAACATTTCGACAGTAATTGAAGTCATTGTGAATGTCCTGATAGTATCACTAAAATCCAACAATTATTTGACATTTACAATAATTTACAAATTAATGTAAATTTCACCGAATAGTTTTTCCTTTTAATTTACGATTACCTGCTAACTGAAGGAAAACGAAAATTTTAACCAAAATTTCGAAAGTTCTAAAAAGGATTAAAAATATAATTTAACAATGAAAAAATCTTTTGTCATTCTTCTTAAAATAAGTACTTTTTTGACTCTATGAATTTTACAAGATTTTTTATCATGTATGCCCATTTTTAGCCAATTTTTGGCGGTAACTAAATATAAATAAATATAATTTTTAGAAAATTTTACAGAAAATTCTGTGATTTTATTATAAAACTTGATGATTTTTCTTGTTATAATAAATATATATGATGTCATTGTTAGTGATTTTTGCCTCAATTTCAGATACATACAAACATAAATTTATCGTAAAAATATATAAGCTCAAGAGTAAAATAGGATATTCTAAATACTTTGCTGATACGACAAACATTAGAAATAGTGACAAAATTGACCAAAGAATAAAAAGTGAAAATAGTGGTAAAAAACAAAAAAGCAAAGCAAAACAAAAAACAAGAAAAAATATAATTATTCCTGTTGTGGCATCTCCCCCTTTGTGTATATAATAATGGACTCAACTGAGTGTACATATAATCCTGCCATATAGAGAACAGCGGTTGAAGATCTGGAATCTCAGTTGTAGTTGCGCTTTACAGTGGAGAGTAATCGTAGAGATCCTTTACAGTTATCGAAGAGTTCCGACAGATACCGAAATTATCCAGACACCAGACTAGCTCTGAGCTCCACTCAGCTAGAATAAGTTCTCCGAACATAGTATTTTATATCAAGATTTGTATATATTTATTTCTACTAATAGTATTCCTCAATTGACTAACCCGCGTTCCAGTTTGTATATTACGTTCAATATAACCTACTTTTCTATCTCCGTACCTGTTTTTGATGTTCATTATTTTGGCAGTTCCCCCTCCGGCATCCACAACAATTTCTAAATGAGTTTTGAAAAAATTAAAAGAGCGAGCAGCGAGAAAAGTAGATTGAGCAGCAGGAGCATAATTGAATAATCCTGTGTTTCGAAGTTATACTAAAACAATGCGGTAGAATATTAAGAACATTAACTAAAGACAGGAAAGTAACCAACTTACCGCCCTTAAATAAATATCAAAAGTTATGATCGAATAATTATTTAAGTGCAGATTTTTCAATAAACGTTTTTTTCTGATGGAATGTATGTCCGTCTTGGATGAAGCTGATGACTTTTCTCACGGTTGCATCCTTCGACAAAATAGACAAATAACAGGAATTTCATTATAAGAGACAAAGTAATATTTTCGACTCCCGCAGTGAAAAGATAGACCCCTTTAGAATTGATGATGGTGTCAAAAACAAATGATTATATTATTGGTTGTTCTTGAATAATCTTATTTATTGGTACAGGTACAAGTAAAGAATTATTATATTCGATTAATACAATGTGCTTTCACATAATGTAATGTTGATTATTGATTATCTTGCAAAATGAAAAAGTAAAGATTTCAAAGTTAGAAAAAAGTTATAGATATAACAACGGAAACACGCATGTAAATAAGATCTTTGAAAGACAATAAAAATGATGCTTGTTTAATATAACAACATTAATATTTAAAATATTAATGAAGATTATAAACTTCAAAAGCACGATATGAGCACAAGATCCAGGAATGCTATTAATATATCATCTTGCAGCCTATATATTTCATGCTTGTATATAAGCATTTCTATTACATGTGTGCATAACAAAATATGACTAAATGAAAATACGCTTTTACCAACACTTTTAAAAAAAAGAGAAATTGTAAACTGAAACGTGTATAGTATATATAAAATTTAAAGATATATATAAAAAAACTTCCCAATATTGAGTTAATACAAAACAATGTTTAAATATATTATAAAATAAGTACAAGTTTCTGTATCATACGGAGATTTCTATTTTATAATCGTATCGCTCCAAGCAAGGCATTATACTGACACTGTTGTGCAGGGGTTACATCGGAAGAAAGTTATGAGAAGTAGTGACAGAATACAGGGGGTGTCAGGAAGCGGGTAGAAGATGGATGAGATACAGAAATGAGATGAGAGCATGGGAGAGGATTCAAGTTAGTGAGATAGAAGGTGACTATTGACTTTATATTTAAATTCTTAGAGATTGCAGCAGTATGGGAAGCAAGTAAATGGAAGAGAATTTCAAAGGCGAGAGCGCGAGAAGAAAGCTGCTGGAGTAGAATTTAAGTTTACATCTTATTAGTTTCACAGTAAAAGTGTGGGATCTAGCTGCTAATCTTGTGGTTCGAGTAAATTAGTATATAGGGGGCACTAGTGAGCTAAGTTCATCAGAGCAGAAGCCGTGAAAGTACTTGTAGAAGAGACACAGGGAATCCACACTGCGCCACTCTCCAAACATAATCCACTTAACATACACTCACATGCTACTAATAGGTTTTCAAAATGGAAATATATCACAGCTTGTAACTTTTCAGTGAACGTGGTTTTCAAAAATTTAAATGCATCATCAACTGTTATCATCTTACCTCTTGATGAAAGTTTCTTTATTGTTATTTCTCCGTAATAGTGTTTTAATTTTCTCATATTCTCTCACAATCAATAACCCCTTCAGCCTTTGCACACACACACACGCACGCACGCACGCACGCACACACACACACACATATATATATATACATATATATATGTATATGAATATATATATATATATATATATATATATATATATATATATATATATATAAAGGCTTCTAGGCTTATTAGATTTATTCTTTCTTCGATTGACTTTTATTTTGTATGTGGTGCCTCAATTATTATTGCATTTATTATTGCCATTTTAGCAGTAAAACCAGCAGGATTCCCGATAAAAACAAAGAAACATCAAGTCAAGTCTCTCTTCGACCAGTTCTCAGTATTGACTGGTTTATGACAATTTCACTAGGCAGTAAATTTCGGGTGAAGCGAAATTTAATCTCATTTAAGATTTACCGAATTTTTAACGTATTTTTAATTACGATTGTTTTTCAATAAACGTGCCTCTTTTTTTTTATTATTCCACTGAAAATATATATATATATATATATATATATATATATATATATATACACACACACACACGCACATATATATATATATATATATATATATATATAGAGAGAGAGAGAGAGAGAGAGAGAAAGAGACTTATTATTTCTAAAAGGAAATGCTTAAGTTTTTAGTGGTCAAATTTTTGTATTCTAATCAGTGTGAACAAGAATAAAAAGTAGCATGGCGGTGTGTTAATCGCCAACCACTCGCTTCTTTTTAGCAAGGGATAATGCGAAGTATAAAAAAAAATTGCAAGTAGTTTGGTTAGAAAAGAAGTCAAGTAACAAACAAGAGAGAGCAAACTCTTACATTACATCTCCACCTCCTCTTCTCACATCTTCCGGTTTTGCGGTTGACATTTGACTTCTTGCACGCGAGTCGCTGTAACAGAACTCCATCTGTCAAGCGCGACGCTCGATCTTGGAAGCAATTTTTGGTATTTCTCGACCTTTGACCTCTACTGAAAAAACAGAATGAATTGATTGGTGCACTTATCCGTAATCAGTAATAGTAAACGTGGATTTGTCCGACCTTGGATGACCAAAGACGCGTGCTAGGGGTGAGGTTGGTTTCAAAGCTACACCAACCCAACTCCATGCTCACATTCCAATCAAATCTCATTATTCACCTGTTTATCTTTTCTTTTTCTGTCCAGATTTATTATTTCACACTCGCCAAAATCACCTGAATATATTTTACATTATTTGTATTTCCATTTGTATGCCTGTAATTAAAATATAATGATGGAGCAGGGAAAAATATTGTAAATAAAAAAAAATGAATTTGTCTATCCAAATATTTCTTACTGTAATTCTTACTGTAAATACCTAACTCAAATTCTCTGCTGACTTTTTTTTACAATGCCTCAATTCCTATTCCCCTTCTTTTATTTTCTCATTCTCTCATTATATATATATATATATATATATATATATATATATATATATATATATGTTTCGGTGAAGCGGTATCTTTTTAGATTTTTTATTTATCTCTCTGTATATTTGTCTGTAAGAAGGTCTGTATGCTTGCTTCTATCTATCTTTCACAAGCAACGAGAAAATTGCAGGAAATGGAGAGATAGAGAAAAGCCGGAAAGGCCAAACAAACCAAGGAAGGAAATTCTATCTGCCAAAATATCAGTGAATTGTCATATGATTAGTTGCCATTGAGTATGTTGGGACAATAAAGACAGACTGCTGACCTGACCTTTTACCGGAAGTTGGCAGGTTACACCTAAATCACGCTTTATCAGTTCAATTTTAACCCGATGCCTGCATGAATGTGACCGACATTATCAGTAAATATGTTATTATTAAAGAGACAATGAAAACACTATGGTAACACTGAATCTTCCATTCATTTCGTTATTTAAATTTTAACATTTCTTTCCTACAAAATTTAGTATAATGTAGTAATTTTAATAATGAATGTGTTTTTTATTAACAAGCCTTGTGCCTATAAATAATAATCGAACAACAATTTTCAAAAGATATACTTTTCATTTGGAAATAATTTACAAAAATCAAAATCACTTACCAAAAATAACCCTTCTAGTTAAATATGCATTGTAATGATTCTCGCTAAATGAAAATCCCAATAGACCAGTTTTTGTTAGAAGTTTCATTGTTGGGAATTCAAATATGTAGCAACAGTAAATTAAATTCCCTAATGTATTTAAGTCTCAGAAGCATGTTACCTTCGCCTTTACAAATTTTGATATCAATCATATACAAAACCCCCAAAAATTAAAAGATAAATTTTAGTATAACTTAAACATATGAACAATCATAACTCAACATTTTTTATCACAAAAATTGGCTTGGTACTTTCAGCAACATTAATGGTATCAAACTAAAATATTATATTCCTGTATTAACGTAAGTTCATAAGGCTTTGCAATATTAGATGTTTTGTTATGCCTTCGGTCTTATATTAATCCTCTTTTTTCTTGGATTTAATTATTCCTTCATTTACAATCCTTCCAAATTTTCAGAAGCATTTACCTGTATATTTCTCTATTAATCCTATGTATAACAGTCCTTTTTATATTACCTAAGATTTATTTCTTATGCATAGGGATAGTTTAAAAAAACTTTTTCACTTTTTCAATTCTGCATTTTTTCTTGTTGCGAAATGCACTGTTGAATAATGTTCTTGATTAAGGTGACCAAATTTAATCTACAGACTTTGAAAGCTGCTGCTAACTTTTTTTAATATAATTTAATTACTTTTAAATGTAGAATTTTTTAATGAAAATATTTGAGTACTGCAAAAATATAAAAGATGCCTGAAAAGTATATAACCATTTACTATTAAGAAAAGTAGCCTACTCAAAGTAATGCCACCTTTATTCCCTCTCAATTTTTTAATCATTTCACCCCAAACAAGGCGGTTTTACTGCCACTGGTGTGCTGGGGATTACATAGGAAGAAAGTGATGAGAAAGTGGAACAGGTTATAGGGGGTGTCAGGAAGTTGGTAAGAGAAAGATGAGAATACAGTGTCATGAGAGTGGAGTGGACGGAGAAAAGAGCAGGATGGAAAAGATGCGAGTCAGAGAGATAGGAGAGGACTATTGACCATCCGTTTAAATTTTTGGAGATTGTAACTGTCAGGGAAGCAAGTAAGCGGGAATTGCAAGAAACGAAGCAGAGGGAGTAGAAGTTGTGTTTACATTTTATTGGTTTCACTGTAAAAGGATGAGACCTAGTTTCTAGTCTAGTAGCTCGAACAAATTCATACACAGGTAGCACCTGTATGCTAAATTAATTGGAGCAGAACCTGTGAAAGTATTTGTAGAAGAGACATAGGGAAGCCATATTACACCGGTAAGAAAGTGACTGCGTCTGAGCTGCCAAGTCGGGATCGATCACATTAAGGATTCTCCGTTTGATTTTGTCAATAACTCTGAGGTGAATAGCAGGGGCACCCGACCAGATTTGGCAGCAGTATTCAATACGCGGGTGGATGGTAGATTTACATATGTGCAGGATAGATTCAAACGGGAAAAACTTCCTAGCTGTACACAGAGAACCGACCTTCTTAGCAGCGGATTTAGCTATGGATTCGATATAGTCATTCCACGTGAAGTCTGCTGAGAGACTAGCCTGATCCATGCTAGTGCGGGGTTGGAGCGATTGTTTGTGATGGTTAACAGATAGCAGCTTCGTTTTAGAAGTATTTAAGTTTAGGAGCCATGTCTTACCCCAGTCTACTACAG
Source organism: Ascarosepion bandense (assembly GCA_037127315.1). Taxonomy (NCBI): domain Eukaryota; kingdom Metazoa; phylum Mollusca; class Cephalopoda; order Sepiida; family Sepiidae; genus Ascarosepion; species Ascarosepion bandense. The sequence goes on from JBBBDQ010000191.1 coordinate 5,889,616, forward strand.
ACTAGCGGTCCTTTTCAAGCTCAGCAGCGAGGTTAGCTTTGACAGCTTAAGCAGATTTTTGATCGAGGCGAGAATAAACGGTGGTGTCGTCAGCATAGATGCCTAGTTTACATCAGGGAGATCGTTAATGAAGATCAGAAAAAGCGTAGGACTTAGAATAGAGCCTCGAGGGACACCCGCGTTCGTATGATAGTATCGGGAGTCATGTCTGTTCAATACTATATTCATTGTGCAATTTGAAAGGAATGACTGGATTAGGTCAAACAATTGTTCAGTTATACCATAGCCCCGAAGTTTGCAATGATTAGGACCCCGTCACCTCCGATTGCTTTATGGGGTCAAGCTATGAATTTATGTTAGAGACCAGCAAAGGGTAATATGAACGTCATTCAGTTGGGCCTCAGTTCCAGGTGGGAAGTTGGATACTGATACTCCAGAAGAATCCAGTGTCGAGTTGGTGAAAAATCTGCGAGCAAATTTCCGCTGAAGAGATGTGGACCTCAATTTTATTGATTAGAGGGAGGATTGAGGGCTTACTCTTGTTTAGTACACTTTTACAGTGCCGCCAGTAGTTTTTGGAGCCGAATGTTAGGGATGCTATGCGTTGCTTTATTCTGGAAAACAGCAGCTTAGCTTCATTAATATATTCTTGCACTCATTACGAGCAAAGGCAAAAATAGCGCTTGTTATGGTACAACACGAGGCTCTTATAAAACCGGAAGAAGTGATTCCGGTGAGCAATGTCAGCTGAGCAAGCAGCGAAGAACCAGAGGGGACGAATGGTATATAAGTAGCCACTTCCTGGCTGAGATGAAAGCATCGATGCTAGCCTTGACCCAAGATGAACCTCGGACGCAAAGTCTTCAACGGGAAATTAAAAAAATTGTTCGAATGGACATCACACAGTAAATCTCGGAAAGAGTCCCAATCTTCTCTTTCGTAGAAGTAAGATACTCTGCTGGTCTGAGGTTCTTCTGTGGAGTGTGAGTGAAAGGAGTGGTCAGAGTTTCCAAGAAGGCAGAGCTGCTTGACATTGTAAGAGTCAGGGATGGTGAACACAAAGATCCAGCAGTGAGTCAGGTCTATTTAGGATATTGGAAAAACACATGGGGAAATCTACCACTGAGTTATTGAAAGATTTATGAGGAGAACACCAGCAAGATCTGTGATAGAATTTTCCAGCCACTTGGGGTGGTGGGCTTTAAAGTCTCCAAACACAAATATATGGGGGAACGGATGAGAAGAAATGGATTTATCAATATTATTGGAGATACTGTCAAGTACGGAACTGTCAGAAGATGAGGTGGGAAAGTAGAGAAAGAAAAGATAGCTAACCGAGCTTAGTAAGAAAATGCGGAAACATATGTAAGAATGTTCTAGAGATTCAAGACATATCACCATAGCTAGAGGGAATTGTTCACTGACATAAACACCAAGCTCATGCATATGAAAATTGGAGTCATTCCTGAAGAGGGGAAGGTAACCAGGGACACAGAACTCAGAACAGGGGATAGAAGGGTCAAGGTTACTTTCACAAAGAGCTAAGATATTAGGTGAGTTTTCTTGGAGGAAGGATTCAACACTGCAATTCGCATATTCGCGAAGGAGATGTTGATAGGTTTGGGTGTTTTTTGATTTGCAGGTTTAGTTTTGATATTTTGATGGAGTGTAATCATCGTTAGAGAGTTTTATGAATAGATAGGCCTAGAATAGAATCAGTCAATCGATTTATGCAGCATGTGTAGGAGGGAAACTGGCGCAGACTACAGCATAATGTGGCTTAAGAGTCGCTCACCGGAGGTTCTTTCAAGAACACCATCCATGCGCTGCATGGCACTACAAGAAACCCCGATATTATTCAACTCTTAATCAGAGCAGCTCCTTAAGACTCTACGCAGGAGTTCGGCCTCCTAATTACCAGTCGGAAGAACAACCAGGAAACTGAAATTATTAACTGAAATGAATCAAAAATGAATTTTTTAAGTGTAACGACTGCTATATTCAAGAAAACAGATAAAATGTAGTGATAAATAAAAATACATTTTCGAACTAGCAACAAAAAGACAAAACAAAATTTATCAAGCAGGCTTACTAGCCATCCAAAACCGAGATGAGAGAACCTTCAAGATAAATCATAGCTAATCCATTTCACCTTCTTTCAGTTACAAATAATTTAAGCGAGAGTCAAATGACCATAACTCATGTCCAAGTGAGAGAGGGAGAGAGGAGAGAAAAGGAAAGTGAAGGTCACAAAATCGAATGAAATTACCCTTAATCAAAAATTTAATTTCATGTTAGTTTGAAGGAATAAAAGACTGCCTTCTATTGTGAATTAACCTTTTAACCTTGAATCTCTTGTAATTTTGAAAATAACACACACAGTCCTTTTTTGGAATCAGCAAAACCATTGAGTGCTCCTCCTTAATATTACCCACGGTCTGGATTTTCACACTTTTCGGACTTTACGTAGATCTTCAAATGATATCAAATATTTTTTTATTGACTCAAAGCTGTAAACATATGTTGTTGCCAGTAATCATATATTTAAAGTGCGTCTGTGTTATTGTTAGACATCTTATGTTCAAAACTTACCGGAAGATGTTAAAAATGGCTGAAGTCTAGTTGTTAGAAAAAATAAATTTGACAGTGACAGGTTTCATTCCAATATCCTCATTAAAAACATCTTTTTAATGCTCAGTTTGTCTTATCATTCTCTCCGTTAATTGTTAATTAAAACTTAATACATTTTGAACACGTTTAGAATTTCCGTGGGTTAATCTTACAGAATACATTCAGTCACTCAGTATACAAGCTCAGTGCAATTTTACAACAGACTGTATAACACTAAAGAAAGTGTCCATTTGTGGAAGCGCAGTTTGGTCCCTTCTGCTTGTTTGTTAAAGTTACAACAAGGATGCACAACCGGTTATAGAGCAATTTACAAGGGATTAGCTACTTTATAAACTATCCTTGTAATTAATTTTATTTGAATATCAACACTGTTATGAAAAAACATACGATGGTTATAACACAAAATATTAACATATTTCGAATTTAATTCTTTTTATAACCCAATATTAGTAAATATCCTTTAGTTTTCTTTTAGGTACTGCCGCCTTTTAGCAATAATGATGCTTAAATAATTGGCATTAAAATGTATTCATACAACAAAGAAAAATCTGTATCTTAAAACTATCAAAGAAAATTATCAGAAAATAATGTTATTTTTTATTTTTTATCAGAATTAGGCTGTATTTAGTTTTTACAATGAGCTTTATTCAATAAATTACAGTAGTTTTAAAATGAAAAAAAAATTGTAGTGTCCCACCCATGAATAAACGGAAAAAAAATCAGTAAGAATACATCTATAGAAAATAAATCGCTGCCAGTCCATAATGAGTCAACAAACGTCATACCGTAAATATTGAAATTATTTCAAAGAGTGTCCAGATGGCGCCGACATATCTGATGGTTCCAAAAGATCGTGGCAACATCCTTGAGCGTATTATTGTTTTATTTTATGTTGATTTGATTTATAACAGAATCACCGAACGGTAGATTTTCTCAGGTTTTGAAAACATCTTTTTGTTCTTTCTTAAATCTGAAAATTCTTTAGGCAGATATAATCAAACACACGTTTTTGATGTGTTCACATTTCAAAATAACCGGAACGAATAATATGAACATCTAATGTTGATCATAATAGCAATTCAATAAGTTTTCTCTGTTATCTTGGTTTTGTTTCTTTCTTAATATTGCTGTAGGTATTATTAGTTCAAATCAGTCGTTGTAGGACCCTGTAGCGCTAATCTTTTGTCATATGTTTTTGTTGGCTTAGAAACTGTCCGCTTTAATCCCATAAAAATAGAAATATTTGATATGTTAATTTACTTCATATTTTTCTTTTGATTAAAATTTCAAACAAACAATCAATTCTATTTCTTTAATTCTGCACGAAATTTTCATAACTATGATTTTATTGTTTTGAATTATACATTTCCGCAGAAACACATACACACAATCATTTCATGTGTGTGAACGGGAAACTGCATCGGAAACTTGGATATCTAAATCATCCTCATATAGTGAAACGTTATTTACTGAAAGAAAAAATAAAGGTCGATGTTCCCTTTCATTTTCTTAAATGATAGTTTCTAGCGATTAGTTTTATAAAGATTAGAACTTTATCTTTCAGTTGTATTTAAATTTCTAATACTTTAAGAATGTGAAAAATATTGACAAGAAATATTTGAAATTTTTAAAACCAATGGACAAAATATAAATAAGTGCAACCATAATTTTTCCACTGTAATTTGTGATTAAGACTAAGTTTTCTGCACGTTTTTTATTATATTTGTTTAATAGATTATATCATACATGTTTTCGACTGATTAATTTAGGGTTTTTTCCTCGATTTCAGCAAAATTCCCTGTTTAGGATGTGGTTTCCAGCTTTCTCTTTTCCAATCTTTTCACTATTACGTAGCCCCCTGCACATCAGTGGCGTTGCCGCCTTGCTCGGGGTGATACGATTAAAAATATATATATATATAAAGATGTTCGGATTTTTGTTTCAGTATTAAATAATTTCATTAAATAAAGTTCATTCATCCCAGTTAAATGTGCTGCATCTATTCACATGATCCTCTAAAATTTTAATAAAACGAAATTATTTATACTGTTTTTGATTTCATAACGGTAGTATGTCATCGCTTTCACTAGACATTTAATAACTGCAAAATGCAGACTCCAAAACACTCTTCAGTATGTAGGTTGATCGCAGTTGTCAAGATTATCCAGATTTTCTCTAAATTTAGAATACTTCCCGTTTTTCTATTAGGTATTAGAGACAGTTTCAACCGCTCCAGTAATGAATGGTTTCGTATTCCAAGTCATTTAACGATGCTCCGCTCTGTGTTATACAAATATTCAGTTCACGATAAAGGTCAAGTTATTTCTCACAATTTTTTTAATGTGATATGAGAAGCATCAAAATGCCACACCTGACATTTCTTTCGCGAATAATATATAGTTTTCTTAAAAATGGCGAAATTTCCTATTTTGTATTCAATAAGACAGACACTACATTGTGTACATGCCATTTGATGCCATGGAATACAGAGATCACATGACTGTTTAATTTGCTTTCTAAGTCAACGATATATTTGCTTATACCATGCCTGTCTATTTCATCTCAGTATTTTTCATGCTTTACATAACTTGAATGTAATTTCGTTAGTTATTATTTCATACGTCCAGGTTACCATTATCAAAGATTGACTTTATCATTTAAAATATCCACTGCACAATCCAGTCTGTATTGTTTGGCTTTTAAATTACTCACGCATTTGCATTGTTTTTATTCCTGCTTTTACTATTTCGGTTTACTGTACTTCTCTTGCACATGTCATTCTTTACCGAGCGAGGAGTTAATTCCCATAGACTTAACCCTCTTTTTATTTTAGCTTTCATGTTTTATTTGATAGTTTTCATAATATTTCTTGATATCGATAAAGAAGTGGTTTCCAGTTGCCTTCTTCACTAAAAAGGAATAAATATATCGGTGAACTCTTCTATGACGAAAGAGAAAAACCAGCAATACACAGAATTATCGACGGACCAGAAATATTAAAAACCAAATTAAAAGCTGCACTGGCCAAAATGAATAGAAACTTAGCGGCAGGTTCAGACGGAATCGTAAAAGAGATGCCGACAGTATTAGAACATTTCGGCATAGAAAAGAACACTGAAATAATGAATACAATCTACAGCCGTCGTGATATACTGGAAGACAAAAGTAGGTCTATTTTCCTAACACCGCTTAAAAACAAACAAACAAACAAAAAAAAAAAAACAAACAGGCGAAACCGAACGTGAACTCATTTGGACAATCAGCTCAATGAGCTATATAAAAAAAACCATTATCCGAATTCTGATGACTAGAGTACGCAGCAGAATCAGGCTTGAGATAAAACAGTGTGAGTTTGTCAAAGTCGTCGGAATAAGGAATTTTATTTTCTTGAATGTTACTTTTGCACATTTCCCTAATACGAAATTCATGCGGTTTTACAGTATTGAGGATACACTTAAACTCATTATCGTCTTTGGCAAACATTTTTATATCATTCATGTAGAATAGGTGATTAAACATTTACTTTTTTCCTTTGTATCCATAATTATTAATATTTAGTTCCTGCAAAATGGATTTTATGGACAAACAGAATGGAAAGGGTGGCAGGGAATCTCATTGAAAAACTCATCGTCGGATTTTCGAACAACTGAAAGTGGTAATGCATTTTTTAATATTCATTTCACCCCGAGCAAGGCAGAAATGCCACTGATGAGCGGGGGGCTACATAACTGTAAAAAAATTAATTAGAAAAGAGTGAGGAGTACAAACTAGTTAGAAAGGAGCAATAGAAAGCTGAGAATGCAGGTGCGATGACAGATACATAGGTGGAGAGAAAGGGAAGGATATACGGGAGTGGGGAGAGAGCTAGAGTCCAGTGGTTAATAGATGAGTATTGACATTGCATTTAAATTTCTGGGGGTTGTAGCCGTCAGGAAAGCAAGAATATGGGAGCGAGTTCCACAGAAGAAGCTCCAGGAGTAGAAGTGTCGTTTGCATTTGGCTAACCTGACGGTGAATGTGTGGGATCCAGTTGCCAGTCTGGTTGCACGAGTAAACACCTGTTGAGGAGACACCAGTGACTTAAGTTCGTCCGAGCAGAAGCCATGAAAGTATTTATAGAACAGACAAAAGGAGGGAAAGTGGCTGCAGTCGAGCCGCAAGAACAGTACCTATCACATTACAGACTCTCCTTTTCAGCCTGTCGAGAACACTGAGGAAAACGTCAGGGGCGCATGACCATAAATGGCAGCAGTACTCTATGCACGGACGGATGGTTGACTTGTATATATGCAGGATGGATTCAGGCGGAAAAAACATCCTGGATCGACATAGTGACCCAAACTTCTTAGCAGTAGATTTAGCTATGGATTCAATATAGTGATTCCATTTGAGGTCTGAGGAGAGGGTAAGGCCGAGGAGGCGTAGTGTGTTGCTCTCTAGGAGAATCGCTTCTAAATTATTTTGTATTTCTTTAAGGTATGGACTACGCTTCAGTGAGTCTATCGGAACCTGTTCCAATCAATCCGAGACCTCCAGATAAAATGGTAAATATTAAAGTTCTTTTAGACATCATGTTTTAGAATTCCACTTAAAACTTCTGGTATTTTGATAGTCTTTTTAATGTCTTCAAAGATATGTTACTATCAGAAACAATTGTCATATCAATAAGAAAGCACTTTCCGTTTTTGTTGTATTTTATAACTGTGCCTTCGCGATCAACTTTGGTTGTGTGCATTGTAAAATCTCGTAAAATTGTTACTGTAACTGAATCTGGTTTATGTTAATGTCAATTTCTTGGGCTTTCCTTTGCATAAAAGTGGCAAATTTTATAGATAATTAATTTCTTTTGTGTACAGTCCTTTACCGTGTCACTACCTGAGATCTAGGTTAAGATAAATATAAACATTCTGTTTACAAACCATCTGTTGTTAAGTGCTACTTACTCTAGTATGTAGAGTATTTATATTTCATTTACTTTGCTAATACTCTCTTGAATAGATGAGCATCTCCATATTGCGACCACTTTTGGATATCTTGTAAGCAGTGGTATTCATCGATTTTGTTAATGTTCTTGTCTGTAGTAGCAGATGGCGCAGTGGATATCGGCTCGGAACGAGAAATCGGGGAACCGAGTTCGAATTCCAGTTGAATTCCTTGCATTCACGCACAAATACGCACTTCATTCACGCACTTACGCGCAAATACCCTTGGGAAAGGTATTAATCCGTCTATTACCTCAAGTTATGGGTTAAATAATAGAACAGATTGGGTTCTATAGCCTTGGTCGGCAACCAATCTACCGCAGAAAACAATGGCAACCTACTGCGGGATAATCTTCTGCCCAGTCAGACATGTCTCTTTCGAGACATGATCGCCCAAAGTGTGTATCGCGCATGGCACTTAACTGACTGTAGTAGCATTTTCATGGAAACCATCGTTTCAAATATCACCGGAAAAACAGTGATTTCAAGATGTCCTATTTTCTTTCAATTTGTCATTCAAGATAGTAAGATTTTTATTTTTTATTTTTTGCATATATTTTAGTCTGCTCATTTTTTTTATCTATGTAAAACCTATATTTTTTTATAATCACTATATGATGGTCTTTTATCTTTTATATATCAGTATGGATGTTAAAGTCATACAGAATACTTATTTCTGGATTTCTGGATTGATTGTTTGTTATATTCATACAATTTGTCAACATAAACCTCACAAACTTATTGCCATATCTTCCAAAAATATTTCAAATGAACAGAAAGAAAACTCTAATTAGAGTATTTCAATGATAATTATAAATTATGAAGTGATCAAGCACAGAAATCCATGAAAAGAAAGAGCCTTGTATCACAAATCTCATAAGTGCTATGAGAAACGTTTTGTTTATGTAGAAATAGTCAAACTCTAAACAATAATAAATATTAACTTTTGTGTAAAAGAAGATATAAAAACAACGTACATGGATGCATTAAACTGTTCCGAATTACTTTCTGTAGTATTCTAAAGAACTTTAATTGAACTAAGATCAGGAATGTCCAGATTTAACTATTTCTCTCTCATGTTATTTTGGCGCATGTTTTTGAATGCTGAAGTTCATTTATCTAATTGGTTAATATTTAATAATCTATGTGCAATGTCGAATTAAAATGACAACTCAAACTTAATTCTTAAAAACTATTTCCCCTCAATGGAAAAATCTTATGAACTCTCTTCTATTAATAAGTAACGTACTTATTTTTAAAAGTCAACTTATTTAAGGTAATTTATATATTCACATGTAAGTATACTTATGTAATTATTTTCTATTAAAAATCAGTTGTTTAGAGTTTTATCACAGAATAGCATAGTTTTTAATTATTAAAAACGTTTCGCATGATATCACTTTTAGTTTTGAGATTAAATTTTTTTGCACAGATTTGAGGTAGCGAACATAATTGTACACCGATTATCACGATTTCCTTTATGTATATCTGTTTATACCATAAAGAGATAATAGAGGATGAGCAAAATTATCACTGAAAACAAAATATCCTTCTGGATAATAAAATAAAAATGTTATGTATTTGATTCTTTAGGATGAGAGAAAGCATACCTCTGCAAAAGAAATGTGTGTTTTTTCTGATATATGTTTCGAAACTTATAAAGCACATCTATTATTGTTGCCGTGATTTAAATGACAAATTGCACTGACTAAATCAACGCTCTTGTTAGCCATATCTTGTTTCTTTTTGTGCGTATTCATCCAATAAGTATACTTAAAAATGAAGGGCGTTATATGTAAATTCTCAGATTTAATTTTTGAAAAAAATAACTCACTAGACGCTGGAAATTTTTCAAAAGATACAAGGAGAAATTAGCCTAAATGAAAGGTTCTTATTTTGATTCCCAAGCAAGTTTGGCTACATAAATTCTGCTAATTATAAAAGAGAGATAGTTCTCCAACTAGGTGTGATTATCAGGCGATTAATAAAAATGTCATCAAACACATAAACCTAACACTGTGTGCAAAAAAAAAAAAAAAAAAATCAAAATGGGATGTGTGCTAGTAAACAACGGCCATCAACAATTGAACTATAAAATTACATTACTAACTCCCTATAAACAACAGCTGAATATATTTAAGGAACTTCAACAGAAAGCAAAGGATAAAAAACCAAGACTGACTGCAAAAAGAGAATGCTTTCCAGTGAGACTCTTCAACTTATCCTGCGTTTTACATAACAAATTCAATCATAATTCTTTCGTTGATTGAACGTTAAATAATGTTTAGCTACAGATAACTGAAAGGGTGTTTTTTAACTTTAAGATTTTGCAAGCTTGCATACACAGTGTTCAGTGCTGATGTAAATAAATGAATTAACACTTTACTACTACTTCCGATAGGACATATTTATTTTTATCTTTTAAAGAAAGTTAAAATATACAAGGTACACATTTTTTAATCGTTTCGTTTCACCCCAGGAAAGGCGGTAACGCCACTGATGCGCAGAGGGTTACATAAGAGAAAAATATTAGAAAGAAGGAGAGTAAAGAGAAAGACGAACCCGTTACAATGGGTATCAGAGAATGGAGCAAAAGAAGGATGGGAATACAGGTGTGATGACAGTTGCAAAGGTAGGGAGAAAGGAAATGATATACAGGGTGATGTAGAAAGAACTGGAGTCAAGTTGGTAAGAGATTGGTATTGACATTGCATTTAAAATCTTGGAGGTTGTGGCCGTCAGGAAAGCAAGAATATTTTCTACATCAGATTTAATAGAAACGTAAAAAAAATGTGGTAATAAGTGGAATAATTTATAGTTTACAATATATATATCATGTGTAAAACTTATTATAAAGTGCAGTGTACTGGAAGACAGCTTCGTATATATACCGGTAAACAATCATATTCTTATATTCTTTTCTTTTAGTTCGTAACTTCAATTCCATAATATTATGTGCATCCTTCTTTCTGTTGTAAATTTTTCATCATCATTGCCATTGCAGACAGCGAAACATATTTTACTATAAAAGGAGACATTGTAATTTGTCCTTTACACAAATTCAAAATCCTATCGCTAACGTTTGGATGAAACTTACTGTGATCATAATGCAAGAACACACACAAAGACACGCACACTTGCGTTAGTATGATTCTGTCTATACACATGCCGACTCAACTCTAAAACATCGTTTCAATTGTGGCTGAAAACATCAAAGAATTCAAGATCAGAGCCGTAAATTTTGCTGCCAAGCGCGGACAAACCACAGGCACAAATGTGATGGATATATGCGAGATAATCTAATTCTGGAAGTATTTTGACCGGAGCTGACCTGTTAATCCTTAGAATAATGCACGCTGTGCGTGGGTAAACTTCCATCAAAAGGTGGGTCTATGCCAGTGTCCGTCAGTGTTATCAGCTCATGAATAATGGAGCATTGTCAGCCTCTATGTCGGCTCATCTTCGCGGCTTTAAATGCTGTCATAATATTAGCGAGAGGAATAGCGCTGGTGGAATGATACAATCTCATAATGCAGGTCTCTGAAAACGCTTTTGCCTGATGTCAAGAGAGACATATACTTACACATTTATGAATATAACTTAACTGTATACATGTATATAGATTCTTCCTTCCTCTTGCAAAGTATAAAAACAGAAAAGAATATAAACAACACTTAACTTGTCGCACCTCTAAAATATATATATACTGCGCTTATATGTTTATAGAAATCAATGGAAGCACTATCACCAAATCCTATCTTTGTTTAGTTTAAAAAGCAGTGTGCATGAGTATATATTTATAATACACTACATGTGTTTGAAAAGAAATTGTACTTCAGTACGAAAAGATTGGGAATGAAGTACAGTCTGCTTATCTGCTACGTTGATCCTTATATCTGATAAAAAGAAAGGAGGCTTAGAAACATGCATACTGAGGAGGTTGTATATTTCTGTGACTTTGTAATGTTATCGACGGTGGAACTTTGGTTACACCAATGTATGTTACATCTTTCTGCTGAGATATTTAATTGAAGCAATACGACCTTTCTTGGTATATTGTTCAAGACATTACTGTATAAGTTTCTGTAATAATTCACTACTTTTATTTCCAGTTTTATCTTTGGCAAGACGTGGAAAATATCGTTATTCTAATGCTATCTTATTTTTCTTTCGTCTATAAGTCAAATCATATACTTACGACGTACTGTTACATTTACAATAGAAATATCATGAAAGCAGTCACTGTGCAAAAACTTGTTCAGCACTTAAATCAAAATTATCTATAACTTCATGTTCGTAGTAATGTAAAATTGAACCTATTTTCACGAATATTTCTAAAAATAATATAAAAAGAGTTTTGTGTGTGTATTAAATGGAAATATATAATGAAAAAAAAGCAAATAAAAACGATATGCTATAATTGAAGATATTTAATTTATGAAAAGCAATATGTTTTTGTAAAAATAGATCCTTGTCTTCTATGTTGCTATTCTACTCAATATTTGAGTAGAATATCTTTGCTATCTATGAGGTTGCGGAAAAAATAAATATAGTTTACTAAGGGATAAAGAATGAGCTAAATATTTGAAATTTTGAATTTGACTTCATTTGATTGCTATAAATATGATCAAATGTTTCATTTTATGATAGAGGAAAGAAGGAAAACTCGAGATTATTACAGTTCTATCCGTATTTTTTTCTGCAGAATTCTCTAGTTGTATTTTGCAAAGTATGGTTATCATAAACCAATAAAGTTTTCCAGAAAAATATGGATTATTATGACATATGAATCAATTAAATTTCTGGGTAGATTAGAAAGTTTTATCCATATGAAGATAACACAATTTATCAACACGTCAGATTAAGTACGCACACGCACACACACAATGTATATATAGCAATTAGAGCCAGGAAAATATTTGGTAAATAATCACAATGGATCCTAGTTATATTAGATTAAATATTAAAACTGATCTAACAGGTAGCTCGATGTAAATTTAATTTACAGTGAAAATATTTATTGCATATATAAATTCAATATTTTACATTTAGAAAGTAGCCATATCATTAATAAGGGATTAACTAAATCCCTTCCTCCATTTCACGTTATTCTTATAAGCTGTGAATTCAATAATTTAACTGTATTATTGCCACCTGTTAACTTTCCTTCCCATATAACATTTATCCTAAGTTTATTGATACTGGCTAAAATTGAATTCAACCGGAAGACGACTTCAAATTCCTGGGCAATTTGCTGCATTCACTTACGCGCAAATATTAAACCGTCTCTTTTCTCCAGTTATGGTCTAAATAAGAGAACAGATTAGGTTCTATAGCCTTGGATTGCAACCAGTCTACTGTAGAATATTATGGGTAACTTCTGCAGCACATTTTCTGCCCAGTAAGTCATGTTTTGAAAGAGACATGATCTCCAAGCGTGTATCACTTATGACACTTAACTGATTGACTGACGCATGATACTCCTTAAGTTTATTCTTTTCGTTTAACTTTGAACTTTTGTGCAGGCTACCTGAGCCACTTCCCTCCAACAACTATCATCTTCACATTATAGCTACTACTTCAAGACTCGCCCCTATTTTTGCCTTTTTATTTTTTCTAAGCAAATCTTTACTTCCGGTCACACAAAAAATTATTGATTATATCTCTTACTTGGAGCTATTGAAAAGGCTTTTTAGAGCCTTTAGAAATGGTTATTCACCAAATGTAAAATATTGAATATATATATATATATATATATATATATATATATATATATATATATATATATGTGTGTGTGTGTGTGTGTGTGTGTGTGTGCTTAAATATATATGGGTAAATGGTTAAACGCGTATGAATGTGTGTATAACATAGAACTGTATGTTAATGCAAATGCATCTAATGTAATCACCAGGGAATGCTGGAATGTAAATATATACGAGTTTAACTTGATTGTTTTATATATAATTTCATTTTACATAACTGAACATATCAGATTTTAAATCGGTTAATCATGGTAATATTGCGTGTAAATAATTTTAAAATATTTTATATTACACATAAAAGACGAACATGAATATATGAGTAGGTGACGAAAAGATCTCAATCCAATCCATTTATCAAAATTTGAGCAAAACAACAAATATCAAAATTTGCTTTGAAATCCATTCTTTTTCGAGATAAAAGATTTTCATCGCCACGACATTTTTCATTTTATGCACTTTCTATATAATAATGGCTCTCCACAGTCTTCTTCTTCTTCTTCTTCTTCTTCTTCTTCTTCTAGTAACGTTATTTAGTTTAACCCACCCTTCAGTCTTCGAAACATTGGAAAATTTACTAAATAAACTTTATTCACTAACATTTGTAACATTCAACCACTCTAAAAATAATCAACAATGTTAAAGTCAGTTATAGTTTTGTTAAAAATATTGACAAATACATATATTTCACAACATAATGTTAATATCAATAAATAATTGGCCCACCTGAATAATATAATGATACTTCTAACAATAACGACCGTTTAAAAAGCAATTGCCAAAAAAATAAAATCTGCTCATTGAATGGACCATGTATGTCCGAAAATATTGTTAATAGAGTTCGAATTCTTTAGGGTGTTGATTTAACTATTGAGTTTACTTTTTCTAAGACATTAATGTGTTTAATTTTAGAATTGTAAAATTTTTTTGATATTGCTAGCGTTGATACTCAAACGAAATTGGATGGATTTATATAGATTGTTGATGATTCTATGGGGGAGATTTGAATCGCTATTGATGTTTTTTATGGATATGTGAGTCCTTAGTGTACAGTTTGTACAGACTATCGCTTAGGTCGAAGATAACAACTGAGAAATTTTCGACTTTAGCTTTATTGATGGTTGCAATATTAAGATCTTGATTTTTTTAAAAAATTATTAGATCCTTTCTAAGTTTGTCTGTTTTTGTGGACTAGTTTTACGAATGATTATCATACCGTCTTCTTGATAAATTTCGGTACTACGTAAATCAAAGATGTGCCTAAGATTCCAGAGCAAAATAACAATGTCTGATCAAGTCACAGGCCTTAGCAGAATAATACACTCCCATAGAAATGCAGAAATCAGGGTTCTTTTTTCTAACGCACAGGCATTCATTGTAAAATAAAATATATTTTTGGGCTTGTTTATGTCTTGGTCGCTAATGAGGCAGTAATTTTTAGCCAAATTGAAGGCTGCGGTTAGAAGTTTTTCAGATATTCGTGGATAAATGCCACAAATATCAAACTGGAAGAAAGTGCAATCCCTTTTATTTTTATTTTTGTGAACCAATCAATTGCAACGGCTGTGTTCTTTCATTGGTTCATGCCTAAGATTCTTAGTGAATGTGAAATCTCAATGATAATTTTACTACTTATACCAATGTAGTTTTTTTCAGTATTGTGGGTTGTTATCGAATTTGTTTTTGTTCTTTAATTGTGATGAATGACTGTTTCTTATGTATAATTGTGACTCTATCATCTATTTAAAGTTCCTGAGTAATTTGGTCTTTTTTTTTTTTTTTTGGCTTCCAACTTTATATTGATTTCCCAGTTACTCGGCGGCTTTTTGTAGGTTTTACTGATTTCACGGTGAATTGCTTTGTGGTACGTCTCCGCGTTAATGAAATAATGCTTGCTTGTCTGATTTAATGATAATTTCATTAGATTGGTCGAACTTTCATACGTCCATCCACATTGAATTTTGGTAGTTCGTTGGTGGTATTTCGCAACATTATTTTGTTAATTAGAGCTAATAAGTTTTTCGCAAATTTTAAAAAGTGCACGTCAGTTGGTGGTGTTTTTATTTTAGATTTAAACACATAAAAATCTGTGTCATCTAAGATGGAGAAATCCTTGTTATTTTTGCAGAAATAGAGCTTTCATCTCATTCTGTTTAAGCCACTTTCAGTTTTGTGTAATAATCTCAGAGTGTAATACTTTTGCCGAGGACCAATATATTTTTGGTGGAGTAGTTTAAATACAGAACCAGAATGGTTCCATATTCTGGCGACAAGTAGTAAATAAGGTATATAATGGTATTAAATCTAAGAAAAGTGCTCATTATTGAGGAGCGAAATATATTTACGTGAATTAATAAATTTACATATGAGGTACACACACGTATAATATTATTATTCAGGAGTTAATAAATATTATATATATAATATGTATGTAATATATATATATATATATATATATGTGTGTGTGTGTGTGTGTGTGTGTGTGTGTGTGTGAAAGAGAGAGAGAGAAAAAGAGAGCCTGTGTGCCTGCTTTTTTGTGCGTGTAGGAGATTATTTATTCATATACATACGTGTGTACAGAAAACTGATTTTTCCTGATACATTTTATATTTCAAACAATGTATTAACTTCATAGAAGTTAACATATGATTTTCTTATAAATAAACATAAAATGGTTCTTACGTGATTGGCTAACGTGGGATTAGAATAAAGTATCTCACAGTAATTACAATTCTGTCTACTGAATGTTTAAAGAGCACATGATAGATTATTAGATTTGCCGCAAGTCTCGATGCACAAAAAACATTGCTATATGAGCCTTTCACTTTGTTCTTACCAATTGTTGCAAAGCTGAAATATTTATATGATAAACATCTGCACTTACTAAAACTAGTCATTCGTTCCTGATACTTACTCTAGTTATTGTAGTCACAAGCTGAGCTGAACATATTTAAAAATGTAGCCAATTTTAGGATTTTATTTTGAATTCGCAGTCATTTCTAGGTATGGAATATATAGCAATGGAGTGAAAAATATTTACAAAATTATGTACAGGGCACAATAAAAGTAATTCTATACTAGAAGTAATTATTTAACATGAAATAGTGCGTATATTATAAGCTTATAATTACATTTATAAGCTTCTCATATACCCACTGAAATTAATTAGAAATAAATCAGTTATGTTGCTAACATCATACTGAATTAACTGACTATACTAATCAAAATGTGATCTGCTGCATCAACTCTCAAGAATAAAGCACAATTAGTGTTAATTAATATAGCATAGTTAGCTTGAAAAAGTAAAAGAGAGTTCTATGCTTCATCCAGACTGTAGTACTCAATACATTGCAAGTGTACTTATTTTTCAATTCGGTCTGCAAAGAATACATCGTATTAGCAGGTGTTTCGAATCGATATATTCAAAAGCTCAATTTAGTAGATATACAAATGAAAGCTAAACATACTACAAGACGCATATTGGTGAGTGGGCGCTCAGGAACTGCGCCCACGGGTAATTAAATCTCTTCATAGCGACGGGATTAAAGCTATATAGTGCGTTATATATGTACAATATTTGAATGTCTGACTCAGTAAGAAAAGTTAGATTAATATACTCTCCTTAGCCAGAAATAATGAATTTCATAAATCTTTGTAATATTCAACATATAATAAGATCAAATTATTGTTTTTACATCAATCTGTATGTTAATGGTAATGATAACATTAGATGCTTTTAAGAGTATCATGCTGCATTGACTGACCTTATTCAATACTGAAATTGATACAAACATTTCAGAATAAAGGAATCTTAAATAGAGTAGCTGATTTCGCTCTTCCAATTATTAATGGGTATTTTCTTCCTCACAATTCCGACATACAAACACAAAATACGCCCCCGAAATTATACAACCTATTTACGGGCACGCTAACGGTGTGGAATATAACAAATTGTTTACGACAAAATACATTTTTTACATATTAACCAACATTGGATAAGTCATCTTTTGGAAACTTTTTGTTTCGTACCTACATAGCTGTTCGGAGTCGTTGAGAACAAGAAATACTACTGAATTTATTTACCCAGAGCCGAATTTTGCTTATATCTTCTGTTTAATTTCGTAAAAACTTCACAAGTATCAGTGAATGCTAATAAATACAAAATGAATCTAATAAAACACTTCTGCTTAGTACAATTTTCATGTCAGACAACACAATGCTACACTACTATCTACAGTCAGTTAAAGGCCATACGCGATACACGTTTGGTCGATCATGTCTCGAAAGAGACAGGATTGAGTGGGCAGAGAATTATCCCATTGCTTTCTGCGGGAGACTGGTTTCCGGTCAAGGCTATAAAACCCAATCTGTCCTAACATTTAACCCATAACTGGAGGGAAGAGACGGATTAATACCTTTCCCAAGGGTATTTGCACGTAAGTGAATGCAAGGAATTCAACTGGAATTCGAACTTGGCACTCTGAATTGTCGTTCCGAGTCGATATCCACTACA